>JBCEWE010000219.1:5125000-5656607 GCA_039877035.1 Silurus lanzhouensis
GTAAATGTAACAGAGTAAATGTAACTCGTTACTACCCACCTCTGCTAGTTTTATTGTATTGTGGCAGACAATCTATTGATAATTATACACAAGGAAATACATTTTGCCAAATGACATTGCATATCGACTGATTAAACCCATCAGACTTGAAATGTTACTCCGATCTATCAGTGGCAGGCGGTCAGGGCAAGATAAGCCTGCTGGTCTGCTGGCCTAAACACTATCAGAAGCACTGACCTACATTTACAACATAAATTCTAATATTTGTTCCATGAAATTGTATTCGTTTATTTCCAACAGTTTATTCTCTTTATTTTGAAGCATTTCTCTTGGCTGCACTGCTTCCAGTACGTGTATGCTCTCCCCTTCAGCCACTGCTCATAACTTCGGGGTAACTATGGACAATGAACTGTACTTCTTCTTACATTTCGCTAATGTGGCTCGTTCCTGTCGATTTCTTCTCTACAACATCCAAAGGATTTGCCCATTTCTGTCCACACAGGCTGCCCAGGTGTTTGTTCACAATCTCTTGTCATTTTAAGACTCTCTGCTGGCAGGTCTTCCTCTGTACGCTATTCGACCACTGCAAATGATCCAAAACACAGCTGCATGACTTGTGTTCAATCTGCCCAAGTTCTCCCACCCCACCCCACTGCTGCACTCCCTTCACTGGCTTCCAGTAGCTGCACGTATCAGATTCAAAACACTGATGCTTGCCTACAAGGGCAAAAATAGACCAGCACCATCTTACCTCCGCGACCTCATCACATCTTGCATTGCACCATGCTGTCTGAGATCTTCCAGCACTGCTCGACTGGTACCACCTTCTCTCAGAAGGTACTTCTCTCACTTTCCCAACCTCTTTTCCCTGCAACTGCACCACTCCACTGCCCTCCCTCTCCTTCACACACATGTACAGTGTCTTACTCCTACTGACTTTCATTCCCCTTCTCTCCAACATGTACCTCCAGCTCTTCAGGCCTTCTCGACCTGCTCCCTACTCTCACCATAAATCACAATTTTATTCTCAAACATTATAGTCCACGGAGACTCCTGTCTGACCTCGTCCATCACCACTGCACAGGAAAGGGCTCAGAGCCGATCCTTGATGCAATTCAACCTCCACCTTGAACCAGTCTGTCATTCCTGCTGCATACTTCACTGCTGTCACACTGTCCTCTTACATGTCCTGCACCACCCTCAGATACTTCTCTGACACACCTGACATCCTCATACAATACCACAACTCCTCTCTCTTTACCCTGTTATACGCTTTCCCTAAATCCACAAACACACAATGCAACTCCTTCTGACCCTCTCTATACTTCTCCATCAAAATTCTTAAAGCAAATAATGCATCCGTGGTGCTCTTCCTTGGCATAAAACCATATTGTTGCTCACAGATGGTCACGTCTTCTCTCAGCCTGGCTTCCACCACTCTTTCCCATAACTTCATAGTGTGACTGATCAACTTTATTCCCCTGTAGTTACTGCAGGTCTGCACATTTCCCTTATTCTTAAAGATCAGTACCAGCACACTCCTTCACCATTCCTGAGGTATCCTCTCACCGTCCAAAATCTTGTTGAACAACCTGGTTAAAAACACTCCACTGAATTCCTACAATCCTTTTCTCCTTCCTTAGTGTTCAACTTTACATACAGATTCTCATATGCCTTTTCCTTGGCTTTCACCACATCCCTCTTTACCTGCTGCCGCATCTCCTTGTACTCCTGCCTACCTTTCTCATCACTCTGTCGATCCCAATTCTGGTTTGCCATCCTCGTTCTTCCTACGCACTCCTGCACTTTCTTATTCCACCACCACGTCTCTTTGTCTTCCTTTCTACTTCCAGATATCACACTAAGTACCTTTCTAGCTGTCTCCCTTATCACTTCTGCAGTAGTTGCTGCATCCAGCACCTCTTCACCAACACTAAGCCCCTATCTGATCTCACACTACAGTCGTCATCCTTCAGTTTCCACCATCTTAATCTTCTTTCAGTCCTCACTCTCCTCCTCTTCTTCTTCACCTTCAAAACCATCCTACAGACTACCATCCAATGCTATCTAGCTACACTGTCTCCTGCCAACACCTTACAGTCTCCAATCTCCTTTATGTTTCATCTGCTACATAGAACATAGTCCACCTGTGTGCACCTTCCTCCACTCTTATACATCACACTATGCTCCTCTTTCTTCTTAAAATAAGTGTTCACCACTGCCATTTCCATCCTTTTAGCAAAATCTACCACTATCTGCCCTTCCTTAAGTACATACCTACCCATCACCTCCTTATCACATCTGTTCCCTTCACCTACATGCCCATTAAAGTCTGCCCCAATCACCAATCTTTAATTCCTAGGTACTGTAGCGAATGGGAGAGAAGAGGGAAAAAACCATTGACAAAGATAAAATGAGTATATAGTTTGAATAACAGTTTGCCCGTATTCTCCACCATTATATGTAGCGAATGAGAGAGAAGAGGGAAAAACCATTGACAAAGATAAAATGATTATATAGTTTGAATAACAGTTTGCCCGCATTCTCCACCATTATATGTAGCGAATTTGGCTTGCAAAGAAAATAAATATTTATAAGTAATTACAATGGGTTATAGTTACTCTTAAATATTCAAGTTAAGTTGAAATTGACGGTAATGGAATTAACGTTACACTTATTTGGTCTGTTCGTCCGCCAAACAGACAGTATAATCTTTTATTAATTCTATAAAGGAGGTATCTTCCCGGCCGAGAAAGACGCAACCCCCCTTTACTTTATACCATACAGTTAATAGAGCATGTAGTTCAGATCGAATGTTGCAGGAACCTTAAAATGTGAGCGGCACTCAGAGATAATCACTTATGAGAAATACAGCGTTTAATGAATGAGACAAACACAACATAAAACTAACTACACAAACAAACAAAAAGAAATAAAGAAAATAAAATTTTAAATTAAAATAAACAAAAAGGTTAAGAATAGGAAAGGCGGAAGAGAAAGGAAAAGAAGAAAGGAGAGAAAGAAAGGAAAGGAATGACAAGCCTGATCTTCAAAATTAATCACACCCTAACTGAGAAATCGTCACAGAAGTTTAAATTCACCTTAAGATTTAATAAAGGGGTTCACACTTAAATACTGAATTGGTTGGTAAACTGGTTACTTGCATTGGTTGTTGCACAAGAGTCTGAATGTGACAAAGAGATCTTTGAAGAGTCAGTTAGGATGGAGTCCGATGTTCTTCCAGGTTCTCCTGAAGAACAGAGCAGTTGTTTTCTTGAAGATAAAGCTTGCGTCTAAGCGTCAGACTCTCAAGTCAAGTTTATTTGTATAACGCTTTTCACAACAGACATTGTCTCAAAGCAGCTTTACACAAATCAACAGTGATGGTAAATGGTGTGAATTTGTCCCTGATGAGCAAGCCGTGGCGACTGTGGCAAGGAAAAACTCCCTTAGATGTTATGAGGAAGAAACCTTGAGAGGAACCAGACTCAAAAGGGAAACCCATCCTCATTTTGGGTGACATCAAGAGTTTGATCATAAATCTTTCAACAGTACAGAACACTGGAGAGTGAGAACTAACATGATTACTGGAGTATAAGATTATAAGTGATGTTCTTTCTGCAGTCTTATACAGTCTATATGGTTAGTAGCTCCGAGTTTTATGAGCTCAGCATTTGTGATCACCACAGATCCAGCATCAGCTTCTCCATGCCAGAGCCTTTAACACTCCAGGAGGTCCAATGCCAAACTCCACACATGTAGCGGGATCCAAATGGCACTGGTACGTCTCTAGATGTTTCGGGATGTTTGTGAGTTCGGCATCTACTTCTTCAAAGGTACGTAATCATCACGAGGTGGGAGGTGACTGGAGCTGGCCAAACCTCAGGGTGTCTCGGGATGGGGAGAGAAAGAGAAGCAGTGGAGAGAAATTAGCGTAGCTGCTGTTCATGATATTAACAGCACAAGTTGATAATGTGCATGTGATCAGATGTTCTGGAGCACAAGGTTATGATGTGATGTGTGTTATGTGTAGGCTTTGCTAAAAAGATATGTTTTTAATCTACACTTAAACTGGGAGAGTGTGTCTGAGCCCCGAACACCGTCAGGAAGACTATTCCAGAGTTTAGGAGCTAAATGTGAAAATGATCTCCCACCTTTAGTGGACTTTGCTATTCTAGGAACTACTAGAAGCCCAGAGTTTTGAGATCTCAGGGAGCGTGACGGATTGTAGCGAGTTAAAAGACTGGATAGATACATGGGAGCCAAACCATTTAGTGCTTTATAAGTGAGAAGTAATAGTTTGTAGTCTATTCGAAACTTAACAGGAAGCCAATGTAGGGACGATAAGATCGGGGTTATGTGATCATATTTTCTTGACCTTGTAAGAACTCTGGCTGCTGCATTCTGGACTAACTGAAGCTTGTTTATTAATGATGCAGGACATCCACCTAGTAACGCATTACAGTAGTCTATTCTGGAGGTCATGAACGCATGGACGAGCTTCTCTGCATCGGATATGGACAACATATTTCTTAGCTTAGAAATATTTCTAAGGTGAAAGAAGGCTGTTTTAGTAACTTGATTGATATGATTTTTGAAAGACAAGTCGCTGTCTAAAATAACACCCAGGTCTTTTACCGTTGAACTAGTGGTTACAGAGCATCCGTCTAAATGCAGGTTGAGATGCTGGAGCTTCTGTATACTAGTTTTTGGTCCGATGAGCAAAATCTCAGTCTTATCGGAATTTAAAAGTAGAAAGTTATGGGTCATCCAATCTCTTATTTCCTTAACACACTCAGTTATCCGGGTTAATTGAGCTGTATCGCCTGGTTTAGATGAAATATATAGCTGAGTATCATCAGCATAACAATGGAAGCTAATTCCATGCCTTCTAATAATATTTCCTAACGGAAGCATGTATATTGTGAACAGCAGGGGTCCTAGAACTGAACCTTGCGGCACGCCATAATTTACTTGCATTAGCCTGGATAGCTCTCCATTTAAATCTACGAAATGGTAACGATCGGACAGGTAGGATTTAAACCAGCTTAATGCCTGTCCCTGAATGCCGATGTAATTTTGTAATCGATCTAGGAGGAGATCATGGTCTATAGTGTCGAATGCAGCACTAAGATCTAGTAAAACCAACAGCGAAATGAAGCCTTGGTCTGAAGCTAAAAACAGGTCATTAGTTATTTTAACTAGAGCAGTTTCTGTGCTATGATGGGGCCTAAAACCTGACTGAAATTCTTCAAAGATATTGTTCTCTTGCAGGTAGGAACATAACTGGGCAGCGACAATCTTTTCTAAAATCTTAGACATAAATGGGAGATTTGAAATTGGTATGTAATTTGATAACGTGTTTGGATCCAGATTAGGTTTTTTAATGAGGGGCTTAATAACTGCTAACTTGAGGGATTTAGGGACGTGACCTAAAGATAGTGAGGAGTTAATAATATTTATAAGAGGTTCACCAGTTGTATATAACACTTCCTTCAGTAATTTAGTAGGAATTGGATCTAACTGACATGTTGTCGATTTAGCTTTGGCAATAACATTATACAGCTCTTCCTGTCCTATACATGTAAAACAGTGGAGTTGTGGAGTTGAAGGTAACACTGTCTCAGGAGATGGTGTCAGAGGTTGAACTGCCACAATTGTTTTTCTAATGTTATCTATTTTTTCAGTGAAGAAAATCAAGTCCTCACTACTAAACTGTGATGGAACACAATTTTCAGAGCCCTGATTTGTAGTTAGTTTAGCTACAGTACTGAAAAGGAACCTGGGATTGTTTTTGTTGTTTTCTATAAGTTTGCTCAGGTGTTCAGCTCTAGCAGCTTTTAGCGCCTGTCTGTAGCTGAGCATACTGTCTTTATACGCGATTCTAAATACCTCCAATTTAGTTTTCCTCCATTTTCTCTCCAGATTACGGGCTGTTCTCTTGAGTTCATGCGTATGACTATTATACCAAGGTGCAGGTGCTTGTTCTCTAACCTTTTTTAACCGGATGGGGGCAACGGTGTCTATTGTGCTAGTGAGGATAAGGTCTATGTTGTTAGTGATTTCATCAAGATTATTAGTAGTTATGGGTTTAGTGAGAAATTGAGATAAATCAGGCAGGTTATTTATGAATCTGTCCTTAGTGGTTGGAACAATAGTCCTACCAAGTCGATAACGTGGTGCAACACGGCTAATCTGCTCTACCGGTAGTGTGTACAGTATGAGGTAATGGTCTGTGATGTCATCACTCTGAGGTAAAATATCTATATTAGTGACGTCTGCTCCGTGGGATATTATTAAGTCTAATGTGTGGTTAAAGCGATGAGTTGGTCCGGTGACGTTTTGTTTAACCCCAAAAGAATTTAATAAGTCAACAAATGATAATCCTAGAGCATCGTTTACATCATCTACATGAATATTAAAATCTCCTACAAGCAGCACTTTATCAAAATTGATCAAGAGGTCTGATAGAAAACAAGCAAACTCTTGAAGAAAATCAGCGTAGGGCCCTGGGGGTCTGTACACGGTGACCAGAGCGAGTTTTCTATGTATGTCTGAAAATACAACTTTAAGAACGAGCACTTCAAATGATTTAAAGCTGAATCCTAACATCTGACTAACATTAAGAGAGGCAGTATAAATGGTTCCTAAACCCCTCCACGACCAGTCTGACGCGGCTCATGCTTATAAACATATCCTGACGGTGTCGACTCGTTTAGACCCATATAATCACCTGGTTTAATCCAGGTCTCAGTAAGACAGAGTGCATCGAGATTATTCTCTGTGATCATCTCATTTATAATCAGTGCTTTGGGTGCAAGTGATCTAATGTTTAAAAGACCAAACTTTAAAACTTTTTGGTGTTTGTTTATCTGGCATTTTTCAGTTTTAACTTCAATGAGTTTATTTCTGGATCTTGTGTATTTAATTCTTGGTTTTGCTACACGAGGAATAGATACGGTTTCTATAAACTGGGCTGTGTGTGAACTTGTAACTATTTGGTCTGTTGTATGCGTGTTCTCATTGTCGTAAATTTCCTGATGTCTTACCAGTCACATCACTTACCAGATGGTGTGAAGTATCCTAGAGATGTTATCTGATAGCACTGCTGCTCCAACTCTGCTGGGGTGCAGGCCATCAGGGCGGAAGAACCTAGGACGCTCCCAGAAACAGTTCCAGTTATTAACAAAGAGAAGTTTATGTTCTCGACACCATGACTGTAACCATTCATTTAGAGCTAAAAGTCTACTAAACTTCTCAGCCCCTCGCTGGTAAGTGGGAAGAGGTCCTGACACTATGATCCTCGTTGTGGGTGATGTGATGCGTACCGTTTCCACCAGGATCCTGAAATCCCTCTTTAATATCTCCGTTTGCCTCAGCCTGGTGTCGTTCATTCCGGCATGAAGAACAACCGCTCCGAAGTTCTCCTTCAGGATCGCGGGTACCTGCGCAGCGACATCAAGAACACGAGCACCAGGAAAACAGCGAGTGTGCACCTTACCTTTAGCTCCGGTAGCGCGGACATGCCGGACGATGGAATCTCCGAGAATCACAGTGTCGCGTTCCGTCTCGCGGAGAGGGGCGAAGCGGTTCTCGGTCGAGATCTCGAAGGCCTGTAGTGGTGGCGGGGGAGACGTCCTCGACCGGGGCTTTGCTTGTCTCTTCCGCCGCTGCCGCATCCAGGGTCCGTGTTGCACCTTTGCCGGAGATGTAGGTGCGCTGGGTCTGGGCAGAGAAAAACGCGGAGTTGAGGTGCTGGGAGCGTTGGGTTCAGCCCGGGAATTTACCTGGGACGAGTGCGCGTCCGCCCGGGATGTTTCCAGCGCCGCTTTCCGCTCTCGCAGCCGGGCATGCTTTCAATGCAGCTCGCGAATCTGTTTCTCCAAAACCTCCATCTCCAATGCCAACGTTTGCAAATCGAACGAGTCCTCACCTGTGCTCAAAGTCAGACACACAGCCGGCATAGTGCTCATAATCACGAACAGATTTCAGATACACAAATAAGATAAAGTGAGAGAAAATATAGTGGTAGTCGAGTTTAACTGACTACAGGCACAAGTCAGGAAGACAAACAATTTAGGATTATTAAAGGAGAAAAACACAAACAAACGAATATAAACACGAATACAAACACGGAACTCGCGGCAAACAAGTCAAACACAGGAAGCTACGTCACCGGAAGAACCACGTATGGTCAAGGGTGTGATTTCAGACACAGCATCTGAATGTTAACTCTCTGGGCCTTTGGACCCTGGGGGTCCGAGCCTTTCCGGTCGAGCCAAGTGAGCGAGCTTGCTTTACTTGACTGCCTGCTAGTTTGGTTCAAGATGTCCTGAACCCCACCCATCTTTGGGGGAATGGCCAATGCTATGGCCTGAAATTTTGCAGGGAGACACTCCCTTCGTTCATGCATTTGTGGGCATGGTTTCCCGGGTTATACTCACTTTGGAGAACTTAAAGTTTTATCCAAAGTGTATCAAAACAGTATGGTACATTTCATGATTAAATAGAATGCACCATTGTTTGCAAAATTAGGAACAGATCATTTTGATATTAGACATGGAAAGCAAGGACAGCATTAAAACAGAGGTACATTACATACCAGTTAACATTTAACATACCAGTAAGGTATAACTTTGTTAATACAATGTTATATTCAGGTATATAAAATGCACCCTTGTTAGGAAAATAAAGAGAAGATAATTTTATGTCGACTTTGACATCAAGCCTTAACAGAACAGACAGCATTAAAACAGATGAACAATGTACCGGGACCAGTATTTAAGGTATAACTTATGTTAATACAACATTAGATTCTGGTGTATACAATGCACCCTTGTTAGGAAAGAAAGAATAAAGAGATCATTTTAAATAAACTTTAGAATCAAAAAGAAGAGACAACATTAAAACAGAGGTATATTACTAAACCTTTTAAAGTGTAACTATTATTGACGTAGAGTTAAACACTTGCTTTATTTATAGTAGAAGATACAAGAGGGGGGGATGACACCGTAGTATACAAGCTCCAAATAAAAGTGTAAGCTGTGGTGCTCATCTTTTGATTGAAAAGCAGATGTCAAGGGTTAAAAGGAAATTCCTGAGACATAAAGTCTAAATGACACGTGCCAGACGCTACAGTACACTCTCCACCACTTCATCACTCTAGATTTTTTACTTCTCCTCCATCTCACAACCTACTTGTGGAGCATGGGCACTGATGACATTTATCATCACCCCTTCAACTTCTAGCTTTACATTCATAACCCTATCAGAAACTCTCTTCATCTCCACTACACTCTTAATAAACTCTTCCTTCAGAATCACCCTACACCATTTCTGCTGTCACTGTAGACATCTTCCTCCTCGCCTTCTCCTCCTTCGTCCAACAGTAGCCCAGTTTCCACCGGGACCCTGTTGGCTAACAATACTTGTGGCGGTCGTTGGTAACCCGGGCTTTGACCGATCTGGTATGAATTTCTGATCCGCTTTTTAATGCTTACTTTTCCAACCTTTTGTTGTTTTAGCCATCAAATAAAAAGAATGCCTTATTTTTCCCTTAAGATGGTTTATTTCTTCAATCATTTGAAACATTTTCTATGCACTATTATGTATAATATCGGTTCATGAGATTTGCAAATCATTGCATTCTGTTCTTATTTACATTTTACCCAGTGACCCAATTTTTTTTGTCTCATTGGTTACCTACAACCTGAACAAAAATATAAATATGTCCATGTGGATTTTTTTGTACACTGTGCCCAACATTGCTGTGATGGGCTCTGATTCTGCCAAGACCTTGATTATGGTAAAGTGGTAATAGATTTTTTTTATTATTTTTTTTTAAAGAAAATTTTCAAATATTTATTTAGTAGTGATTTTCCTTGATGATTTTCAATGACCCAAATAAAAAGTTTGGTGACTACACATTCACTTGTACAAAAGAAGTCAGGCTGTGGGGAAGCAAGCAAAACCCAATCAAGTCCTAAGAAAAGACATTCACATGGTCAAAGGTCATGCTTTGTCTGATGCTCCCTGCCTAGTTATCAATCTCAAAGTTCCACTGAGACACCATTTCTCTTATTTTCTTTAATTCCTTCATTATAACTCACACAAACACACAACACATATACTGTATGCACCTCATACTTTAAATAGAAAGCTCAAATTAGAAAAAAAAAAAGTTAACAAAACCACACACAAAGAAAAAACCCTGGAAACCTAATTGTTTTTAGTCCTCAATCATGTATTAGGACCCAAACCAAACAATACACAAATTAACTACACAAGTACAGAAGCAAAAGCACACCACCGGCTTTCTCAACAACGAATTCAACATAAAATGAAGCCCAATGGTTCCCAATTTACCCCCTACCATTTTATTTGTCCATCCCTAGGACACATCTGTCTCTAATAGCTCTGCTTATTTTCACCATCCTCCGTCTTTTAAGATTCCATTAGGACTTTCATCTTCAGACGCAATTTGTTGGAGATACGTACCTTATTTAGACTCACTGGCTGTCCCTTTAGTTGGGGCTTGTGTACTCAGTGCAGGAGTCCAACAAAGGCATTGTGTCCTGTAGCTTTCTAAAAGACCTGGACACCGGATACGGGCCTTTTGGTTTAGTTGAATTGAAATTTGCCTTTTGCCTTTACAGCTAGCCTCTTAATTGGCAGATCAAAGGTAAAGAGAGGGTGCTAAGTGCTGAGAAGCCATGCTACCCAGCCTTGTTCTTTGATCAGTATACTACTTGGTTACAGAGCTTATATATGAAATATATATGAGCCATTCTCCAAAATAAAACAGTGGACCATGTCTGAGTTTTTATAGCACAAATACAATGTATTGTTCAGTTTTATTTACAAGATGCAGTAGTAAATGTATTTTTTTTGTTTGATATTTTGTTTGAGTTTTTCGTGCAATAGCCTCCAATATTTCCACTCATTAACAGACCCCGTTAGCTGTCAAGGACTACAGAGCAAGGATATTAATCTTTCCTAATAGATTTACATTTAAATACATTTAAATGTATTATATGTAGTGGCTTGGGGTCAGACGGTGTCAGATATCGTTTTTTTAAATTGTATTCATTCTGATGTTTCTAACGTGTGTGTGTGTGTGTGTGTGTGTGTGTGTGTGTTTGTGTGTGTGTGTTTGATTTTGCACTATTACACCAAAAGATTGTGCTTTGTTTATGACTTATTTATGACTCCCCGATTCATGATTCATGAATCGAGTAGCCCCTTTTTACAGTGCGCAGGACCCACTGAGACAAATCTGGCAGGCGGTTTTAGACCTGCTGAGGGCAACCCCCCCCCCTCTGCCTAGCCTCTAGACATGCGGCCAAAATAAGAGCAGTCAGCTCCCAGGCAAGTTACACAGTCAAGTCAAGTTTATTTCTAAAGCAGTTTTCACAACAGACATTGTCTCAAAGCAGCTTTAGAGAATTTTAAGAGTTAAGGTAAACAGTGTGCATTTATCCCTGATGAGCAAGCCTCTGGCAAGGAAACACTCCCTTAAATGTTATGAGGAAGAAACCTTGAGAGGAACCAGATTAAAAAGGGGAACCCATCCTCATTTGCGTGACATCAAGAGTGTGATAAATCTTTAAACAATACAGAACACTGGAGAGTGAGAACTAACATAAGCACTTAAATGTAAGATTATGAGTAATGTTCTTTCTACAGTCTTTAACAGTCATTTGTGGTTATAAACCTAGGAGCTACTGAGCAACTGATAAAATAGCTCAACATTTGAGATCATAGGTCCAACACCAGCTTCTTTATGCAAGAGCCTTTAAACACTCAAGGAGGTCTAGTGTCCAAACTCCACATGAAGTGGGATCCAATTGGCACTGGTACATCTCTAGATGGTTCGGGATGTTTGCAGAGTCGGCATCTACTTCTTTAAAGGTACACAATCTTCATGAGGTGGGACGTGACTAGGGCTGGCGCAACCTCAGGATGCCTCGGGATGGGTAGAGAAAGAGAAGCAGTGGAGAGGAAATAGCTGTTCATGATATTAACCCTCTGGAGTCTGAGGGTGTTTTTGGCCCCTTGAGAGATTTTGACATGCTCTTACATTTGGTTCTTTTTAGTTGCTTTTAAAATATATTATTTACAAAAGACTTATTACACTGTATTCAGCACAAACTGGGCTACCATAATATGTAAACAACTTATATGTGTGTTTTTGTATTTTTGACAAAATAAGGTTTATGCGTGGTTTTTAAAAAAGCAAAAAAAAAAAAAAAAACTCACTGAAATAAGTCCACAAAACCTATAATAAACATGTTTTTACAAGAATTTTTGAGAACAGATCTTCTAATGTAGGTTTTTTTTTTTTTTTTACTCATGTGAAAATCATCCTGCCTGCTCATTCACATTAAACAATACATTGATTTAAAATTTAAAAAGACACTTTCTACTTTGAAAGGCCATATGCGAAGAGCCGTCGACATGCTGTGACTGACAGCTTTGTAGACAATGGGTTGTATAATGAGCTGTCTATTACATAATGAGCTGTGGATCACTGAGCCAGGATCTGAGTGAGAAGTACAGTACTACAAGAAAGAATGTGTTTCCTTTGTGGTTTATTTAAAATACACATTAAACAATAAAACAATACAGTACAGTATGTATAAAAAATAAAGAGTGCAACAAAAACAATAACACAATGCACTACAGTAGGGTTCCTCAAATCCTAGCCTGTAGGCCTACAATACTATGCATTAAATAAATAATATATATATATTGTTTATATATATATATATATAAAAACAATAAAACAATACACTACAATACTATGCAAAATCCCTGTGCCACTCTTGAAAGCAGTTCCTGTTCAAATGAAGACACAGGTGAACATTACATGGCAGGCATTTCCATGGTGTTTTGTGGTGCTTACCATGCAATGTTTTGCAATGTACACAGCTCTTGCAGCCAGCAGTGGCAACATTTCTGACATCAGAGGACAGTTCAGCTCCTGGAACTGGTACATGATCAGAGTTGGTCCGTTTTGGCATTACTTTCTGTGTGACACTACAAAGCTCGGCAATAAGTTGTTCCATAAATTCTTTATAGGACACGTCACCATACAGTTCTTTATGCACAATGAAACTGTTGGTGGCAGCGATGTCCAAGAAGTGTAGAAAAATCTTTCAGTACCACTTCATTGTTGTGCTGTGTAGTATTGTAACAGTTGATCAGACAGGCTGGTTGTATGCAGTTTCAAGTGCAGTGCATGAAAATGTCTTTATTTACCTTGTAATTTCACCCTCCTCTGCACAGTGTCTCCTGTATATGCAGAATGAATGGTGGAACACAATGAGACCTCTCATGTGTCCATTCACTTCACAAATACAAGAGGCCCATCCCGAATCCACCTGATAGATCCCCTAGGAGAGTTTTTAGAGAGAGAATTATCTGCATTTCGAGGGCAATCTGTCCTGTTCTCTCTGTACGTCCCACATGCACCAAACTGCATGGATACCAGGTTCACGTGCGGGCAGAAATCGCAGTCTGTAGAACTGTGTCGTTATCTGATTGATCCTTCCATGACAGGGTGGACTGTCTGTGTGCTGCCTTTGCCCTTTTTGGAGCAGGTGCTTGATCACATCTGTTTATGAAACACACACACACACACACACACACACACACACACACACACGAACATCACTAATTGTGTCATTGGTAAAGTTGTTAGCATATGTCATACAATGCAATAATGATTCAAACTAAATATAATTTGAGAAAATATAAAATATGTACTTACTCAGAATGATTCTCGGTCGAACTCAAAATGAAGCGACGCCTGCGTGGCCTGGTGTGACTTTCCAGTGAAGGCAAGGGTGATGCAGCCACATTCCTAAAAATAACCAAACAATATATTTTAGGATGATGAATACACTTGAACAATATATATTTGTTAGCATGCATTGAACATGTAGCATTTACACCTCAGCATTCCGGAACATCTCTGCTAGCTAACACTACATAAAAGCCTTTCAGGATGATCAGTGAGACTAACCAAAACTGAACTGAGGCTAAAATATAACTTTATATAACGTCAACAATATTTAATTGCATACAATTACAAACAGTTAATGTTACAAATGAGCAGATATTGGCGGATTTTTGTTGTAACATTAAAAGGCAATGCTGACAAAAGCTAGGCAGAGATGTCTACAAACAATATTAGTGATCAAACAATTATATGATCAGAATGTAAGACTAAATAACACTCTTCGTAGCAACTTGCTGGAAAATGCAAACGCTTATCGTCGGAATCGCAATCTTCTTCGGGTGAAAAGGTAAATTCTTCATCACTGTCCAAAACCATCTGAAGAGCTTCCTCACCTGTGTAGCATGTCATCTTTCAAACGCAGCTAAATGTGTAATAATCTCAGTGGAATCGCATTGTTTTATGCCACTGTCCGGGGGGCATGTCACTCAACGTGTGAACTTTTTTACCTGTGAATAGCAGGGGGGCGTGTCCGGTGGAATATATGTGCCTCTACTTGGTTTTACATGATTTATATTAATTGGAAACATATGATTTTTATTTCACCGACTTATTCTAAAACTACACACTTTAAGCTGTCTAAAGATATGTTTTTTTATTTCCTTGTTTCAGCTATTGGCCGAGTTACAGCGCTTTTTGATGACGTGTTTTTAAACGAAGATCACGCAGACAAAGGCGACAGATTGGGGTTCCAGCAAGATGGCGGGCTAAACACGTGTTCTCACTAAGCGGCTTAGTTATCTCCCGTTTTCTAATATGAAAGTAATTTAATTCTCAATTACACCTACCCAGAGTGATATTTAAGTTTTGTGTTACTGTTACGGGCCTCCAAAATGCGAAAATCTCAACAGACAACTCACCCAAGGATTGTTATTCCTCCGGCTCAGCACGTGGCTCAAACTTCAGCTTTAGAAATGGAAACAGAGACTAATCCATCCGAAAAACGACGTGATTCCTCTCACTTTACATCCACTAAAACACACACATCGAAAAAGCTAAAATCTCAAGAAAAAGACATCACTAACACTACTCTGCTGCAAGCCATTACAGTGAAACCCCATTGTACGAACAACCTGAAGTACGAGCAAACTCGCTCGCAAAATTTTACCCTGCTTCACAAGCAAATTTCGAAAGCAGGAGCAAACCCACGCTGCCGGTTCCCCGTTTTCAGCGGAGGGTCGCATCAGTCGCTTAGTTGATGACGTATCACTCGGTCACTCTCATTGTTCAGTGCAGCAAAAACGTAACTGTGGCAGCGGGGGCGTGGCCGACCCACGGCTTGCGAATGGAGAGTGGGTCCGGGAGCAGATAGGCAGGGTAATTGCCTCACCTGAAGTTAATGTGACCTAATGATTGTTCTCTCTTTTCAAGTGATCGGAGGGTGCATTTAAGGAGGAGAGCGTGCGTGCGTGCGTGCGTGCCAGCCAGAGACGTGCTGCGTGGGGCACTAAGTAGACCGACACAAAAAACAAAAAAAATAAAAGTGGCTCCCGTATTCATACGCTCTCCCACAGTAACTTTTTTTAGTTTTATATTTTTATTTGACTAGAAATCTTGTAAAATGTGCCCCAAGAAAATCAGTGATGGTGCTGTGAAAACGAAAGTAAATAGAATTACCATGGAAACCGAGGAGGTTATGAGTGTGGTGCGCGTCTGACACTCGCAATCAACCACTATCACACGAGTAAGTGTTAAATTATGTTTATATTACGGTAATTTGCGGTGTATTTGTTTTTAAAAATAGGCTACAGATACTTTTTAAGTGCAGAAATAAGCGATCGGATGAGATCTCGGAACGGATTAAATCACTTTTACATTCATTCCTATGGGGAAATTTAGTTCGAACATACGAGCAAATGGACACGAGCAATTTTCAAGAACGAATTATGCTCGTACAATGGGGTTCCACCGTACTTCCCTGACTGCTCGCTTCGACTCACAAGACGAAAAGCTAGAAGAAATGACGAACCAAATGCGAAGCAACAGCATAATGATAGCGGAGCTCTCCAAAGCTGTCAAATTTAACTCTGATGAAATTAAAGAATGCAAAGAAAAGTGCAACGAGATGAGCAAATCGGTCCTGAAATTAACTGCTGCACAGAACGACCTGGAAAACAGGACATCAGATCTTGAATGATATAAGAGAAAATGGAATCTCCGGATCAAAGGCATAAAGGAAAAGTCTGAAGAGGATGCCCGCAGCGAGGTGATTGGCCTGATTGCTGAAATTGCTCCGCACTTGATACAGAAATTGGACGATATTATTGACACAGTGCACCAGATCGGTAAGAAGGAGCCAGGAAGACCAAGACAGATGATCGTACAATTCACAATGCAGAAATACAGGGACGAAATAAAGAAATCAACAAAAAACTCTTCTATCTGCCTAAACCATGGAGTCAGATTTGTGGAAGACTTCACAAAGGAGGACCGAAACGCCTGTGCGGTTTTGTGGCCACTGATTGCTCAAGCGCATAAAGAAGGGAAAAAAGCGTACTACAGAGGTCCATTTGGTTATATTGAAGGAAGGCGCATTGACCCAACAAAACCCTGCACTTGAACTTTCTTACAGGTAGGATGGTGTGAGAGATGATAATTTGGAGAAATACTAGGTTGCGAGGTATGTACTCGGTTAGTTGTCACCCAGTTAGTACATATCTGTTTTGAGTTCGCAATCAGTGTTTGTTTGTTTCCTACTTTTATAAGATGTTTTTTTATGTTTCCAGTTAAGTTACCGTTTTCATTACTCTCTTTAAATGTTTGGGGCATTCAAAACAAGGTCAAAAGAAAGGCTATGTTTTTATTTTGTAAATGAACTGGTTCGCATTGTATTTTTTTTACAAGAGACACACTCTACTGTTGCTGATGCTGCTTTTTGGTCGAGTCAATGGGGAGATAAAGTGTTACTAAGCCACGGCTCCTTCCACTCTGCAGGAACTGCGATCTTATTTAACAACTGTCCAGGGAAAGTTATCTCTGTCAAAACTGATTCTAGTGGACATTGGGTTGCAGTTGTTGTGGATATTGAATCCATCTTTTTTATTTTGATTAATATTTATGGTTATAATAATGTAAAACAAAATCAGCAGCTTTTTGCTGATGTTTCTTGTTTAGTTTGTGATTTCAAGAAGTTATTCCCAACAGATAATATTGTTATGGGTGGAGACTTTAATGTTACACCAGATGAAACTCTTGACAGACATCCACCTAAAAGTAGTACCCCTCAACTAAACTCAATGATTACAAATTTTTGCAATAATCTTAAAGTATTGGATGTATGGAGACATCTTAACCCTAACACCAAACAGTTTTCTTGGTTTAGACCCAATGCCTCTAGCAAATCGAGGATCGACTATTGGTTAATTTCAGATAATCTCTTACATTTCGTTAAGCATTGCATTATTTCACCAGCACCTCTAACAGATCACTGTGCTATTACCTTGGATGTTATGCCAACATGTAACATTTCACATAGTAAGGGATATTGGAAGTTTAATTCTGATTTGTTTGTAAATGAGGGATTTTGTGCTAAGCTAAAAGATTTAATTAGAGAAAATGAAAATATTAATGACTTCAGTTCTCATAAAGCCAGGTGGGAGTTCCTTAAATTTAAAATTTGTGAATTTTCTATAAACTATAGTAAAATGCTTGCCAAAATAAGGAGACAAAATAACCACAAAATTATATCTGAAATGAATGAGTACTGCAGTAAAATTTCTCTGAGTAGTTCAGAAAAAAGTAATTTTATTTCTCTTCAAACACAACTGGATAACTTGTACATTAAAAAAGCTAAAGGTGCATACATTTGCTCAAAAGATAGAAGAGGGAGAGAAGAGCACGGCCTATTTTTGTAGGTTAGAAAAAAAGACGGCAATCAAAAAACAGTATTGTTTTCCTAATGGTAAATTATGTTAAAAATACTGATCCTAAGATAATAAGCAAAGAAATACATAATTTCTACATTGACTTGTATTTGTCTAATTTTTCTCCAAAGGAGTTTTTTGACTTTTTTGAAAAAATTATAAATTTAATTCCTAAGATTGACAATAAATTAAGAGATCTTTGTTATGCACAATTATGTATGGAAGAACTCGATTTAGCTGTACAGAAACTCAAATCATACAAATCGCCTGGTCCTGACGGCCTTACAGGAAATTTGTATACATTTTTTTGGAATGATTTGAAAATGTTACTGTTTAATGCCCTTATTGAATCTATTGAAGATGGTTCATTGGGCTCCAAAATGAGTCAAGGCTTGATTACATGAATCCCCAAACCAAATAAAGATCATAGATTTTTAGATAATCTCCGCCCAATCACTTTATTTAACAGTGACTATAAAATTTTCACACACATCTTTGTCAATCAATTGAAAAAAGGACTTAATGGAGTAGTTAATTAGGTTCAATCGGGATATCTTAAAGAAAGATCCATTTACAATAATTTAAGGCTAGTAATGGATATGGTAGAATACAATCACTTGATAGATGATGATGGATATATTCTTTTCTTAGACTTTAAGAAAGCCGTCTCTGGGTTACGACCGTAACCCTAGTTCCCCGAGGGAACGAGACGCTCTCTGCGTCTGTGACCGCGCTCTGAACCACGTGTGTAATCTGACCAATAGGCGTTTGGGACGTGACGTCATCAGCGGGCGACGTCGTGTAAACAGGAAGCTACAAATGGCTGTGAGATGGACCAGACGCTAGCTCCTGCGAGAGAAGGTAAGCGCCGCAGGGATGCAGGGAGTGTGGCACGGAGACGCAGCGTCTCGTTCCCTCGGGGAACTAGGGTTACGGTCGTAACCCAGAGACGTTCCCCTTCAGGAACTCGAGCTGCGTCGAAATGCTAAGGGGACGAGTGTCCAATCACGCCACACTGACCAGACCCTGCCTAGAGAGTGAGGGCCTCGGCACCAGCACGCAGGACAGAGGAGCCGGGGGTGGCTCTGAGGTCAAGGTCATAGAACCTGACGAAGGTCAGCGGGGTGGACCAACCCGCCGCGTCACAGATGTCCTGGAGCGGGACTCCAGCGGACCAGGCCGTAGAGGCCGCCACACTCCGGGTGGAGTGAGCTCGAACCCCAAGCGGTGCGGGAAGGCCAGAGGACTCGTGAGCCGACACAATCGCATCCACAACCCATCTGCTCAAAGGCCGCTTATTGGCCGGGAAACCTTTCCTATTAGGTCCATAGCAGACAAGCAGCTGCTCCGACTTCCTTCAAGGACTCGAGGGGCCTCATGTGCAGGAGCCCGAGCGGAACTATGCTGGACGCCGCTGCCATGAGCCCTAGCAGCCTCTGGAACTGCCTTACAGTGAGTGGCTGGCCTTCCCGCACTCTCCTGATGGCATTAATGATGACTTCGACCCGAGCAGGTGACAACCGTGCCTGCATCCCGGCCGCGTCCCACACTACGCCCAAAAAGGTGGTTCTCTGTGCTGGAGAAAGCACGCTTTTGCTGGCGTTTAGCCGAAACCCAAGCACCTTCATGTAGGCGAGGACGACATCTCAATGCCGAATCGCCTGGCGCTCCGAGGGAGCCATGATCAACCAATCATCGATGTAATTCAAAATGCGGATGCCCTAAAGCCGCAGCGGGGCCAGTGCAGCATCGACGCACTTCGTGAAGGTGCGGGGCGAGAGTGCCAGACCGAACGGGAGGACCCGATATTGGTATGCTACGCCCCCGAAAGCAAACCTCAGGAACCTCCTGTGTGCAGGAAGGATGGAGATGTGAAAGTATGCGTCCTTCAGATCTATAGTGACGAACCAGTCCCCGGACCTGATCTGCGTCACGACCCCCTTGAGGGTGAGCATCCTGAACCTGAGTCTCCTGAGAGAGCGGTTCAAGGAGCGAAGATCTAGAATGGGACGCAACCCGCCATCCTTCTTCGGAACAACGAAGTACGGGCTGTAGAAGCCTGACTCTCGAACCTAGGGGGGCACCACCTCGATTGCCCCTTTCCCTAGGAGTGTGCGCACTTCCTGTTCCAGGACCAGAGCCTGCTCGGGACCCACCAGGGTGGGACACATCCCGTTGAAACAGGGAGGAGAGGACGCGAACTGCATTGCGTAACCCCCTTCTATTGTCCGCAGGACCCACCGGGAGACTCCTGGCAGCACCTCCTAAGCTGCCAGAAAGTTCTTTAGGGAAACCAGCCCCTCAGGACTGGCCTCTGACCCACTCTGAGCAGCTGGGGCAGGGCCCTGCAGCTGATGACATCTCGAAAGAGGGGGCGGGGCTCCCCCATCCGTACCGAGACTTTGGGCGGAAGTGGAGAGAGACGCCCGCTGGAGGGCGGCCATGCTCTGAAGCACATCCTGTGGCAGAGTCCATGGCCCGGCCTCCTGGTGGTGCGGAGGAGGGACGGGCACCGTAGCGTGAGGCGTACACCGCCCCCCCGACCGAAAATCGTCAGGATTTCCACACCACAGCCCATTTGCTGGAGGCGAGGGTGACCCTTTAGGTCAGCCTGCTCCTTCTTGGGCCCAGAGTGACGCCTCGGACCCTTAGGTCCTGCCCGCGGAGACCGGGTGGCGACGCTCTGTTTCTGGGCTTCGCGGTGCCCGGAAGGACCAGGCTGGGGCTGCCGCCGACCAGCCCCACGTGATTGGCGAAGGAGGTACTGCTGAAACGCAGCCGACTGCTTCTTAGACTCCTGAAACCTGTTTACGACCGCCGTCACGGCGTCACCAAACAGACCAGGAGGAGCCATCGGTGCGTTCAAGAGCACAGCTCGATCCTTGTCTGGGAGGTCGGACAAGGTGAGCCACAGATGCCTCTCTGTGGCTACCAGAGCCGCCATGGACCGACCAACGGCCCGCGCCGTGTGTTTTGTGGCCCGAAGGGTTAGGTCGGCAGCGCGACGTAACTCCTTAATGTCAGTGGCCCCGGAGCTAAGTCCCTCATCCAAATCACGCAGCAGGTCAACCTGGTATGCCTGCAACACACCCATGGTGCGGAGACATCCCGCAGCCTGACCTGCTGCCGCGTAAGCCTTCCCTACTAAAGCCGATGTAGCACGTAGCAGTTTAGTAGGGAACACCGGAGCCTTTAGCGATGATGCCACGCTAGGAGAGAGATAGCTGGCTAGCGTCTCTTCGACACGCGGCATCGCCCCATAGCCGCACGCCTTAGCCCCAACCACATTCGCGTAAAGCGAGGAGTGGAAGCGACAAAGGATGCAGAAAGCGCTCATCCATCTTACTGGGTGCACGCTGTCTCTGCTGCTCCACCGGCCAAGCTAGATCCAGCTTAGCAACGGCACGTGTCACAACCTCGAGGAGTTCCTCGTACAGCACAGGCTGAGAGGACTCCTTAGCGGTAATGAAACGCGGACACGGATGAACGCACTTACGGAAACTCTGTCTGCCAGCCATCACTCGATCAGAAAAACACAGCGAAACAGCGCTTACCTGAACGAGCAGAAAGCTAGCGTCTGGTCTATCTCGCAGCCATTTGTAGCTTCCTGTTTACGCGACATCGCCCGCTGATGACGTCACGTCCCAAACGCTTATTGGACAGAATACACACGTGGTTCAGAGCCCGGTCACGCAGGGGCGTTCCCATAGCGTTTCGACGCAGCTCGAGTTCCTGAAGGGGAACTTTGACACGTTAGAACATAGGTTTTTATTTAAGGCTTTAGAAATATGCAATTTAAAAGTGATAGTTGTACTAACAAATATATAAGACAGATCATTTTAAAAACTGTTATCCCTGTCAAGTAAAAAAATCTTTTTAATGAGATTTATCCTTCTTACAAATTCCTAAATCAGAAATTTAATATAGAAATTATCCCCTGTTCCTTTTGTGAAAGCCATTCTGAAGACATGTATAATATCTTTCTCTTATGCAATTTCTCCAAACTCTTCTGGATATTAATTCAGGACTGGTTGACAGAAAAAGAGGTGGTTGTTGATAGTTTTGTTTTTTCTTTACATCATATTTTATTTGGAGTACCTAAAGACTGTTGTGTTAATTCTTTTTTACTTTTTTACTACATTGTAATATTAGCTAAATATTTCATTCATAAATGTAGATTCTTTAAATCCCCCCCACCCCACTACTTATTATATTCAAAATGACTTAAAATGTTTTTCCAAATCCCTTAATAAGATGAAAGGTCTTTCATAGGAGTGCTATGAAGCTGCTTTATTTATTGACATCATTTAATTTATTGTGATACTGCCCCTAATATTTATCTTTATTTAATAATATATGTATTTTTTTCTTTTACTCACTATTTAAGTTCATGTAAATTATAATTTCAGATTTCTATCTATTTTCTTTATTTTTTCCAAACAATTTATTAGTTATACTGAGTATACTGTGTTGAGCCTGTAATACTTATCTACACTGTAAATGTATACTGTATACTTTTGTATTAAAAAAAAACCCAAAAAAACAAAGGCGACAGATGGCGCACCCTGACTATTTTATAAATCTTTTTTTAAATACAACTATATTTTTTTATATAGTAAGCATACACAAATGAAAGAAGACCCTTTACAGATTTAAATGACGTTTTACTTTGACATGTTTGATCAAATATGACAGAGCAGTTTAAGCTCATTTTACTGGCATCGGAAAAAAAATCACGTTTAGGCGCCAGCGGCGAATCAGACTCCAGAGGGTTAACAAGCAAAAGCTGATAATGTGCATTTGATCAGATGTAATGGAGCACAAGGTTATGATAAGTGACGTGTGTTATGTGTAGGCTTTGCTAAAAATATATACGTTTTTTAATCTGCACTTAAACTGGGAGGGTGTGTCTGAGCCACGAACACTGTCAGGAAGACTATTCCAAGGTTTAGGAGCTAAATGTGAGAATGCTCTACCACCTTTAGTGGACTTTGCTTTTCTAGGAACTACTAACATCCCAAACCATTTAGTGTTTTGTAAGTAACTAGCAGTAGTTTGTTGCTGATTCGAAACTTAACAGGTAGCCAGTGTAGGGATTATAAGATTGTGGTTATATGATCATATTTTCTCGACCTTGTGAGAACTCTGGCTGCTGCATTCTGGACTAACTGTAGCTTGTTTATGAATGATGCAGAACAACCACCTTGTAATGCATTACAATAGTCCAGTCTGGAGGTCATGAATGCGTGGACAGGCTTCTCTGCATCAGATATAGACAACATGTTTCTTAGCTTAGCAATATTTCTATGGTGGAAGAAGGCTGTTTTTGTAACATGGTTGATATGATTTTTAAAGATAAGTTGCTGCCTAAAATAACTCCTAGGTCTTTTACTGTTGAAGTTGTAGTTACAGTACATCCTTCTAAATGCAGGTTGAAATGCTGGAGCTTCTGTGTACTGGTTTTTGGGCCGATGAGCAAAGTATCTGTCTTATGAGAATTTAAATATAGAAAGTTATGAGTCATCCAAGCTTTTAATTCTTTGACACACTCAGTTATCCAAGCCAATTAAGCTGTATCGTCTGGCTTTGATGAGAAATATAGCTGGGTATCATCAGCATAACAGTGGAAGCTAATCCCATGCCTATTAATAATATTTCCCAAGGGAAGCATGTATATTGTGAAAAGCAGGGGTCCTAGAACTGAACCTTGTGGCACCCTATAATTTACTTGCATTAACCTGGATAGCTCTCCATTTAAGTCTACAAAATGGTAACAATCAGACAGGTAGGATTTAAACCAGCTTAATGCCTGTCCCTGAATGCCGATGTAATTTTGTAAGCGATCTAGGAGAAGATCATGATCTATCGTGTCAAATACAGCACTAAGATCTAGTAAAACTAACAAAGAGAGCCCTGGTCTGAAGCTAAAAACAGGTCATTAGTGATTTTAAATAGAGCAGTTTCTAGGCTATGATGGGAACTAGAAGAGTTCTCTTGTAAGTAGGAACATAACTGGGCAGAGACAATCTTTTCTAAAATCTTAGACATAAATGGGAGATTTGAAATGGGTCTGTAATTTGGTAGTGTGTTTGGATCCAAAGTAGGTTTCTTAAGTGAGGACCCCCTGGTGGTTGATGTACAGGACCACCGATGTGTTGTCCAAATGGATCAGCACGTGGTGACCTCTGAGGTCCGGGAACAAATGCTACAGAGCTGAGAAGCATGGCCAGCATCTCTAAGCAATTGATAGTAGATGGTGTCCTTCCCATAGACCACTTCCCACATCCATCGTAAGCATTATGCTACGACCGGGGACTCCCAGCACTAGAGGCCTAGAGATAGGAAACCGGGATCTCTTCAAACATCTAAGTAACGTAGGGCTCGCAATGTGACCTTGATCATACGGAGAAGATTCACCTTTCGTAAGAACCCTTGGATCCTGAGCCACCACTGAAGGGGTCTTATGTGCAGGAGGCCAAGTTGAATCACATTAAACGCTGCTGCCATAAGCCCGAGCAGTCTCTAGAACTGCTTGACAGTGAGTGACTGCTCTTCTCTGACCTTCCTGATGGCCGTAAGAATGTACGCAATGCAGGCCAGGAGAATGCTGCACGTGCATAGCAGTCAAATCCTATATGATACCTAGATAAGTGGTTCTCTGTAATGGAGAAAGCACACTCTTCTTGGCATTCAGCTGAAACCCCAGCTCCTTTAGGTGAGCGAGAACGACATCTTGACTGTGGACTGCTAACTGCTCTGATTGAGCTAATATCAAACAATCGTCGATATAATTTACTGCTAAACATCATTGAGACCCCAGTGCACAGAATGAACAGTTTCCGGTACTTAGGTGTTAAAATCACACAGGACCTGTCTTGATCCTGCCACATCAACACCTCGGTGAAGAAGGCCCAGCAGCGTCTGTACCATCTAAGAAACTTAGACTTTAAACTAACCTCTCAGGTGCTAAGGACCTTTTACACCATTGAGAGCATCCTGACGGGTAGCATCACTTCCTGATTCGGGAACAGCACAATGCAGGACAGGTGAGCCCTCCAGACGGTGGTGCGGTCAGCTGAATGTACCATCTGCACCGAGCTCCCTGACCTGCAGGGACAGCACGCGGTGCCGGACCGAAGCCAGGAAGATTGTGAAGGACCTCCCAACAATGGACTATTTTCTTTGTTGCATTCAGGGAAGCGCTTCTACTCCTTGAAAGCAAACAGAAAATGAGGAAAGGCTTCTTCCTGCAGGCCATTCGGATTTTAAACCAGGAAACATTTAGTACTGGACCTCTTTCCATCATCACTCATTTCTGCACAACTTTTTTTGCACTATTATGACACCTTGACTCTGAACAGTCACTTCAACTCTGGACTTGAACAGCACAGTGTCACTTTATACCACACCATACTGCACATGAACACTTTAAGGACAATCACTAAATTACTTTAATTTGTACTTTCAATATATGCCATACTCAATGTATATACATATATTTTAATATATTTTCTATAGTTTATACTCTTTATTTATCTACTTTATTTTTTTATCCTTTAAATTCTATTCCTTTTTTATGCTTAAATGTTGGACAGTCATACAAAGCATTTCACTGCATGTTGTACTCTGTATGTATGTGTGTATGACAAATAAAGTTTGATTTTATTTGATTTTGATACTGCGCTTAATTTTCCTGAGCCTCTTTTCAACACCTAAAGATTTCACACATATGCCACCTGTAGGAAGTTTAAGATACCTGTGAGTTATAGTTGACAGATTCAGTAAGTGACCAGATGCATTTGCATGCGTGACAGAGAATGCTTAAACAGTTGTAAAAATATTAATGAAAGAGATCATCTCTAGGTTTGATATTCCTAGTGTGATTAAAAATGACAAATGCACAGCATTTGCTTCTAAAATAACACAACTTTTTGTTAAAAGCTTAGCAATTGATTGTTATTTTGATATTCCCTCTCACCCCCTGTTAGCTGGAGTGGTTAAGACAACAAACAGAACGATTAAGGAACGTGCCGGTAGTACTCACAGAAATTAGAATGACCCCATCTTCAACAACTAAACTAATATTTTGAAAGTTTAATGTTCAAGCCTTTCCCGACCCTATAGGTCTGGGGATGCACTAGAGTTTCTTCCTTAGGTAACCTGGAAGTGACGGTGGACAATTACATTTCTGCCCTGGTTGAAAAATTTAATTCTATCAGTGCTGATGTTTCACTAACTCTCCCTCTGTCGACAGATACTGGTACTATTGGTACTCTGGGCTAAAACACCACCTCCAGGGTAAAGATATGTAACTCCCTTGTTGTGATCACTTGTTTAGCTTAGCCTGATACCTGCTCTAGGTCTAAATTATATAACTATATGTGCATAGTTAGGTGGCGCTTTGCGAGCTAGGCTTGAGGAGCTACAAAGCTGGGGGCGGAGCTGGCCCTTGGAGCCACTAAAGAGACCACTAGGGCCATTAGCCGGTCCATGGCCGCCCTCGTTTCGACAAAGAGGCACCTCTGGCTCACTCTTTTTGAAATGTCCGACAAGGGATAGTGCCGTGCTCCTGGACGCCCCACTCACTCCTTTAGGAGTAAGAAACAGGCGGCGGTTTTCCAGCAGTATCTCCCATGCCTCTCTCATGGGGCTGCTCAGCAGGCGCAGCCTTAACCCCAACCCACCACCTCCCATCAGGAGCTACAAAAATTGTGCCTGCCCTGTCCCAGCCCCCTCAGGGACCTGGTCCTTTAACCCTGCCACTGAATGTGCTTCAGGGAACGGCCAGCTCCAGCAACACCCTGTCGAGGCAGGGGTTGAGACCGCTCCCCCTCTCGTTATGAAGCAGATTTGGGAGAGATTCAGCAAAGCCAAGGGGGATCTGTTCGTGTCTCAAGAGATGTTGCACTGTCCCCTCTGGTTCTCCCTTACTCCTCCAGGGCTGGACACCATGGCTCATGCATAGTCAAGGCTGCATGTGTACAACCCCCCCCACGCAGGAGAAAGTTCCCCAGGACGGAGTTTGCTCCTCCTGGTGGCTCCAAGGTGGCTGAGGCCCCTGAGGGTGCACAGCTCCAATGTTCTGGCCTTTCCACCAAGGTGGTAGAGACCATTCTCCACTCCAGAGCTCCCCCCGTGAGGAGGTTGTATGATGGCGCCTGTTCTGCTCGTAGTGTGATCACCCCTTCGAGCCACTGGCCGAGGCATCTTGAAGGCATCTTGCATCTTGAACATCATTCAATCAATAGAATCTGTAAAGCATCTACTTTTATACATATAAACTCATAATAAAAACAAAATGCTGTGATTGTGTAAAATAAAGAAAACAGAAACAAGTTTGAAGTTCTCAATTGTTGATCGGTTGGCTCTCATGTCCCAGACACCCCTTTCAACCCTTAACATCTGCATATAAATTACAGATTGGGTCTCAACCTCTACAGTTATATTGGTAGTTTCATGTCTAAGTATCTTCCATCATGACACAAAGGCAATAAACAGACAGTTATCTGGTCTCTTCACCTAACTTCAGACATTCCAATGGGATGACATTTCACACCCAGCACCAGGCACCAGTATGTCTGGTGTTAATAGATAACCCCAAACATAAAGCACACACTAATAAGAACATTTTCTTTATTTAGGCAATTATAAAGTGTTCCAAACTCAGTATGATATATGCATGTGCTGTATATTTTCCCCTTTATCATATCTTCCCAGCTACAACTGTGCATTAGTTACACTTTAAAGGCTATCCAGTTGTATCAATGTATCTTTGCCTTAATGCTGTCTTTTCCTTTCGTCCTTGGTATCAAAATGATTTGCTCTTTATTTCTTAAACAATTGTGCATGGTATATCATTGTAAAGTGTACCGTACTGTTTTTAATACACTTTGGGTAAAACTTTCAGTTTTCTAGACCAGCCATAAACATGCAAATAGGCCATGAACAGAGACAAAGTACCTTGTATGGCCATTCCTCCAAAGATGGGTGTGGTTAGGGAAACATTAAAGATCCTGAACACCCACCAATCTAATTTGAGATGGGACTCAAACCCTTTAAGACAGATTTTCTAAAAAAAAAAATTATCTTCTGGCAGCTTTACCATCAAGAAATTCAGGTACTCGGAACTTGGGAAAACATCCAACTACCTTCTAATGGGCTCATCAAGGAATTACTTTGTGTATCGCATCCAGACTCTTCTTGAGCAACAAAGCCAATGCAAGTAACTGTATACCACTATATAGATGTGTTTAACTTTGAGCCCCGGTCTGACACATATAGCCAACCTTTTTTTCAATAACAGACATAAGCCATTTATTTATGGAATCTGTCAGTTGCATGAACTGTTGATGATGTACATGTTTTGTACAGCAGCAACCACAACCTCCCAAACACTATTTAGAGGGTTGGACTGTTTTCCCTCACCGTAAATCTTTAAGAAGGGCCCACATGTTCTTAATAGGGTTTAGGTCAGGTGACAAAGGGGTTCATTACATTATTCTTTCATCTTTAATGCTTTTACTTACTAGCATGCAGTACTTTGATGCATGCAATGGAGCATTGTCCAGAATAAATATTGTGGTCTTCTTGGAAGGTGCAGACTTTTACTTGTACCACTACTTAAAAACTGGCATTAGGTTTGGGAGTTGGTTTGAAGTCCATCTTCAACCTGAAAATGTCCAACTAGCTTTAATAATACCAGCCCACAACAACCCCACCTTCACCTTATCTAATCAGTCCATAGGACCTTAAAAAAATGTGTCATGTGTAATTTGTAGGGGTGTTTCTTAACACCTTTCTTGCGACCCTGTTGACCATTACCAGTAAAACATTTGATGGTTCTGTGTTCACCCCCCAATATTAAATTCTAATTTTATTTGTCACATACACTTTCATACAGAGAATGATATATAGTGAAATGCTTTAGATTTAAAAGAGTGCTGCACCCCTCTAAAAACCTTTTTACATTTCAAAGTGATTTAAATCTCTTTTATGGCCAATTTTGCCTGAGGAAAAGAAGCTGCCTAATTATTACTATATGCACACCTTGATATAGGTTGTTGATCTCCTTAGGCCAAACCCTCCCTCAATAAACACATACATATGCTTAAATTCAATAAGCATTTAAGTTTAGACAGCTTGAAGTTGGAAAACATGCATAAAAATTATGGTTTTGTCAAATACTTGCCTAATAATTGTGCACAAAGTGTAGCTTTATTATTTAGAGTTCTAGTTATATTGTGACTGCATTGGCAAAGCTCCACTTTCTGGTCTTTTTAAAAGCTTTGTTGACCTTATAAGAGACCTTGTTGAAATTGCTTGTGATGGATTTCTTGGGAGGAA
Organism: Silurus lanzhouensis; assembly: GCA_039877035.1. Classification (NCBI taxonomy): domain Eukaryota; kingdom Metazoa; phylum Chordata; class Actinopteri; order Siluriformes; family Siluridae; genus Silurus; species Silurus lanzhouensis. Next base: position 5,154,227 of record JBCEWE010000219.1, read on the forward strand.
AAGTACTTTCTGCTATCCTTTACACACTGCCACCATGCACAACAGTATCTCCCAAACATTAAACATTTTCTTTATCATGCTTTTACTATGTGACACATTATCATCTTGCCATAACATCTCCTTAACCCTCATAATTTTCTTCTTGTTTGTCATCATCAGTTGTACTAATCCAGCTTCAAATTGCACTTAGATATTCTCTAAAACTAATTAATTTAGTGTCAAACCAGTCAATATAATTTGCTTCCCTGTCATCTGGGCTTTTTAACAAACTTTGAAGAGCAAGCTGCAAATCTATAAACTCTGCCAAGATAGAATTAAACTTTTGAACCTGTACACTAAATGTTTATTTTCAGAAACTTTTATTAGATTATAAATTTCATTCAGTTTCTATGTGAAAGTTGCAAGTTTTCACTTTGTTTAGCAAGCAATTAAAAAAATGTCCTTGCTTATGTACTTTGGACCCTTTAACCATTAGCTTAAATCCTTAGCTTAAATGATAAACCTCTTTTCCAACTTCAAAACAGTGAATGATTGAATTAAAAAATTTATGAAGTACTGTGAACACAGCAAATCAGTATCTTTAACTCATTCCCAGTACTCACGTGTCAAACAGTGAAACAGGGTGTCATGCACAGATCAAGAGTTGGAACCCAGTAGTAAAGTAGATACTCTTTATTTGCCTTAGTACACAAAGCAGATATTCCAGAGAAGACAGAGAAAACCGGAGAATGGGTGGAATGCAGAGCATAGGGTTGTCCAGAGATGATCTATAGTGTAACCTGTAAATCGGACAGTGAGTCAGGGGGAACGGGGGCCTTATAAAGGGGACTGTAGATTGGAAACAGGTATGGGTGATTAGTAGGAGGGAAAGGCTGAGTGAGTGTGCTAAGTGCAGGAGGGAGGCATGGCTGGTGGTTCTCTGACATTTCCCCTTCCTCCAGGGGTGGCTCCTGATGCCCTAACTCGGCACTGGGGATGCCTGCGACCAGGGAGTGCGGGACGGTCATGGTGACTGGAATGAAACTCCTCCAGGAGCGCTGGGACCAGGACGTCCTGTCTGGTGACCCAAGAGCGTTCCTCCGGTCCATACCCCTCCCAGTCAATTAGGTATTCCAGGGTGGAGCCCCTACGCCACAAGTTTAGAATCTTTTGAACAGAGTACACTGAAGGTTGGTTTTTCGGGGGGGGAGAATTGATGGTGACGCCTGGGTCCTCTGTGATAGGGGGTGAGAAGGGTTTTAGGAGTTACACGTGGAAGGTAGGATGGACGCGGTACCGGGGAGGGAGTTCGAGCCAATAGGCCACTTTGTTGATTCGCCTGACAATTTTGAATGGCCCAATGTATCGTGGGCTGAGCTTCTTGCAGGGCAGTCGGAGGTGCAGATCTCGGGTCGACAACCATACCAGCTCTCCTGGACCACCTCTGGGTGATCCTGAGGGCTCTTTAGAGCTGTGTATGTGCCGATTCCCAAACGCATACTCTTTCCTGGAACCAGTGATCCTGGGACATTGGATGGTTTGTCTGTCCAGAGGAATAGTGGGGGTTGGAAACCTAGCACGCACTGGAATGGGGTAAGGCCGCAGAAAGTTCTTGGCCCAGGGAAGGAACCAGTTCCAGCTCGCTTGATCTTGGTTACAGAAGGACACAAGGTATTGTCCCAGCTCCTGTATCTTCCACTCTATCTGGCCATTAGCCTGTGGGTGATACCCGGAAGACAGGTTGACCTTAACTCAGAGGAGCCGGAAGAATGGCTTCCACATGTAAGATGTAAACTGAGGGCATATCCTGAAACAATTTCCTCTGGGAGGCTGAAATTCCGGAACACGTGGTGGAATAGTGCCTCTGCAGTCTCCAGGGCCTCGGAGGGGTACCAGTCTGCCTTGGAGAAGTGGTCCACAGCCACTAGAATGCAGGTTTTTCTGTCGGAGTTAGGTAGATCTGTAATGAAATCCACCCCCAGATGGGACCATGGTCATTGCGGGGTCGGCAGGGGAACCAGTTTTCCCGCTGGTAGGTGTCAAGGGGTCTTTGACAAACAGAGCAGCCTTGGACTTATCTTGTTATGTCCCTGCTCATACCTTGCCACCAGTAGTGTGATTGGACCATGAGGAGGGTTTGTCTCCTACCCGGGTGGTCGGAACCTGGGGCCTCGTGGATCAACCTCAGCAGAGTTTGAGGGCAAGCCCCTGGAACGAACAGTTTCCCTTCCAGGCATCCAGTGGGGGGCTGGCTCTCCAGGGTTCTGTGGTATCGTCTGGGCCATGAATCCAGGACAGGGCGTCTGCTTTACTATTCTTGAAGCTGGGACAATATGTGAATACATAAAATGGAAGTGGGTAAGAAATAGAGCCCACCTGGCTTGTGGGGGGGTTTATGTGCTTGGCTTCCCGCAGGTATTGGAGTTTCTTGTGGCCCGTGATCACCGTATAATGGTGTGTCGCCCCTTCCAGCCAGTATTGCTACTCCTCAAGTGCCAGCTCAATGGCCAACAGTTCCCCATTACCAATGTCGTAGTTCTGTTCTGCGGGGGAGAGCTTCCTAGAGAAGAAAGCGCAGGGATAAAGCCATGGAGTTTCATTCAGTGTGTGAAGTGTGACATGTTGAGTCGGTCTTTCTGTGATAGTGATAATTTTATCTGTGAGAAGTGTAAGCTAGTTTGCTCTTTGACGGAGAAGATCTTAGCATTAGAGGAGCGCATCCAGAGTCTAGAGAGAAATAGTGAGTGCGAGAGCAGTCCAGGTTCTGCTGGGGAAAGTCTGGATGCCATAGGTGAAGTTAATATTCCCCGGACTCCGGCATTAGAGCCCTTGCAGCAGGGCGAATGGGTGACCATTCCTCTCCGCTTTACGTGTCCAACAGGTTTGCTCTCCTTAGTGAAGCACCATTCTGAGGCACATGAAATTAGCTAGACCTTTAGGGGCACCAGCAGCACAGGTTATGTGTATACCGGGAGCCAGGGTGCCGGACATAGCAGGTCATCTTAGATTCTTAGGAAAGCACAGGTTCTCTAAGATAGTTTTTCACACAGGAGCTAATGATATACACCTTCGACAGTCAGAGGTTACAAAGAGTAATATTATAAAGGTGTGTAAATTAGCGAAGGCAATGTCCGATGCAGTAACATGCTCTGGCCCCATCCCAATGCGACGTGGCGACAGCAGGTTATGGTCGCTAAACTGCTGGATGTCCAAGTGGTGCTCCAAAAACTATGTAGGTTTCATTAATAATTGGAGCATTTTTAAGGGGAGGGCTGGCCTGTTAGGGCGGGACGGTATCCATCCCACTCGGGAAGGTGCTGCTCTCATTTCTTGTAGTATAGGTCATAGTCTCAGAACAGCACTAGTTAACAAGTGACTGTCTAGAGCCAAGGCCAGGGAGCAGACAGACAGGCTAAACCGATCGTCTGCTAGCTGCACAGAGTCGTCACTCAGGATCCACCAAATTGAGGCTGTGTCTGTCCCCCGAGCGAAACCAAAATATAGGAATTCCCAGAAAGTCTGTTTTAGTAACCTGATAAACATTAAATTAAATAGGACTGAACGCACAGCCAGCACCTCTGATATAAAGATAGGATTGCTGAATATTAGATCTCTCATGACAAAAGTGCTTACTATAAGCAAAATTATTACCGACCAGGAGTTTAATATAATGTGTTTGACAGAAACGTGGAATAAACCGAATGAATATGTAGCATTAAATGAAGCGAGTCCTCCTGGGTATAGTTACATACACCAACCCTGTCTAAATGGCAGAGGAGGTGGAGTCGCAGCTATTTATAATAATAATCTAAACATCACACAAATGACTAAACATAAATGTAAAACATTTGAAGTTCTTTACACCAGCATAAAATATTCAGTGTCCGAAAGCAGGTCCAGTCAGTCAGTTTCACTAATTATTATTTATAGACCCCCAGGGCCCAACTCTGATTTTCTCATAGAATTTGCAGATTTCATCACAAATTTAGCTACTTCTTTAGACAAAGCATTAATTATTGGTGACTTTGATATTCATTTTGATAATCAGGAAGACTCCTTAAGAGCAGCAGTTGTGTCCATTCTAGATTCAGTTGGAATTAATCAGAATGTTATAGGAGCCACTCATAGTGGTGGACAAACTCTCGATTTGTTGTTAACATTTGGATTAAAAGTAAAAAACTTAGTCATAATTCCACAGTCTGAAGCTATTTCAGACCAATATCTCATCTCTTTTAAAATCTGCCTCAGTCATTGCATTACTACCTCACCACGTTACCGTGTTCAGCGTACTTTCACGTCAGCTACATCAGCGCGTTTTATCAATAATCTTCCAGAAATTACAATATTAGATAGATCTCCGTCTGACCCAGCAGAGTTTGACTGGGCCACTGAATAACTAGAATCAACGTTACGTTATACTCTAGATTATGCTCCCCAAGACCAAAATGATCAGGGAGAAAAAAGCACAGCGGTATAATGATCATACACGCACCTTAGAACAGACCACTCGAAAATTAGAACGTAAATGGCGTCAAACTAAATTAACAGTATTTAAAATAGCATGGAAGGAGAGCCTCTTAAATTATAGAAAATCTCTTAGTGCTGCTAGAGTAGCATATTTCTCCACCCTCATAGAAAATAACAAGCATAATCGTACTTTTTTAATAATAAAACTTTTTTAATAATAAAATTGAAAACATCAGGCAAGAAATCCAGACGGTTAATATAAATCCAAATAATTTTTTACAAGTAACTCTGTAGACAGCAGTGTAATTATAGCAGACAATCAACTACAAAGCTTCACTCCTATTCATGAGAATGACTTAATTTCATTAATTTCCTCATCAAAATCATCAACCTGTATTCTCGATCCCTTGCCTACAAGTTTCTTTAAACAGATAACTCCAGAGGTAATTGAACCTGTTTTAAAAATAATAAACTCTTCCATTAGCACTGGTTATGTACCAAAATCCTTCAGACTGGCAGTTATCCACCCCTAATTAAGAAACCTGACCTTAAACCCATGTCAGCTGTCCACCTACAGACCAATATCAAATCTGCCCTTTATATCCAAAATTTTAGAAAAGGTTGTAGCACAGCAGTTATGCTCACACCTACTTATGAATAACATTTTTGAAATGTATCAGTCAGGATTTCGGCCTCATCATAGCACAGAGACAGTGCTAGTTAAGGTGGTAAATGACCTGTTATTGGCCTCTGATCAGGATTTTGTCTCCTTACTTGTTTTGCTTGACCTTAGTGCAGCTTTTGACATCATTGATCACTATTTGCTAGACTTGAGAACATTGTTGGAATAAAGGGAACAGCTCTCTCTTGGCTCAGGTATTATTTGACTGATCGCTATCAGTTTGTTGATGTAAATGGTGAGTTCTCCACACTCTCTGAGGTAAAGTATGGTGTTCCTCAAGGATCTGTCTTAAGCCGTCTGCTTTTCCCTTTATATATGCTGACTCTTGGTAAAATTATTTATAAAGATGGGATTCACTTCCATTGCTATGCTGATGATACACAGCTGTATATTTCAGCAAAGCCAGATGAGAGAGATCAGCTTAACAATGTTGAGAAGTGTGTAAAGGACATTAGACAGTGGATGCTTGATAACTTTCTTCTGCTCAACTCAGATAAGACAGAAGTACTTTTACTAGGACCACATGCAGCTAGAAGCAAAATTTCCAATTACGTAGCATCTATGGACGGTGTTTCTATTTCAGCATGTACGACTGTCAAATACCTTGGTGTTATTATTGACTCCTTTGAGGCTCACGTGAATAATATCACCAGGATCGCCTTCTTTCACCTTAGAAATATTGCTAAAATTAGAAATATGATGTCGTTACAGGATGCAGAAAAACCATTTCATGCTTTTGTTACTTCTAGATTAGACTACTGTAATGCTTTACTGTCTGGGTGTGCAAATAAGTGCATAAATAAGCTTCAGTTAGTTCAGAATGCAGCAGCAAGAGTCCTCAGGAGATCTAAGAAATATGACCACATCACCCCTGTTTTAATCAGTCTACACTGGCTCCCAATCAAATATCGCATTGATTATAAAATAATACTACTGACATATAAACCACTTAACGGTCTCGCACCGCAGTATCTAAGTGAACTTCTGTACCAGTATGATCCTCCATGCCTACTTAGATCAAAAGGTGCTGGCTATCTGTTGGTTCCTCAAATAATGAAGACTACAGCAGGGGGATAGATCTTTCTCTCATAAAGCCCCACAGTTATGGAACAGCCTTCCAACCAGTGTTCGGGACTCAGACACAGTCTCAGTGTTCAAGTCGAGGTTAAAAACATATTTATTCAGTCAAGCCTTTGATCAGTAGATTTTTTTCTTAGGTAAAGGCTCAGATCTGGAGGGATCATGGATATAGAGTGTTTGGTGAACTGGGATATTTGTATGCTGTCGTCCCCTCATATTCACACGTTCACTCAGGTTTGTTGACGGTGGTGTGGTGGGTCGTCTCTTATTCCAGTGATCCCTCATGTCTGTATTACCTTCTGGTTCTACCTTTTAGTTATGCTGCCATAGCGAGTCTTGCCGGAATCCAAACTGCACAGTGACATTAACTTTCATACAACAATAAGGACACTTAATAATCCATATCCTTCTCTTCCTGTCACCCTCTTCTCTCTCTCTCTCAGTCGAGTTAAACTTGCTCCTGAGGCTCCAGTGACTCCCCTCCGTAGATTTTCCCACTTCGTCCAGGCCTGCCTCTGGATAGTGTTCTCTTCGACTGGAGGCCACTCTGTGCAGCTTGGGACTGTTTCTCTTCAATGCCTTGGGTGGTTCCATGAAATTCCGAAGTAAGAACAGGCGCTTTGAGGATGGATTGGACTGTAGTTAATGTCAACAGTCTCCTACACTGACTCAGGAATACAGTTCGCTTCTGATCATCAACACTGTACCCCGCAACATTGTATATCTGCTTCAAATGGACATTCGGTGCAACTCAGATGAGGATGGGTTCCCTCTTGAGTCTGGTTCCTCTCAAGGTTTCTTCCTTATGCCATCTCGGGGAGTTTTTCCTTGCCACAGTTGCCACCGGCTTGCTCATCAGGGACAAACTTACTTACAAAGAACATATTTACTTTTAATCACCACATTATCTGTGTAAAGCTGCTTTAAGACAATGTTCATTGTTAAAAGCGCTATACAAATAAAAATAAATTGAATTGAATTGAATGGAGGGTTACCCGTGTGTTGGGACAGGTCGGCCCTTGCACCCGTGGAGGAGGCATCCACTTTTACTATGAACGGAAGCTGTGGGTCTGTGTGTCGCAGGAGAGGGGCGGGACTGAACCTATTTAGACAATCATGAACCGGTGGAGGAACGGCCTGCATACCTCGTTCATGAACATCTGGAACACCACAGGAGAAATGGACAGTCCATATGGCATGACCCGATATTTATAGTGCCCAGAGGCGGTGATGAAGGCCGTCTTCCACTCATCGCCCTTGCGAATGCACACTAGGATGTAGGCACTGCAGAGGTCCAGTTTGGTGAAAACCTGTGCTCCCCACAGATCCTCAAGGGCGGCTGGGACCAGAGGGAGTGGGTATAGGAGTGGGGTGATTTGTGCATTCAGGTTACAATAGTCGATGCAGGGCTGGAGTCCCCCGCCCTTCTTTTCCATGAAGAAGAAGCTGGAGGTTGTGTGATGAAACCCTGCTGCAAGGCCTGCTGGACGTGATCCCCTATTGCTGCACTCTCTGGGACTGACAACAGGTACACCAGACCCTTAGGCAGCTTGGCATCTGGCACCAGGTCAATAATGCAATCCCAGAGGCGATGAGGGGGTAAGTGAGTCGCCTCCTGCTTAATGAAAACATCCCCAAACAAACGGTACTCAGAAGGAAACTTCACTTCCTTGTGATTGGCCGGGCTTTCCACTAGTGTGGCTGCTAGGGGGTTGGGGCCAGGCGTGGTTCGGGCAGGTGGTGTAGGCAGTGTTTCCTGCACTGGTAGCTCCATTCTAAGGTGTCACACGGGTTCCAGGAGAATTTAGGTGAATGTCGTGCCAGCCAGGGACGTCCCAGTATGATGCTCGCCGTGGAGTTTTCGAAGACCAAGAACCTGATCTCCTTGCAATGGAATAAGCCCACCTGGAGAATGACCACCAGAGCACAATATTTCACCCAAACACACCCTAAGGGGAGTGTAGATTGGAAACAGGTGTGAATGATTAGTAGGAGGAAGAGGCTAAGCAAATGTGTGCTAAGGGCAGGAGGGAAGCATGGCTGGTGGTTCTCTGACACAGGGTAACTTATACATTGACTGAATTTTAAATAAAAAAACTAAATAAAAAAAATAAGTTATTAAAAAAGATTCATTTTTATGAACAAAATAACATTAAGTAGTCAAAAGTCATGTTTTTACCAGTTTTGTATCCAGTATCCATTTGAGGAGATTGCTTTTCATTACTTTGATTTGATCAGACAGCACTAAGCTGCTGAAGGGCTCTGCATGACAGCTAATTACAGGAATCTGCCTCATCCACTGATAACGAACAATGGGCAGAGATGTGCCCTCTTTGTCAGGAGGCATGACTGCAAGGCTGTCTATGTATAAACAATTAAATGTGTAAAATACAGTTAACTGTCCCAGGCTGATATTGTAACAGGCAGAATTATGTAAATGATAGTAACATGTACATCATTTATGACTTTCTAATTATTTTTTGTTACTTTGATAAGATATACACTGCATACTGTCTATTCATTATTTCATTCTTTGGATCTGCTGATAGTAAAATTGCAAAGCTATCGGGACTAGGCCATGGGGACTAATTGAGTAAATATTTTAACAATGCCTGACTTGTTCCAAATGCACATTGCTTCCAAATGCACATTTGGAGGAAATTCACATTTGTAGTCATGTTGTGCATGTTCACCCCTCTCTTTCTTACAGATATTGTCCTTAAGGTGTTCCAGAAGAATGGACAGAGTTTCATTTCGTTCATCGACATATCTCCACACATCTTTAGATAATTACCATTAAAAATTTCCCGCTCCACTCATGTGGAATGTTTTTCTATCCACTTATTAAATTAATTAGCACAAATGACAGTAAAACTTGGCTGGCAAGTTTCAAATAGCCCACAACTGTAACATTTTATTATCTGTGTTTTTGGTCTTGACAAACACTGTTGCTGTTTTATGTTTAGTTACTGTTTTATGTAAAGTTTAATGTTGTTGTTGTTTCTGTTATTTAATTCATTATTTGAAAGCACCAACTAAAGCCTGTTGTTGTGCCATGTTTGCTTATAGGTCTCACCATTATAAGCTGATGTCATCTAGTTTGAAACCATACTAATTTTACAAGCTGTCACCAACTCCAACACTCCTGCCATACTTTCACCCACTACTTTGTCTTTAGTGCCCAAGTCACACAGCAAGCATTGTTTCTCAAATACAATCTTGTTTTATACATACTGTGACATGCTGTCACCAAAACAAAATCCCTTCTATTAAATGGAAACATTTTTTTAAATTAATCAGCCATTGGTTATACCATCAGACTTTGTGTTTCTCTGCCTCTAGGGCTTTTGGTTTTACTGAAGTTTTCATCACTAACTCCACTTGATTAAAAAGCCCATTGCTCTATTACTCACACACCAATACTGTAATTAATGTCATTCTGTGTCAGGTTAACTCACCCTTTATAACTGCCTTGGCCAGTGTTCACTGTCCAATGGGTCAAGAGTGTGGAGACAAAGTATTTGAGTGGCAGGCGACATGGAGGAATTGTTAGTGAGATATTCTTTTCGCAAAGAGATGGCCTGTCATGACCAGCACAGACTTGTTGGTATGCTGGCTGACAGGTGAGCTGCATTGTGGCTTTATGGCTTCTTAATTGTAGCCCCTGGTCCTCTGTGCTGCAGGGGACCAGTGACAGGGCAGCTCAGCTCACTTCTACACAACTACGAAAGCCTGTACTTGGGATTTGAGAAGTGGCTGCCTGTCCTGGAGCAAAGTCTGGACATTGGATGCTAAACATACAACATAGATAAGATGGACATGCCAGTTTTGCAATGCATACATATACCTGCATATAAACACACATTTATGTGTTCACATATACTGTGTCCAAAAACAGGTGCTTAGTAGATGGTTACAAAAACACATTCCATTCTTAATAGGAACTATTTTTATTTTATACTGTAAGTTTTAAATCATTAGCTGTAAAGATAAAATCTGCTTGTATTGGAAAGCATCTTCCTAAGGCTATATTTAATGGATAAACCTTTAAGTGTCAAAAGGAATAATCTAAAGCCTCATATTAATTATATTGACTAACAAATCATCAATTAGTTTTAATACACAGCCAGTGCTATGAGATCCTAAGTATGAAGTGTTGACTCTGAGCACCATTCAGAAGAGTAGTTTATTTGTCTAAGTAATGTGAAGCAAGCTTGATGGTAGCTTTTACTCAGGTAAGTGAGATATTATTATTTATGAGCTTTTTAGCCAGTCTTTATGGAAATTAATTGCTAATTTCTTAAAGAAATTATGAATTGTTTAAAACTGGTTCAAAATGTTAATATTAATGCATAAGCATTTCGGTATATTTAGTGTTATGTAATATATACATAGTTGCTTTATTTCTTATTGCTATCAAGGCAATTGTAATATATTTACATTTACATTTATAACATTTAGCATGTGCCCTTATGCTCTTATATTGATATAAGAGACATGCAATATAATCACTTTCAAAATGTGTTGTCAACATTCTGACTACATAAAATGGGTAACAAAATGCGCTTGACCTTTTAATATGACGATTTTGACCAATTCATTTTAATGTATTAAATCGACCAATCAATAAAATTAATTGTCAAATTAAATAATGAAGATTACACTGCTTAGAGCAATAGATTATTTTTCCCATATTATGCACCAGTTCCAGTAAAAAAGATAAAATTTTATCTATTTTAAAGAGTCTAATTTAGAATAGAAAATATGAAAACAAAAAATGTTCTATACAGTCATGTCAAAATTAAAGTACACCCGCTTTGAATTTTATGGTTTTACATATCAGGACAAAATCATCTGATTCTAAACAGGTCTTAAAATGTGGTAATACAATCTCAGGTGAACAATGCACAAAATATTTCTCCTTGTCTATATTTATTTTACAAAAATACAGCTGAAATGGACAATCTATTAGTGAAAAATAATAGAAAAGTACACCATTACTGCTTCCATAAGATTTAAAAGGCCAGTAGCAGCCAGGTGATCAGGTAATTCCCTTGATTTATTAATCATCAGTAAGTGTGATCACCTCAAAAAAGCCAGTTTTAGCAGTTTACTGGTCTGGAGCATTCGGGTGTGTGTTAACACATGGAGAAGACATCAGCAATAATTTGTAGAAAATAAACCTTGCTGCCCATCAATCTGGGAAGGCTTATAATGCTGTTTTTAAACAATTTACATTTTTAATTATTCTACAGTGAGGGACATTATTCAGTGAAAAATATTCTAGTCAGTGGACATCCCAGCAAATTCACCCCATGGTCAGACCTTATAATGCTCAAAGTATCTGAAAAAAAGGTTACATCACAAATGCTAAAGTTATATGTGAAAGTTGATGATGGCATAATTATAAAAAGACTTGAACAAGTATATTTCTTTTTTAAAAGGGTTGTCAAGAGAATGCTTTTTTTTTTTTTATCTAAAAGGAACATTGCAAAGCATGACAAACCACAAGACTTTTAAAACAATGTCCTTTGAACAGACCAAAGTGGAGTTGCTTGGTTTACATAGTGACATGTTTATTACACAGCATATCAGCACAAACACCCCATACCAACTTGTTATTTGGACTTGTTTTGCAGCCACAGGACCTAGGCAATTTCCATTTATTTAGATTGCCATGATAATTGTGATGCCATCTGTCTGACAGCTAAATGTTGGCCTAAATTGGGTCATGAATTGGACATTGATCCCAAGCACAGAAAAAAAAAAATCTACAACAGAATGGCTGAAAATGAACAGAATCAAGGTTTGGCAATTGCCCAATCAAAGTCCAGACCTTTCAACTTGAAATTAAGGTTCAATGTTTTTTATTTCTCATTGCCAAGTGCAGTGCAGACATACAGAAGAATCAACATACCGTTACTCTTCTCGCTCAAGAATTTTCATTGTCAATGCAATATAAAAAGTTTGCAATATAGAACAGATTTTGTATGAGGTAACAGCAGTGTACTTGTAATAAATAGACATATATTCACCCAGCTTATATATACATTTCTTTTAAGTGTGTATATAAAATAAGCTGGGTGGATCTATCTATCTATCTATCTATCTATCTATCTATCTATCTATCTATACATATATACATACATACATACATACATATATATATATATATATATATATATATATATATATATATATATATATATATATATATATATATTTACAGTGGTCCCCCGGTTATCGAACGGCTCGGCTATCGAACATTCCGGTTAGCGAACGGTTTTCCAAACGAAATTTCGGTCCAGTAAACGAACAAAGTTCCAGTTATCGAACGCCACCCACGCTGCCCAACGCAGCGCGAGGGGAAGAAACTTCTTCTGCTTCACCCATCGCTGAGTAAGCATCTATCGCAACTTCTGTTTGTGAACAATATTAGTGATATTTAGCGGTAAGTACAGTAATCATTTTGTTTCTTACTCTTGTAAAGTTGTTAATTTATACTTTTACCGAGCCAACACTAAATACCCGCAGAGTTTGGGATATTCCGGCAAAAGGCAGTACATAAATAATATCCACGGTGCTTTACGGAGGAAGCCCGATTGCGATGAGCTCAATGTGGGCGGGGCACGCATGAGCGAAGAAACAGGGCATTCCCTGAAGCAACATGACAGCCACCGTAGGGGGCGTGGCAGGGGGATTCCTGAATATTAATACGGCTAAAAACAGGAAAAAATGGTTAATTATTGGGTATTGGTGGAGTTTGGGAACGGATTAATTGGTTTTCCATTATTTCTTATGGGATAATTAAGTCCAGTTTTCGAACATATCGGATTTCGAACGGTTTTAAGGGACGAATTAAATTCGATAACCGGGGGACCACTGTATATATATATATATATATATATATATATATATGAGAGAGAGAGAGAGATCCACCCAGCTTATTATATTACAATATATATAATATATATATATATATTAATATATATTGTAAACATCTGAATGTGTAAGGTGCAAACATATATATCCTGGTATATGTAAACATACTGAAGTTGCACATACCTTTTGTAAGGTGCAAGACAAATAGCAGCATGACAGTAGTACTGTAATTAAAGTGCAACATTTATATTTGAGAGTGAAAGTGCAACAGTATATATTTATAAAAATAAATAATAACACAATGTAATATGTAGTGTTGTTGTATTTACCTAAATGTAAGACCTGATGATTTTTATTTTGTCCTGATACTTAAAACCATAGATTTTTTTTGTTATATAAAGTGTGCTATTTCTTGGCACTTTTTATTAGCAGATTTGATAAGATGTTGACATTTCTGAGAAGAGCCCTATATCTCTGTTCCTGAAATATAAAACGATCCACATTCTCCCATTACAACTGGGATTAAAAATTATAACCATAACAAAACATATCAGATCTTTCCCACCTTAACTTTTAATACAGCAAAAATATGTGATTTCTCAAAAAACGAACTGGGAGGCAAGCTTCTGTACACAGCTTACTTCAAGTCACTCCCCAGGTTTTCATTAGAACCATTACATTACCATTCTTCAAAAGCTGTTCCTTAGCACTTTTGGTATGTTGTTGTTATGTTGTTATTAGGAAGGAAGTTGACATTTTTTCTTCATCATCAGATGTTAAACAATAGCCTGCAGGTTTTATGCCAAAATGCCATCCATCCGAAAACCAGTTCCAGCTGAAGATTCCTACAGCATGATGCTACCAATACTAGGTTGTGTCTTGTTTTTGTGGCAAACATGTCTGCTAGAATTAAGCCTTAAATGTTTTACCTTGGTCTCATAAGACAATCACACATTTTGCCACATGGATTACTCTGATTTGGGTGGGCTTATTATCTTGTTTTACCTTGTTCTTCTTTAACCTTGATTTATCTAGGTAGCCTTCCCCATTTGTTTGACATGGAAAACATGAGATATTTTAGGTGTTACATTCAGATGCTAGATGTTTGTGAGGCCTGTTTAATGTTACTGTGCAAATATTCAGTTTAGTTTCACTGTTTAAAATATTCAGCATCTTCTATGTGCTAAAAACACACTGCTTGATTTTACTGACCAGTCATGTGGATATTCATCAGAGAAGAAAATATAACAATATTACCAACATCCTGCACCTAGAGGAAATGTTAAGGTAGTTTCATTCTCCCGCAGGTTGTTGAACTTGCTTTATTAACACCACAGTGACCCCCACCGGCGGACGACGGTATTACAACTGTTATCCAAAATCAAATAAATCTAATCTAAGGGCTGCAAGGAAGGAGTGCTGAGTGGACATGGGAGATGGAATGACAGAAAGAAGCATAGTGATTTTCAATAGGTCTTACACTATGTTTAGAATGGCCCATGGCCTCTTACTTTCCAAAACCAATCAATCAATAAAATTTGCTGCCAGCATCCTCCCACATCATACTTCATATTACAGAATCTGAACTCTGCATGCATGTGATGATCATGAATGTAGCCATATAAATGAGCATATCTTTATTCTTTTACCTGTTAGTTATAAACCAATCTAATATAAATAATGATTTCAAGACGATGTAATTAAATTACATTAAGTGCTTTTAATCGGGAGTTAAACTAAGGGGTAATTGACTCCTCTAATATAATGGAAATTGAAGTAAAAACATGACATTTTAATTTAATTCATTGTTAAATGTATCCATTTAATCAAGGGAATGCAATTATTGAAACACTTTTTATTTTGCTGATTTTAAATGCTTGCATATTTGCAAAAAAAAAAGATTTGTTGAATACCATCTGAATGACAAATAATATGGAAATGAATTTAATATGGACTTGCCTCACAACATTTTAATTTAGAATTATTTTCTGAATTCCAATTAAAATAGAATTTTGTTTTCCATGTTTCTGCAAATAGTACATGGTGTAATGTGTTTAAGTATTATTGTTTCCTGTTTGTCTCTTTTATGCCTAACTTTGGGGTAATTGAAAAGCTTGTAATAAATAACATGTATTTTATTATTCTAATTATTATTTGTATAGTAGTAATAGTGATAGAAGTAGTAGTACCATTATTTTTATCATTATTATTTCTAAACATTCATTTTACTTAGAAAATGAATTGATAGTAAATTAAGTAATTCTCTAAGTAGTGCCTACTACATAATCTTATCAGTATATTTGAAATTAATTTAATGTACTTTTTACATGTGTACCATGCCCTCTCTCAATGGTATATGTTCTTAAACACAGTCAGAGACAAAAAGGACACTTGGGAGACAATTCAGGACTAGTGGCTCCACAGGACCTCAGATTCCTGCAATGCTGAGGGTCTTTGGGGCTGGTAGTTGTGATTGTGCAGCCTCGTCATTATCACACATACAGAAACAGCTGATCCCTGGCTTTATTAACAGGCTCACCTCAACTCAACATGCAGAACAGATACAGGTTAAAAAAAATGTCCCACACAGGTACTGCCCTCACCTATTATTACACCAACTGTCCACAGTGCTATCTCACACATTCAGAAACACACAGTAGATACAGGCTCACTCACACAAATACGTTTACTACTCATTATGATGTACTATAGTGGAAAACCTCTTCTATCTCTCTATCTCTCTCTCTCTTTCTCTCTCTCACACACACATGCCACTTTTTAAACACTTCCTGGTTCATCATGATTGGCAGAAGCATCTAATCCACTTGACTATATACTGTTACTTGTTCCTACTTTTTTTGTACCTACTTTTCAAGAAACATGTGTGCTCTGAGTGTTTACACATGTGTTTGTAGTGGGGGTGGGGTGTTAGTCAGGCTGCCAGTAAGAGAGATGGTGAACAGAACTCATCTGAAGCAACTTTTTTTTTTGCCTTAACTGAGACAAATGTCAAAGTGACAAATACATTTGCATGATTTTTTTCTTTCTTTTTGGTGTCAGTGGAGCTGTTTGAGAGGGTATGTCCCGCATAAACTCAACTACCAAAATAGGTCAACTACAGAAGTTGTCAGGAATGGTTTTCATGCCCATGAATACACTAAGACATAGCACCTGCTGTCTTCCACTTGTCAGAGAGACATATGATGCTTTTTCTTACCCTTTTGTACAAACAATTAAAATGCTTTTACATGGGTCTCTACTCCATTTTAAGCGTGTTTACATAACAAAATAACACCCACAGGTGGAAGTTTGTTAATGTGGAAAGTACAATGGTCTTGAGAAAAAACATAATAAGCCATAATTGCATGTGTGCAGATTCAAAGCAGGGGAGCACCTTGTCATTTTAAATTACTTACTTTTAGCTTGCACTAATATAAAAAGAGATCTGTACCTATTCTTACTGGTGTGAACCAGAGGGAGACCATTTCCTTAGGGGCTTTATAAAGCCTCTCTAATAAAAACAGCCTGAATATTCATTAATGAATTCCACTGACATGAAAACTCTAGTACCAGCCATTTGTTCTGAAAAGCTCTTAAGAAAATATGGATTAAAATTGGTGAGTGATACATTGTGTTTTAAATAGCTTTGAGACATTCTTCTCTTTGCCTTTGGTTCTCTCACTTTACTGAAAAAAAAAAAACCTGCTGAGGTTTCAATATGCATGAACCCTTTTCATGTTGCCAATCATATTCTTTGTCTGGCCCAGCAGGTGGCATAGCAAGGCCAGTTCACTGGCTGGAATGGCAAGAGGCCTAACAAAGCCAGTTAGAGAGCTCTGCTGCAGACTCCTCACATATATTTACTGCTCCAAAGAAGAATTGAGCTATATTTCATGAGTAATTTGAAGAAAAAAACTCAATTAGATGACAAAAAATTATTAACAGTTAGGAGAATGTTGCTCATTTTTATGTCTTGCTAAAATATGATAAAGAGTAAAAAGTACCCAGTGATTAGTTAAGTTCGTTTTCAGGCATTTTCTGAGCAAAGTTTTTATCTCACCCTGCTGAAAAAGTATGAGATAACATTAATTGTAAAGTGCCTATATTCCACATACTGCAGCTTAGTGAGCATGTTACCTTAATTGATGATACATTGCCTTCTTTTTTCAAGAATAATTCATCAAAACATTATCAAAGCCATTCAGTGTGTTACTCAAACATATGCATTTTCTGTTATCAGGGCAGTCATTTTTTGTGTACTTGTGCCTATTATAAACACACAGCCTCTCTCAAAACATGTCTTGGAGGTAGGCAGGAAACTCAGACTGGAGAAGACTGGTTAATTGACAGGAGGTAGTGTAGCTGGTCAGCTGCTGTTGAATCCTGCAGGCTTAATTAAACAGAATGTCTCTCTCTTCCCTATGTTGAGGGTGGGGGTGGGGTGGTGTAAGGAAGTTCCTTAATGAAGCTGTCTCCTCCATCGATTCCACTGATGGTGGGGCCTCTTTTCTCTGCTGGGCTGGCTAGCAGCCATTTGGTCTTGCTTTGTCAGCTCCATGTGCCTAATTAACTGTTGGACTTTTGCTTTCCTGAGTTTTCCTCCATGTTTCTTTATAGTCAGGGAAGAAAGAACCCAGCTGCTTTAAATCAAGCTTCTTCCTGGTGATGTACCACATTGTGGCCTTTCTCGCAAAGTAAGGGAAGTGTAGACTACCTCAGATTTACCATTAACTAATCAGTGATCTGAATAAGCTAAACTTTAACACCTCAGACTACAATGATGGATGAGTAAAAGGGCACACCTGAGTTTTAACAAACAAGTACTTATTTTCATATCTATACTTTATTAACTTAGTCAAATTATGTCTTCTGTTTTCAGAAGTTTTTTACTGTTATAATTAGCTAAACCTTACATTGAATTTGGGAACCTGGACCCTGTGTGTGTATATGTGTGTATTTTAAGCAAGAGTAATCTGTTGAAATAAACCCATTGTGAATCAATGTCAAATTAAAAACAATAGGGCAGGTCAAGTGATAGAGGATTGCTTACATTAAAGAAAATTATTAGCAATTTTAAGTCCAGCTCTACTAAAAACTAAAATCTTCCAAAGAAATTTAGATTGATATATAAACAAAAGCAAATGCTTTACAGAAAGTTTTTTCCTAAATAACTGCAGACAAAACAGAAACAAATATAAATATGCAGGGCCTCCCTCAGATCAGATAAATTGCAGCCAAGCTGTCATTGGGACTTTGTTTATACCTGGGGAGAGAATTCAGCATGTGGAGAAAAGCTTAATAGACAGATACACAATTATAAGCTTGAATGATCACACACCAATATACTCAGTTCATGTTCTATGTATGTATTCAAATTTCTGGGAAGGAATTTTCATATGTGGGCAAAATGAAACACTGAGTGAATGTGGAGAGATTAATAGGTAGAAAAGGGCTGATGCTTGAGGACACTTGTGCTCTGAGCTTAAGGCTGCAGCTTTACTCGGTGTTAGTTATGTGAGCTGTAACTCTGAATATTGTAGCTTTATTGGCAAAGCTATGTTGTTTTTAACTTTGTCAGTGTCACAGACACCCCTGAAAAAATCCTATAGAAATGTCAATTAATACTTGTAAGACTTTAAGGCTCCAAGACTTTTAAATGACACTGTGATTCAATTAGATTTTTTCAAATATATATTCTCAAAGCAGCTACACATATAAAGTTAGGTAACAAGGTTACCTACAAAAATGTGTTTATACAAAGTTTATTGCCTATAAGTTAGATCCTTATAATTGTTTATCTCTGATGACGAATAGTGGCAACTATGGCAGGGAAAAACTCCCTGAGATTGTAAGAGGAAGAAACCTTGAGAGTAACCCATCATCATTTTTGTTGCACTGAATGTCCATTCATTGTAGTTGCATTGTTCAGGTGATGCGTCACAGGATGCTCCGGTATTGCCGACAAAAGCCACTTCGGCTATAGTAGGTAGGGCTTACACATGGGGCTGCTTGGCGGGCGCTGACCCAGCCCAGCAAGGCCGGGCATTTCGAAGACCAGTAACAGAGCGTTGCAGAGTGAAGAAGTCGGCCCACCTGAGGGTGGTCCTCTCCTCAAACAACCGGGCGGTTAAAACGGCCCTGACAGTCAGAGCTCCCTACATCGAGGGGGGCGGTCTACACCTTGCGTGGTGCTTGTACCGCCTCGTCACCACCAGGAGGACAGGCTGTTAGCTCCGCCATGAGATGTGCCTTGGAGCGCAGCCTCCCTTCAGCAGGTGCTTCCCCCAACTCCGCCCGAGGGATCGCTGTGGATGGAACCCACCGTTCCTCCGGAGGCTCCAACAGCTGCAGGGCACTGCCCCAGCCATTCTGAGAGGGTTAGTAACCAGCCTCAAGAGGTTGGTTTCCTGATCAGGTGTCATGGCTCAGGAGGCCAGATTTTTAGCTCCGCCACGGGATGTGTCTTGGCGCGCAGCCTCCCTCCAGCGGGTGCTTCCCCCATCTCCGCCAGAGTAATCGCTGCGGGTGGTGGGGACCCACCACGTCTTAAAAGGCCTTAATGGCTGCAGGGCATCCATTGCAGAGCACCATCTTCTGGGCAGAATTGTCTCGCAATAATTCTCACAGCAGTTGGGAAAGTGAAAGAAGGCCAACCACTCACTGTGAGGCAGAGGCTGCTGGTCTCATGGCTCATGACAGTCAACTGCCTGTTTGGGTCAGTTCTGCAGTTCTTACACGAACAGTTTGCTGCGCAGGACACGTGTCACGAGAGGGTGTTTCCCTAGCGACTGCCCCGATAGTGGACACATAAACCTCACATCCTCATAAGTTCTGGTCTGATATGATGCTAAGCTACATGCTGCTAACCCAGCATGCAATTATACACCTGCAGGCTAGTTTTATTTTAACAACAAAACAAACAAGCAAAACAAACATACATATATTTAGAAAACTAATTAAATGAGCTGTGTTATCAACTATCTATTGTACATAAAATACATGGAATTACACATTATTTTTTATATTAATTTATTAATATTTATTTGCTCATTAATTATAAATATTCTCTTTTCTCTGCAGTAAGAAGCAATAATTATTTAAGTGACTGAAAATATCTAATTAAACATAATAGTTTTAACTAAAATGAATTTTGTTTTTCATTCTCTTAGATGGCTGGACAGAAAACAAAAGTGTTTGGAATGCATAATTCCCTGGTGTTGTCTCTGTAAAAGTGCAATATCTGCAGTGACATAGTGGAAGTGGGAGCTGTAACAGTGTAGTATTATCTCACTTGTTTACATTTTATTTATAATCAAATAAAAAAAACATTATTTGTTACTGCATTGAAGTGTTACTACATTTATTTTATTTAGATTATATAATTAATATAAATCTTTTGTAGCTGTTTTAGCAGACACATATTTACTCATCTTGCTGAACATGTTGAGTATACACAGTAAAGATGTTCTTACATACTTACAATGCTGTTCAGTAATAACTTAGTACTATGTACAAATGGCTGTAATTTATGTATAATGAAGTAATGTACAGAAGTCCTAAGAGGCCATGTATTATCATATTTTTTTTTTTCTCTCATGATCTCAACATAACAAAAATAGTTTTTCTCGTTATCACAAATTAATGTTCTCGTTATTGTATTTGGCAAAATTCGTTCCGTGGCTTAGCTCGTATCTCAATTTGCTCGCACATCAAATCAATTTTCCCCATTGAAAATAATTAAAATGCCATTAATCCGTTCCAACCCTCAAAATGCCACCCCGTTTTTATGTTTCATGTATTAAATCTTAAAAACATAATAGAAAGAGTATGTAAAGATATAAAAAGGTTTTATACAGTGTATTTACCTTGGAGATGAGACGACTTGAGCTAATGAAGACGCCGGCGGAGGGGGGCGGGGGGGAGAGGCGATAAGCGGCGGGGGAGGGAAAACTCGATTTTTTGCTACTCTTTCTATCACTACTGTACACTACGTATCCCTAACCTTTTAATTTTTTACTTTTTCTTCTTTGCTTATCTTAATTTTCGTCACAATCTTCAAAGCAAAGGTGTAAACCTCCGGCTCGATCACCCAGCCATGTGTTCCTTTACTCATTTTCTACACTTAATTTACATTTAAAAGCTAATCCCTATTTAAACTTCAAAAGGAAGAACAATATAAAACATCTGGGCAGAGTCTGAGATCTTTCTAAATCCGATGAACGCAAAGTGCTTCATGTATTTTGTCACTGCTACGCTGTTATAAACTTCCTTCTTCATTAAAATCTTTGTTGTCCTCATAATTTTTTCTTACAGTATTGTAACATCTGGTGGGTGTCATTTAGATTTCATGTCCCAGGCATTCCTTTTAACCCTTGACATTTGCTTTTCAATCAAAGGATGAGCACCACGTCTTACACTTTTATTGAAAGTTTGTAAACCACAGTGTCATACCCCCACCCCGGAAAACACAAAGCAGGACAAACCCTGACCTCTCCAGCTGACTTCAAAGCAGCATTCAACTGATAACACAAGCCAGTCTCTATACCTTACACAGTTCACACACGCACACACACACATACACCACCCCGAAAGCCAGATAACCCCCTGGCCTCTCTGGTTGACTCCACAGGGACCCTCAAACCATAAAACAATTCACTCTCGAACAGCTCTTTGGTCTTGGCCATGTTGGTAGTTGGATTCTTACTGATTGTATGGGGTGGACAGGTGTCTTTATGCAGCTAACGACCTCAAACAGGTGCACTTATTTAGGATAATAAATGTAGTGGAGGTGGACATTTTAAAGGCAGACTAACAGGTCTTTGAGGGTCAAAATTCTAGCTGATAGACAGGTGTTCAAATACTTATTTGCAGCTGTATCATACAAATAAATAGTTAAAAAATCATACATTGTGATTTCTGGATTTTTTTTTTTTAGATTATGTCTCTCACAGTAGACATGCACCTACTATGACAATTTCAGACCCCTCCATGATTTTTAAGTGGGAGAACTTGCAAAATAGCAGGGTGTTCAATTACTTATTTTCCTCACTGTATACAGACACACACATATTAATTAAATAATTAAAATAGAATGCCCCACTTCACATGACACAAACATACATCTTGTTTGTATCTTCTCCTATAAATAAAGCAAGTGTTTAACTCTACGTCAATAATAGTTACACTCTAAAAGGTTTAGTAATATACCTCTGTTTTTAATGTTGTCTCTTCTTCTTGATTTTTGAATTGATTTAAAATTATCTTCTCTTTATTCTTACTTTCCTAACAAGGGTGCATTGTATACACCAGAATATAATGTTGTATTACATAAGTTATACCTTAAATACTGGTCCCGGTACATTGTACATCTGTTTTGATGTCAAAGTTGACATGAAATTATCTTCTATTTATTTTCCTAACAAGGGTGCATCTTATATACATAAATATAACATTATATTAACAAAGTTATACCTTAAATACTGGTATGTTAAATGTTAACTGTCATGTAATGTACCTCTGTTTTAATGCTGTCCTTGCTTTGCATGCCTAATATCAAAATGATCACCAAAATTATCTGTTCCTTATTTTGCAAACAATGGTGCATTTTATTCGATCATGAAATGTACTATACTGTCTTAATACACTTTGGATAAAAGTTCTCCAAAACAAGTATAACCCGGAAACCATGCCCACAAATGCACAAACAAAGTCTCCTTCAAAATCTCAGGCCATAGCATTGGCCATTCCCCCAAAGAGGGGTGGGCTTCAGGACCTTTAAAACATTTTGAACCCAAATAATCAACAGTCAGTGAGTGAAGTCAAGCAAGCTCGCTCACTCGGCTCGACCGGAAAGGCTTGGACGCCCGGGGCCCGAAGGCCCGGAGAGTCGGGCGCTTAGAACAGCCCAGCATCGCCAGCATTCCAGATGAGATCTCAAATCCTTTTTGAGATCTCATCTGGAATGCTGGCGATGCTGGGCTGTTCTTAGCGTCCGACTCTCCGGGCCTTCGGGCCCCGGGCGTCCGAAAAATAAAAATAATAAAGATAAAGAATAAAGATGAAGAGAAAGAAATAAAGAATATCTTATTCATCTTATTTTTATCACCACATTATCTGTGTAAAGCTAATGTGGTGATAAAAATTTATAAGATGAATAAGATATTCTTTATTTTCTATATTGTCTTACATTGTCTTGATTGTCTTGTGTAGTCTGTTTTTGTCTTGTCTGTTTTGTCTCGTATAGTCTAAGCTGAATGTATAGTTTTATTTATGTCTGTACTTTGAGAGTCACTAACAGCTGAAACCAAATTCCTTGTGTGTGTCAACACACTTGGCCAATAAACCTGATTCTGATTTCTGATTCTGATTTCTAATTTATAAATGTAAGTTTGTACCTGATGAGCAAGCCGGTGGCGACTGTGGCAAGGAAAAACTCCCTGAGATGGCATACGTATGAAACCTTGAGAGGAACCAGACTCAAGAGGGAACCCATCCTCATCTGTCTATTTATTACAGATAAACGATGTTGCGGGGTACAGTGATGGTGATCAGAAGCAAACTGTAGTCCTG
Source organism: Silurus lanzhouensis (assembly GCA_039877035.1). Lineage (NCBI taxonomy): Eukaryota > Metazoa > Chordata > Actinopteri > Siluriformes > Siluridae > Silurus > Silurus lanzhouensis. The sequence continues at coordinate 5,177,886 of JBCEWE010000219.1, forward strand.
AGTCAATGTAGCAGACTGTTGACATTAACTACAGTCCAAATCCATCCTCAAAGCTCAGGTTCTGACTCCGGAATTCCATGGAACCACCCAATGCATTGATGAGAAACCATCCCCAGCCACACAGGGTGGTCTTCAAATGAATGAACACTATCCAGAGGCAGGCCTGGACAAAGTGGAAAGATAGACAGAGGGAAGAGGGGCAGTAACAGTGGTCACTGGAACTACAGGAGCATGTTTATCTCGACCGAGAGACTGTGGTGCGGTGGGTCATCTCTTATCCCAGAGATCCCTCATGTTCATGTTACCTTTTGGCTCTCCCTTTTAGTTATGCTGCCATAGCGAGTCTTGCCAGAGTCCCCAACTGCACAGTGTCTTTGACTTTCATACAACATTTAGGACACATAATAATCCATATCCTTCTCTTCCTGTCACCCCCTTCTCTCTCTCTCTCTCTCTCTCTCTCTCTCTCTCTCTTAAGTTAAACATGCTCCAGTGACCACTGTTCCTGCCACTCACCTCTTTGGTTCTGCCCCCTTCATCCTGGCCTGCCTCTAAATAGTTTTCTCTTCAATTGGAGGCTCTGTTCAACTGTGTTTTTTTATTAATGCCCTGGTGATCCATGAATTTACAGAGTAAGAACAGGAGCTTTGAGGATGGATTTGGACTATAGTTAATGTCAACAGTCTGCTAGCTACACTCACTCAGGACTACAGTTTGCTTCTGATCACAATCACTGCACACCTCAACAATGTAGCGTCTGGGTATGATCATTTTGTTGATTAGCTGTACGCATGTTCCTGACACCCCTTTTAACATCTGCTAATCAATCATGAACTGGGCCTCTCAGTCTACAGTTACAGTATATTGTGGGGTCTTATGTCTAAGTATTTTCCCTTATTGACACAAAGGCAATAAACAGGCCGTTGCTAGTCTCCCTAGCTGACTTCAATTAGGCATTCAAATGAGCAGTTCACACTCTAATCTTGGCTCCAATATGTCTGGGTGTTAATGCACAGTGTGGGTATGGGTGATGACTGAGTACATCCCCTCACATTTAAAAAAAAGTGAGTACATCGCTCACATTTTAGCAACCATTTTAATATATCTTCTTAAGGGACAATACTATAGAAATGAAACTTGATATATTTTAGAATCATCAATATGCAGCTTGTGTAACACTATAAATTTACTGTTCTCTAAAAATAACTCAACATTCAGCCATTAAAGTCTAAATAACTTGCAAAGTGTTAATATTTTGTCTGAGCACCATTGTTATCTGGCACTGCCTTAATCCTCCTGGGCATAGAATTCACCAGAGCTGCACATGTTTTTGTTGGGATCCTCTTCCACTCCTCCATAATGACATCAATGTAGTCTATAGACCTATAGAAGAGAATAAACAATTAAATAACACACACAATTTTGTTTACCAAAGACACATCAACGTATATCTGTAAAATCACTCAATTATTCTCACTGCAAAGTGTAATTTAACTGTGTATTTCAGAGCTAACAGTTGACAGTGACAAATATATCTCAAAACATTGCATTATGTTCACTGTATCCTAAAACCTTCATGCCCTGATTTATTTATTTATTTATTTATTTTGTAGTGTTCTTTTCCTGACAGCAGGGGCTTTTCCATATCTTAGTGTCAATTAAATGAGTAAGCTATCTACATTTGTCAACATATTATCTCTGGATCATCCTGGTTTGTCTGCAGCCCCTGACACAGAGTGGCAAGAGCAGGACATGTTGTGCTCCCTCATTAGAGAATGTGTATGACCCATCATGTCTGACATGATACTTACCAGCCAAAATCCCACTTTCAACCTGTTAAGCTCATTATACAGCAGAGTGTAACACTGCACCTGTAGACACTCTCACATACTATATGTTAGTGAGATATTCATAGAGACAGTTAAGAAACCCTGAAATTAACTTTTAAGCCATGTTAGTAGGAACAAATAAGCAAACAGTACATTTTAGTAACAAATTTAAGTGCTTTGATTTTTAGTTCATAGACTGTATATTGTTTACAAATTTGCTTGCTGTCACATTTAATTGTGTGCCTACTCACTTCGGTCTGCATTTGACATACTACCTCTGTTACATTCCCCGTTGAGATAACCCTGTAAAAGCACAATTGTATTCTGGTATTCTGTTTGTATTTTCTATCACATTTTACATTCATTATGGATAATGTGGCTGCCCAGTATTCAACGGCAAACAGACCAAAAAATCTTGAATGCATAGTAGGTTCCTGAGAAAGCATATGAAAGTTCAGGGTATAAATAGATTTTCTACTACAGTGACATTTTTTTCCCAGCTGCATCAGCACTTATTTTAATGTCTGTGCTTGTAATCTGTGTCAGAATCACTTTTTTGGCTTCAGAATATTCAGAATTTTTACTTATGTACAAAAAAACTTTTCTTCAATTATCACTCTCCAAAACAGGTGATAGAAGAATAGAATATCCTTTATTTGTCACATACATTACAGCGAAATTCTTTCTTCACATATCCCAGCTTGCTTGTCAGGGTGCGGGAAGTTGGACCCAAATGCAGGATGCTAGCGTGGTATATAATCAACATCTTTATTAACAAAAAACTAATTCAGGCAAAACCTAGAGAAAACAACAGGCTGAGTAGTCCACGTAAAAAACACAAAAACGAAGTGTCCAGAAACTTATGACCATGCACTGAATAGTTCACATAAGAAAACATATGACCACATGCCAAATAGTCCACATACGAAAAAACAGGCACAAAACAAAGTGTCTGAAAACTTATGACAACATGCTGAATAGTTGCTAAAAAAAAAAAAAAAACAGGGAGCAAGCTTGGACCGGTTTGAGGCGTGAAACATGGAAGGTGGGGTGGACACGGAAAACTCTGGGAAGGCGGAGGTGGACTGCCACAGGGTTGAGCACCTTAGATATAGGAAAAGGGCCAATAAAGTGAGGGGCTAGCTTCCTGCATGCAACCTTCAGGGGCAGGTCCTTGGTAGAAAGCCAGACTCTCTGGCCAGGGTGGTAAACAGTTGCTGATCTGAGCCTGCAGTTGGCCCAGCGGGCATAGGAATGGGAAGACCTGAAGAGAGTAGCCCGGATCTTTTTCCAGGCACGGTGGCAGTGCCTGACCACCAGCTGATGGTACCAAGGTCTCAACTTTTTGGGAGGAAAAAATGGGTGGGTGGTAACCATAAACGGCTTGAAAAGGGGAGAGGCCGGTGGTTGAGAACGGCAGAGTATTATGTGCGTATTCAGCCCATATCAATTGAGAAGCCCAAAAGGCGTTGTCATTGGTGCAAAGGTGACCGAGATACCCAGAAGGCGGCAGAATTTCCTCCAAAAACTGGCAGTAAACTGTGGGCCCTGATCCGAGACTATATTACTTGGAAGACATGCTGTAGCAGGAGCTGGGCAGTTTCCTTGGCCGAGGGCAATTTTGGAAGAGGTATGAAATGGGCCATCTTGGAAAACCGATCAATTACTGATAGAATGGTGGTATGGCCACCTGAGGCAGGTAGACCAGTAACAAAATCCAAGGCTATATAGGACCAAGGTCGATGAGGAATGGGAAGTGGACGAAGAAGACCCGCCGGTGAGTTTCTAGGGTTCTTGTGCTGGGCACAAATAGGACAGGATGACACAAACTGGCGAACATCTTCCTTAATATCTGCCATTTTTGGAGCCCGGTTGGTAGGACAGGGTAAAGCAAAATCATCCAAAAAATAGTCCCCACATGGCCTGCCGGGGGTTAAGACGCTTGGGTGTTCATAGATACTCCAGGTTCCGGTGGTCCGTCCACACAATGAATGGGTGTTCGGCGCTTTCTAACCAATGCCACCATTCCTTGACTGCCAGTAGCTCACGGTCCCCGATGGAGTAGTTCTGTTTCGCGGGATTTAGTCGGCGTGAAAAAAGGCACATGAATGAAGGCGGTTGTCAGTGGCTGAACCGGATCTTGAGTTCCAGAAAGGCCTGTTCCACTTTAGGGTTCCAAGAGAATGGCTGATGAGTGGATGTGATTCGGTGTAGGGGGGCAGCAATGGTGCTAAAACTGCGAATGAACTTGCGGTAGAAGTTCGCAAAGCAGAGGAACCTCTGCAGTTGTTTGCGGTTCTCAGGTTTGGACCACTCCTCCACGGTGAGGATCTGGGCAGGATCCATCTGCACATTTCCCGCAGACAAGACCCAGAAAAGACGTGCTGGACACATGAATCTCACATTTCTTAGCCTTCACATTGTTACAACCCGCAGTATTTTGCGGGTTGTATTGTATTTGTGTGCAGGTGCCATCCCGAGACTCTAGTCCAGGTCTTCATTGCATTCCCGTGAACTAAAGCCACATCCTCTTCCCTTCTGATGACATCACCATGAGGCAGCCTATAAAGTCCAGGGGACGCTGGGATTCGCGAGCTCGCTTAGCCGACGCTTGCTTTGCTCGTTATTCTGTCCGTTTTTGTGATTTCCTGTGACTGACTTACACCCGTTCTGACTCTTTTTTACCTCACTGTCTTATATCTGTAATATATGTACATACATATTTGTTGTTTTGTTCACCAGTAGAAGGGGTGTGGCTGCCATTTCTGTTGGGTGTGTTTGTTCCCTGTTTTTTTTGGTGAGGGAGTTAGGGAAGTGGTTTGTCTTTCTTTTGGGTTTTATTTGTAGGCAGTTAGTGTTTGTCCAAAGTGCTTTTTGTTTATTATTTTGGCCTTGGTCCAAACTGAAGTCTGTCCTGGTGCTTAGTATTGTACATACTTCAATACACCTTCCGTTTACGATACCCCGGTGTTTCCATTCTCCAATCACACTTTTACCAAATACACTTTCATCCACCTAATATATATTTACCCCGTGCCTTTAATCACGCTGTGCGCCCCAACCCTAGACTGGGACGTAACAACATACAACCGGCTTTGAAGTAGACGTGTGAGCACAGCGCATAATCAGTCATAGTCTCTCTTTCACAACCAGTCAGGTGGTAGAGGCGACCCCGGTGGGGTGTAGTTCCTGGCAATAGGTCAATAGAGCAATCATAAGGACAGTGGGGAGGTAGTGATAAGGCCCTGGAGGTAGTGATCAGGCCCAGATCATGATACTCTGCAGGAACAGAACTGAGATCGAAGGGAGATTCCATCCCCGAATGAGTAGGGATCTGAGGGGTGGAGGTGAGACAGCTGGCTTGACACGAGATTCCCCATTCCAACACCCGGCCACTGGTCCAGTCCAAGCGAGGGTTATGCCTCTGCAACCACGGGAACCCGAAGATGGCAGGGTGATGGGATGATAAGAAACGCTAACCATTCACAATGTTGTTCTGCGGTGGAGACGAGGAGAGGCTCGGTGCGATGGGTGACCCGATGAAGAGCGTAGTCGTCGAGGGCACGAAACAAGAGAGGTGCAGGGAGTGGTTCGGTCTCGATACCCAGTTGGCGAGCAAGTTCCTCATCCAAAAATTCAGCGCCCACCCCGGAGTCAACAAACACAGCTAACTTATAGCTGTGGCCCCTGACGTTGATCCGAACCTTGAGTCTAGAGGGGGCTAGATGGGAACATGGCTGGCAGGGACTTCAACATGTTGATGGCTCGTTCCTCTGCATGAGAGAAATTGACATACATATTACATGTTACACTGAATTTTGACGAAAACAGTATTACATTGATAAAAAAGCAAGGAAATGTAGATCTTACCTGTGTTAAATGTCATCGGTGGCTTCATCACCTTTTTCATAATACCGTAAAATACCGCTTGGCTCTGGAAGGTGTCCCAGCGCTCCTTCACCTCCTTAATGTAAGCAGTGTTGTCTTTGCTGACAATCCTGCAAAGTTCACTGAGAACCTGCAAATCATTCAGTATACAAATAAAACAATGACACAATAGTCTTCTCCACTCACAAAATAATCGAGTAAAACAGGAGGCTTCCACATGTAGGAAAAATGAAAATCAAGAGCTCTTTTTGGTAAATTAAAGGGATGTTACAGTTTGTTTACATCTTATAGTTGTCCAGCACTAGTATTTGATGTACACCACCCCAGACAGTTTTTAGGTGCATTTATGTCAGAAACATCATATTTCTAGAAAGTCCATAACAACACTCAAACTCAACTCTGAAATACTTTGCCAACCATACTGTAAAATTTGTCAGTTTAAGTTTCCAAATAAAACCCTCTGTTCTGTTTTAAACATATTCAATACATCACTTATTACCTGACAAATGCGCAAGTAGATCTCTCGCGCTGTCGACACTAATCGGTCCAATGCATTGCCTCAGGCACGCAATGCTATCAGAGAAACCGGAAAACGCCAGACATAAAAGGCCTACGTTACACAGCAACCTTAACTGAGTTAGCAAAGCCTGTGCTCATTTAGCTTACTGCACAGGGCACTACAGTTAGTACTCGGTAATAAATCTTACCTTTTAAAATGGTAAATGTTGTGTCATCCAACTTCTTGAAAGTGCCCATCTCCGACATCACGGAGATGAGGAGAAAGTGCTAGGTTACCTCCTTGACTGGTTGTTAGTCGTAGCTAGCTAGCTGCGTTTAACTAACAGATACATTTTAAAATATTTAAAAATGAGTCGCTATGAAATACACAATTTCTTACGCAAACTGAAGTTCAATAACTACTTCTACCACTGGATTCCAACGACTTTTTCAGTGACTGACTGCAGATTCAACTGCGCATTTGAGAATGTGGGTAGCTAAAATTCAAACTACTGTAGTGAGGAGGGGTTTATCAATACATCACATTTGAACATTTGTTTGATTGATTTAATAACAATTCAAAAGTAGATTCCCATCTTTATTTACAGTTTATTATGATAATTTAATTGAAAAATATATATACATTATACTGATTTCCAGCTACTTAACTAACACCCCCCCCCCCCCTTTCTGACGGGTGGTATAAGCCAAATATAGCCGTGCGAGATCGAGAAAAAGTTATTTTACTTCAGTGCGCAGCAGAGTACATACTGTGCTTAGGGACACTTTAAGAAGTTTTCCTTTCGAACTACCTAATAGATTTTTTGCCTCAACACGCTTGATAATCGTTTGACAGCTGCAATGAGTTGGCGGTGCATGATTTGCTTTGTATTTATAGCCCTGACTTTAAAGTCTCTTTCGAGCCACATGAACAGAACACATGGTCGCAGTCCTGATTTTCGTGTCATTTGTGGTATCGATGGCTACGCAGAAGAGTACAGGGTTTTTAACTCCTTTTACTATCATATAAAAGGTACGCATGCCTTATATCTGTCAACTGGATGCCCACCAAGAAGCGGGACTACAGAGACTAACCGAGAGTTAACTAAGCAACCCGACAGAGATCCTTCTCAAATCGGACTTGAGAACTTTGACACACCCACAATGCAACATGTTGTTTCGGTCAAGTGACTTGTTCTAAATGGAAATAAGTATACATGCAAGAAGTCTTTGATTGTTACCAAAGTAAATGATAATGTTCCTGAATTCGGACATATACAAGACATCCTAGTGGTAAACTCATCATTCTATTGCTTTGAATATCAACCCTATGACACCTTGCACCTGAATAGAGATTTTCTAGCATATGAAGTTGACGTCCTAAACCTTGCCCAGGCATCTGAGTTGGTAGATGCTGAAAAACTAGTAGATTTTACATCCTACTACTCATTCAGTTTCAAAAGCAGTATGTACATTCCAGTGAAATATTATCTTGGAGATGTCATTGCACTTCACAGATCCACTAATGACTCCTAAACAATGGGTAAAGCATCAGAGATGCCTACTGTAAGAAATTTTTTTTTTCAAGTCTTCTAAGTTTGCAGAGGGAAAGCAAATGTTTTTTGAAGGGCGCCTCATATGATATTTCATGTGGTCAAAAATTTGTTTTGTTGCTGTACAGTTGAACTTATGTGCTTGTCACACACAAAGACCTAATGTGATCATTACACACCAATGAATTATGTGCTTGTCACACAATGTATTGACCTCAGACAATACTGGTCTGTGGTTTTTGTCAATTGATGTTAATGGTGACGCATACATGAATGCATGCATATGCAACCATTCATATATTTCTGAATAAAAGCAGTTTGATTCATATATGGATTATGATTTGTTTTTATTTAAATCTTAGTTAAGGCTTCTTGTAACCCAGCCATTAGGGAGGCACAAGCCAGTGCATTCTTAGTGCCGGTCCGAAGCCCGGGTAAATGGGGAGGGTTGCGTTAGGAAGGGCATCCAGCGTAAAACATGTGCCAAATCAAATATGCGGATCACAAATGAGAATTTCATACCGGATCGGTCGAGGCCCGGGTTAACAACGTCCGCCACAGGTATCGTTAGCCGACAGGGTACCGGTGGAAATTGGCCTACTGTTGGCCGAAGGAGGAGAAGGAGAGGAGGAAGACGTCTACAGAGACGGCAGGGAAAGGAGCAGTGTAGGAGAGTGGAGGTTAGGGTTGGTACTTTAAATGTCGGTACTATGACGGGGAAATGGAGAGAGGTAGCTGATATGATGGAGAGGAGAAAGGTAGATCTGCTGTGTGTTCAGGAGACCAAGTGGAAAGGGAGTAAGGCCAGGAACATTGGAGGTGGATTTAAACTGTTTTATCATGGTGTGGATGGAAAGAGAAATGGTGTAGGGGTGATTCTGAAGGAAGAGTACAGTAAGAGTGTAGTGGAGGTGAAGAGAGTTTCTGATAAGGTGATGATCGTGAAGGTGGAAGTTGAAGGGATGATGATAAATGTCATCAGTGCCTATGCTCCACAAGTTGGCTGTGAGATGGAGGAGAAGGAAAGATTCTGGAGTGAATTAGATAAAGTGGTAGATGGTGTACCTAGGAAAGAACAGTTGGTGATTGGGGCAGACTTTAATGGGCATGTAGGTGAAGGGAACAGAGGTGACGAGGAGGTGATGGGTAGGTATGGTTTTAAGGAGAGGAATGTGGAAGGGCAGATGGTGGTAGATTTTGCTAAAAGGATGGAAATGGCAGTGGTGAACACTTATTTTAAGAAGAAGGAGGATCATAGGGTGACATATAAGAGTGGAGAAAGGTGCACACAGGTGGACTATGTGCTATGCAGGAGATGCAACCTGAAGGAGATTGGAGACTGTAAGGTGTTGGCAGGGGACAGTGTAGCTAGACAGCATCGGACGGTGGTCTGTAGGATGGTTTTGGAGGCGAAGAAGAAGAGGAGAGTGAGGACTGAAAGAAGAATAAGATGGTGGAAACTGAAGGAGGAAGAGTGTAGTGTGAGGTTCAGGGAAGAGGTCAGAGAGAGGCTCAGTGGTGTTAAGGAAGTGTTGGATGATTGGGCAACTATTGCAGGAGTGATGAGGGATGCAGCTAGAAAAGTACTTGGTGTGACATCTGGAAATAGAAAGGAAGACAAAGAGACGTGGTGGTGGAATGTGGAAGTGCAGGAGAGCATAAGGAGAAAGAGGTTGGCAAAACAGAAGTGGGATAGACAGAGTGATGAGAAAAGTAGGCAGGAGTACAAGGAGATGCGGCAGCAGGTTAAGAGGGATGTGGCGAAAGCCAAGGAAAAGGCATATGAGGAGCTGTATGAGAGGTTGGACACTAAGGAAGGAGAAAAGGATTTATACAGATTGGCCAGGCAGAGGGACCGAGCTGGAAAGGATGTACTGCAAGTTAGAGCAGTAAAGAATGGAGAGGGAAATGTGTTGACTAGTGAGGAGAGTGTGTTGAGAAGGTGGAGGGAGTATTTTGAGCAGCTGATGAATGAGGAAAATCAGAGAGAGAGAAGGTTGGATAATGTGGAGTTGGTGAAGCAGGATGTAGATTAGTAAGGATTAGTAAGGAGGAAGTGAGAGCAGCGATTAAGAGGATGAAGAGTGGAAAGTCGGTTGGACCAGATGACATACCGGTAGAAGCGTGGAGATGTTTAGGAGAGATGGCAGTGGAGTTTTTGACCAGATTGTTTAACAGGATTTTGGAAGGTGAGAAGATGCCTGAGGAATGGAGAAGAAGTGTGCTGGTACCGATCTTTAAGCATAAAGGAGATGTGCAGACCTGCAGTAACTACAGGGGAATTAAGTTGATCAGTCACACCATGAAGTTATGGGAAAGAGTAGTTGGAGCCAGGCTGAGAGAAGAGGTGACCATCTGTGAGCAACAGTATGGTTTCATGCCAAGGAAGAGCACCACAGATGCCTTATTTGCTTTGAGAATGTTGATGGAGAAGTATAGAGAAGGACAGAAGGAATTGCATTGTGTATTTGTGGATTTAGAGAAGGCCTATGACAGGGTGCCAAGAAAGGAGTTGTGGTATTGTATGAGGAAGTCAGGTGTGTCAGAGAAGTATGTGAGGGTGGTGCAGGACATGTATGAGGACAGTGTGACAGCAGTGAAGTGTGCAGTAGGTACGACAGACTGGTTTAGGGTGAAGGTTGGACTGCATCAAGGATCGGCCCTGAGCCTTTTCCTGTTTGCAGTGGTGATGGACAGGTTGACGGACGAGGTCAGACAGGAGTCTCCCTGGACTATGATGTTTGCGGATGATATTGTGATTTGTTGTGAGAGTAGGGAGCAGGTTGAGAAGAGCCTGGAGAGGTGGAGATATGCACTGGAGAGAAGGGGAATGAAACTCAGTAGGAGTAAGACAGAATACATGTGTGTGAATGAGAGGGAGGGCAGTGGAGTGGTGCAGTTGCAGGGAGAAGAGCTGGAGAAGGTGGAGGAATTCAGGTACCTGGGGTCAACAGTGCAAAGTAATGGAGAGTGTGTTAGAGAAGTGAAGAAAAGAGTGCAGGCAGGGTGGAGTGGGTGGAGAAGAGTGACAGGAGTGATTTGTGATAGTAGGGTATCTGCAAAAATGAAAGGGAAAGTTTATAGGACTGTGGTGAGACCTGCGATGTTGTATGGATTAGAGACAGTGGCATTGAGTAAAAGACAGGAGGTGGAGCTGGAGGTAGCAGAGCTGAAGATGTTGAGGTTTTCGTTGGGAGTTACGAGGATGGATAAGATTAGAAATGAGTTTATTAGAGGGACAGCGCATGTAGGATGTTTTGGTGACAAGGTGAGGGAGGCGAGATTGAGATGGTTTGGACATGTGCAGAGGAGGGACATGAATTATATTGGTAGAAGAATGCTGAAGATGGAGCCACCAGGTAGGAGGAAAAGAGGAAGGCCAAGAAGGAGGTTCATGGATGTGGTGAGGGAAGACATGCAGGTAGTTGGTGTAAAAGAGGCAGATGTAGAGGACAGGGTGGTATGGAGACGGATGATCCGCTGTGGCGACCCCTAATGGGAGCAGCCGAAAGAAGAAGAAGAAGAAGAAATTAAGGCTTCTTGTATTAAGATTATTACTTATAAGGTTGCTTATATTAAGAAATCACTACAAATCTTATTCTTAAAACAGGACTTAATATCTTGAACTCCCTGTCATCAAAGTTGATTGCAGCTTTTCTCTCAAGAATATGGCTTGTTTTACTTATAAATTGCCCTGTAGTAAGATGTTATATCTAAGTGAGATAACATAAGACAGACACCCTTAAAACAAGTGAAATAGTCTTACACACTCAGTGCTTGATAAGTAAATAAATATTAAAATAACAATGATAATATTTTAAGTCGGAATACAAGATAAATACACTTGTTTAGATTTCTATTTTTTGCAGTGTAAAAACTCAATCACAGCTGCTTGATGATGTTAGCATTTTCACATCTGATGTTAAATCTATTGAAAAGGGATGTCTTAAAAAATATATAATATACTTGGTTATATGGATAGATAATACACTATAATTTGAAGGACATATTTCTAATCTAGTTAGGAAGCTTAAAATAAAGATGCCTTTTATTTTAGAAATTAACCCTGTTTCACATCAAGTGTTAGGAGGAATCTTGATTAAGCTATTTTTTTTTTTTTTTACCTTTTAAACCTTCTTTGTTTTAGCATTTTGGCATCCCATTCATGTACAAAACGTTATTCCAATAGTTCTCAGGCTTGTCTACATGATATTTAGCAAATGTTAGATGGTCAGCTTTTTTTAAAGTAGTGGCTTTATTCTTGTATCTTTTCCATGCACACCAAGGTTGTACAGTATTCATTTGCACTAATGAATATTAACATTAAAAGAGACACATCTTAATTCTGGAGTGACCTTTGTTGGTTGACCATGTCTGGGGATGGTAGCAACATTGGTATTACATTTCTATACATTACACAATATATCTGACTGTCCAATTTTTGAGTCCAAATTTTTTTTCTAACATTTTATTACCCTTATAAGCGAGAAAGAAAAAAATTATATTTCCACAAAAAAAATATATATATAATGTTTTTTTTTTTTACCTGTAGATTGCTTGTAAATGTGGGGCCTTGTGAGTGGCAAACACTAATTAAAGTGAGCCCCCAATTTTCACCCTTCACATCATCACACAGACCACACTGTGCTGTGCAAGTCCAGAGTTAAAGTGACAGTCCAGAGATTAAAGTGTCATAGTGCAAAAAGAAAAATTGTGCTGAAAAAGTGTGAAGATGGAGAGAGAGGACCAGTTCTGGATCCTGGGTGTTTTCTGGTTTAAACTCTTATTTAAACTAACAAAGCTCCTCTCTCTGTGTTTGCTTTCAAACACAGAGTCGTGTTTGCTGGGGTAACATGCCCAATAATTACACCCAGCCTACAGATGGGTAATGAGTAAACAGTGCTGAATGAATTAATTGTACAAATGGAACAGGAGACTCACTCCAAAAGAAGAATGAAAGATTTATTGTGTTTATCACCACTTGGCTTATATAAAATTTTATGATCATTCATTTCAGTTGTTACATTCCCACCTAGGCCTAGGGCAGCATGGGAACAATAACCATTTAGTTGTTGCAGGTTGTTTGGACAAAAAGCAGGACCAGAGTCTAGAGTAGTTATTGTTTTAATGGTCAAGAGCAGGAAGGTAGTAAGAGTATTTCACAGTGTCAAGAAGACTAGACTCACACTGGCAAAAGAACATGGACAGTGCCAAAGAAATGAACATAAGAAAAAGGTATACTCTAGGCTGTATTTTGGAAGCTTAACCTAACTAACAAACAGAAACAGACTAGCTGACTACTCTAGGCTATGCTACCAAAAAATACAGTGGGTGGCACCTGCCCTCTACCTAGGGTGTCTAAACAATGGCAAAACCTACATGGTGGAATGTAGGCGCACATTTTTACCTGTTCTCAAACCAGGTAAGCTAGTATAACAAAGACAACTAGCACAACTAGCAAACAGCTCTCTCTCTCTTTATTTCTCTCTCTTCTATCTTCTATTTTCAACTAATTATAGAAAACAAAAACAAAATCCAACACAAGTGCAGATTTGACCAAGTTCACAAAGGGAAATCACAAAATTCCTTCGAAACGCAGAAAAAAAATCTTAAACAAAGACTCTCAGAAAAAAACCCAAAAAAACTCAAAATACTTGCACTAAGGAACTTTGTAAAAGGCAAAAAAGCAGGAGACACAAAAAAAAGCACGACATAGCAACGAACAAAACAGAAAGAGCCACAAAAACGTAAATACATTTAGACAAATAAGGGCTGAGAAACTATTTAGGGGCTTGGAAACACTCTGGTGGAATCTGCTGGGGGAAAATAAAAATAAAGTGTAGCTTTACCTACCTCTGGCACGGTGGGCTAGGGCAATACTAGAAAGCTCCTGCTGTTCTAAGTCCATGGGAGCAATTGAGTCAGCAAGGCTAGGTGGGGAAGCAATGACCTCCTCAGCCAAACAAGAGGGAAAGCATTGTCCTCAGCCAACTGAGGACAGGGGACGTCCTTACCCAAACAAGGAGGCAGAGTGATGTCCCCAGCTGAGCAAGCAACATTCTTAGTGGGGCTGTGTTGGTGTAATATATTTTTAGTTAGGCAAGAAGACTGGGCAGTGTCCTCATTAGGGCTCAGAGGCTGGGCAACATCCTCAGTGAAGTGGGAAGACTGGGTGGCATCCCCAGCTGGGCAGTGTCATCAGAGGAGTAGCTATCTGGCTAGCTGGCATCCTTGGCAGAGCGAATTGGTGTTTTGCTGATGCAGTGGTTGAAAAGTCACTAGAATTCAGCAGCAAAAGTAGGTGGTGACTGATATAGTCAATCTTTGAATGATTGCTTGGGAATGAGGAGGGTTGCAGCACGAATGTGATAGAGCACTGAGTAAGGAATCCATGACAGGCACTAAGATCTCCAGAGAGGCTGTTGCGATAAGAGACTGAGGTGGTATAGGTGCCAGAGCAGGCAGAAGCCGATCACTGAACTGATGGACAGTGTCCGCAGCAAGGTTTGGGAGCTGAAGGTACAACCACCTATGGAGGTTTTGAATAGCAGAATGGATGGCCATTAAATTAAGAATTAAGTTCCCTGTAGTGCTTCAGTCTTTGTTGGTGCATAAGTTTCAGGATTTAAGTGTTTTTGCTGGGTTCATGGGTGGCTTGCTTGTTCTGTCAAGGTCGGGGCTCGAACCAGGGTTGACTGGGGCCAGCTGGGGTTGAACACTCTGGTGACATTTATCCAGGGCAGAGGACTCATAAAAGGATGAAATAGCATCCACACTGCATCTGCTCCGACTTCCTCCTTAGTTCCATTCTGTAGACATATATATGTCCAGTGCTCACCCTGGACACAGTCAGTTAAGCTTTTCCTGGTCTGGGGCCTGAAAAGGAGAAGGGAAAAATGGCAGGCGGTGAAGGTGAACCCTCTTAAGAGAGAAGATGGCCAGTAGAAAGACAGGCTTGACTGTCAAAAATCTCAAGGGCACTTTGGATAGGGGCTTTGAAGGAAGGCTTAGGTCCCATACAGGCACTCTGGGTCACACCTGAGGCCATGGAGAAAACATTACACACTAACGGGAATTTTCCCTAGCGACTGCTTGGCACTGTTCCTAAAGAATTTCCAGCACAGGGCCAACCGGGCAGTAAAAAGTGGTGCTCTACATACCATGTAGTAAACAGGTGCCACTTTATGGCTATGAGCCCCTCGTGAAGGAAGCTCTGAATTGGAGAATGGTTTATACAACCTTGGCCAAGAGACCAGTGGGTAAGCGCTGTGCCCCTTCAGGGGCCACAGCCACATTCTCCACAGCTCGGAGCATGGGTAAAGTAAAGCGCCCTCTGCCTGAGAGAAAGTCCCTCCTTGCAGGAATCTCCTAGGGAGGGTGTTTAAAAAGGTTTACCAGGTCCAGGGACCATGGCCGACCTGGAAGGCACAGGGCTACCAGGAGGCTACTGACTCCATCCCGACTAACTCTCTCCAGAACACCTGGAAGCAGAGCTACAAGGGGAAAGTATGTTCCATGGCATCCAGCCCAAGGGGGTTGGGTGTGTAAGGGAGAAGCAGAGGGGACAGTGCGACATCACTTCTTCTCCATATTTGCTTCACCACTTCCGGGATGAATCATGCTCTCAGTGAGAGCAGCTACCCATGGGCCCACAGGAGGATCTGTCATGCAAGTTTGTAAAAGAGTCGATAGCGTAGCTGTAGGTCTCCTTGATTTTGGAGACCACCAATGTGTCATCCGTATAGACCAGGTCTAAAAGGAAATGCTTTAATGCAGTTGATGTGCCATGAGATGGGGCCCTTTCCACTCGTGCAGGAGACAGCTGCGCCTGCATAACAGTCAAATTCCACACTGCCTACATAGTTGTTTATCTGAAAGTACACTTTTCTTGGCATTCAGTCTTAAAAGCAATTTTATTCATATGGGCGAAAACGACATTTGGATGCCGGGTCACCAGGTGCTCTGATCAAACTAATATCAACAGTCATCAATATAGTTTAGTATGTGGAGGCCGGAGTATCAGCGGAGCCAGAGCCACAGCCACACACTTTGTGAAGGTGCTAGGTGAGAGTGCAAGGCAGAATGGAAGGACCCAATATTGGTAAGCTTTATCCCCAAAAGCAAACCTTAGGTACTTCCTTTATGAAAGAAGAATGGACATGTGAATATAAGCATCCTTCAGATTTATCGTACCTGATTTGGGACACAACCTGTTTTTCATTTTGGCAACTATAAGGTACCGATTGTAGAACCCAGACTATCTGCTTGCTCAAGAGAGTTTTCACTTCTTGTTCCATAACCAGATCCTGCCCGGGCCCCACCAGAGTGGGACACACTCTGTTGAAACAGTGGTGGATGAGACCCGAAATGAATTGTTAAGCCTTTCTCTACAGTGTGCGTTTCCACTGAGACAGCCCCATGAGAGGGCTGAGGGAGAAACCGCTGGTTTCTTGGCCCTCTGAAGCTTGTTGATGACCACAATGGGGTCCAGCAGAACTGCTCTATCCCTGTCGGAATCAGGTGTCTCTCCGTGGAGACCAGGGCAGACATAGAACAGCCAATGGCTCTAGCACCCCCTTTGTAGCCCTGATAGCCAGGTCTGTTGCACGACGCAGCTTTTTAACTGCGATGCTGCACGTAGGCATTCCTTCATCGAGCTCTCACACCAGGTTGGCCTGATAAGCCTGTAACACAGCTGTGGTGTGCAGGCAGCCGGCAACCTTACCTGCCACCATATAAGCTTTGCCCGTTAAGACCGAAGTAGTACTCAGAGGCTTGGTGGGCATGACAAGGGGACGATGCAGCACCCGGGGAGAGATAGCCAGCCAGCATCTCTTTAACCCAAACCATCATTCCTAAACCACACTCCTTCAGCCCTATTACATTAGTGTAGAAAGAAACATTCTATGACCTGGTCACCTCATTGTGCACGTCTGGCTAAAAAAGGCAGACGCCGGCATTTAGGCAGCAACATCGGTTGCAGAAAATGTTGGTCCAGCTTGCTAAATTGGCATTGTCTCTGCATATCGGCTGGCCAGGTGATATCCAGCATGGCTACAGCCCGAGTGACTATCTCAAACAGTTCCTTGAGTTGTGGGGGCATATCCTCTACAGCAGTGGTCCCCAACCCCCAGGCCGCGGACAGGCACCAGTCTATGGGTCAATTGGTACTGGGCCGCATAGAAAGAATACATAACTTACATTATTTCCATTTTATTTATTATCCGATTCTGAGCAATGTTTTATTTTGGAAAATTACCAGATTCTCTCCGCCACATCTGTCTTCTACTCAATCTTGATGCATGTCAAGATGCTTCCCTCGGTCACATGTCTTACCTACATCCACTACCTTCTTATAGGGGCTGCTCCAGCCACTAAAACATAATACATTACCACTAAATTCAAACCCCCAAGCTAACAAAATAAACAAAAAACAACACGGTGGATTCACATTTATTATTATATTTAGAAAAAAAACTGTTTTTATGCCAGTCGTATATTTTGTTGTATTTATCCGCCACACCTTAGAAACCGGTCCGTGAAAATATTGTCAGACATTAATCCGGTCCGTGACGCAAAAAAAGGTTGGGGACCACTGCTCTACAGGACCAATGTTGACCATGCCCTGCCCCTCCTTAGAGGAAGAGAGGTATAGTGCGATAATCTCCTCACAGGGGAAAGAAACCGCCAAAAAAATTGCTTCTGAACCCTGGGAGAGAGCACTGGATCTGGTAGGTGAGGCCCTCCAAACCCTCTGCCAGATTTGACTGTGAGCCCCATGATGTCAGTTACCACTATGCCTTAGCAAAGATAGGGCCAGAACCACAAGGAGCACAGGCGCCCTCCTCAAAGAGCGCCCTACTAGAGCGGAGCGTCCGCATAGGCATGCAGCATCAATGTGGACAGCTGGCTCCCAAGCAAGCAATACACAAACAGTGTGTATCCCCCCATAATAAAGTGGGGGAAAGGAGGAAAGCAAAGCTGGAAGAATTGCTTGCTATTCATAAAAGTATTAACCGCACCTTAGCTTTCGTAGAACAGACACACAGAAAACGCTTCCTGAACAAACAAAAGCTAATGCTGGTTTCACTCCATGTTCCTGATTGTGACCCGCCGGTGACACCACACTTTTCATGGGACTGATTACACACGTCATTCAGAGCGTGGACAACATGGAAGCGTTCCCAAAGTGTTGTTATTGCAGCTTGAGTTCCTGAACTTAACTTAATTCATTACAATTCAGTTTTTTGTATAGCACTTTCAACAATAGACATTGTCCCAAAGAAGCTTTACAGAGATAAAAAGGTCATGAAGTTGTAATGTCTTATATGGAAATCCGATGTATAGCAATATATGCAAAGCATATATTGCATATATGTTCATGTTTAGATTTTACAGATATAGAAATATATGTCAGATACTATTACATATATGCCACATATATTTCAAAATATAAAAAGAATGGCCATTTTTATATATGTACCATATTTTTTGTATTTATAACACACACCCACACGTTGTGCTTGTGTAATACTGTCAGGGATCCTCCTGCCACGCCTCCCTCCGAGGCTCTCTCTCAGTTCTGACCAAAGCAGCAAAAGAAGGAATTGCTCTACCGCGATAGATCGGCAGCCCAGTTACGCTTCAGAACCCACCCGGAAACTCACTGCCGATCTCCGGAAGTCATGCTTGCCAGCTCCGGCTCATGATAACATGGCGGCAGCGTGCATCTCAGAGAGCCCGATGGCATTCCCGGCTCGCTTCTTCGGCAAAGCGGCCGAGTGGCACGGATTGCTACAGAGCATCAGCAGGTACGTGGATGTACAATCATCCCAATTCCCCACCGAATGAGCCTGGAAAATGTGGAGCATGTACCGATCAATTTTGGCTCGTTGGCCAGTTTCATTAGGCAATTCACGGGGATGTTTGGGATGATAGCGGCAGACATTCACTTCACCCCCCACAGTTCTGGGAAGACTGAATTACCGACGTCGGGAGGCACCAACCCAAGCTTCAGTCTTCAAGCCCCATGAAGTACACCGCCCCGCTTCCAAGTTCCACGGGGGGCATCCAAGAGGACTTCGTACTGCCGCCTGGCCGCGCAAAGGACCTCGTACCGCCGCTTGCCTGCAAAAGGGACGTCGTACCGCCACATGGCCGCAAAAGGGACGTTGTACCGCCGCTGGACCGCGACAGGGTCAGCATTGTCGGCAAGTTCCTCTGGAAGCGCCAATGCGCTTCCAACTGCCTCAGAAGGCAGAGTCGCGCTTCCCAATCCCTCAGAAGGCAGCGACGCGCTTCCCAGTCCCTCAGAAGGCAGCGTTGTGCTTGCCGGTCCCTCAAAAGACTTCGTCGCAAGTCACAAATACATAAAGTTTACTATTTTACTTTCGCCTGATCTGAAACTTGAAACACTGCATTTGAGTGATTATCCTAAACCGAAGTCAAAATTGTTCAAAACATGCATATCTAAATGTCAAAAAAAGAGAGTAAAAACAAGACAAAGAAATTACAGGAGTACAGTTAAGCTTAATTAGAAAAATACCGTAATTTAAAATCAAAAATGTCAAAAATGCTAAAATGTGGCATGATGTAACACGCAAGGTCTCTAAAATAGTAAAAATAAATGTAAGATAGTTACATATTTTTTTATAAATAAATGCATGAAAATGCATGTTTCACTTCATGTACACAATTTATTTTAACATAAAACCAAAACCTTTAAATGTAGATAACTTTTACATAGAGTTGAATAAGTGTGTTTGTCCAACAAATCACACGTTATTTGCTTAAAAATAATGCATAAAGGCGACCATATAATCCTATAAAGGTTTAGAATTAAAGAACATTCATATATTTGTTTGAGAGTTAGCATATTGGCAAAGTAAAATGTACATAGAGATGACAAAGCTGTTTAAAGAACAAACACGTAATCTATGAAACATGATGCACAAAGTGTGTTGACAGTACATTTTATAATGATTTAAATTGCCCTAAATATTTATTTATAAGAAAATTAACCCAGCCATTAGGGAGGCACAAGCCAGTGCACTCTTAGTGCCGGTCCCAAGCCCGGATAAATGTGGAGGGTTGCGTTAGAAAGGGCATCCAGCGTAAAACGTGCCAAATCGAATATGCGGGTCATGATCTGAGTGAAAAGTACAGTACTACAAGAAAGAATGTGTTTCCTTTGTGTTTTTTTTTTTTTAAATACACATTAGCAAGAACAGCATTAAAAAGGGACACTCTTGAAAGCAGTTCCTGTTCAACTGAAGACACAGGTGAACATCGCATGCCAGGCATTTCCATGGTGTTTTGTGGTGCTTACCATGCAATTTTTTGCAATGTACACAGCTCTGACAGCAACATTTCTGACATCAGAGGACAGTTCAGATCCTGGAACTGGTACATGATCAGAGTTGGACCGTTTTGGCACTACTTTCTGTGTGATGCTACAAAGCTTGGCAATAAGTTGTTCCATAAATTCTTTATGGGACACATTACCATACAGTTCTTTATGCACAATGAAACTGTTGGTGGCAGCGATGTCCAATAAGTGTAGAAAAATCTTTCAATACCACTTCATTGTTTTGTGCTGTGCTGTGTAGTATTGTAACAGTTGATCAGACAGGTTAATGCCCCCCATGTGCTGGTTGTATGCAGTTACAAGTGCAGTGCATGAAAATGTCTTTGTTTCCCATTTACCTTGTAATTTCACCCTCCTCTGCACAGTGTCTCCTGTATATGCAAAATGAATAGTGGAACACAATGAGACCTCTCGTGTGTCCATCCACTTCACAAATACAAGAGGCCCACCCCGAATCCACCTGATGAATCCCCTAGGAGAGTTTTTGGAGAGAGAATTATCTGCATTTCGAGGGCAATCTTTCCTGTTCTCTCTGTACGTCCCACATGCACCAAACTTCATGGATAGCAAGTCTTTTAGGAGCTTTGGACTCGTGTAAAAATTGTCCATGTACACATGGTACCCCAAGCCTAAAACTTTACCATCCAAAAGAGATGTCACAGCATCATATGATAGTCTATGGCATGTGGGAAAGTTGTTCTTTTCTGTGTATACAGAAAAGTCCATGGTGTATCAATTTGAGGAATCGGCTTGAACCCCCACTTAGTTGGCTTGGCTTTCATGAACTGTGTCATCCCAGTGTTAGCTTTGCATGCTACCATCCTCTCATCCACGGCTAAATGTCTTTTAGGACGATAGATTGCTTTGCATGTCTTACGGATTGTGTCCATAAGCGGTTTCACTCTGAACAGATGGTCATGTTCAGATGTGCCCCTCTTTCTGTCGTTTTCTTTGTCTGCATCTGGGTGACTCATGTGTACATTCCACGAAATTGTCCTGTATCTGTCCCTTAACATAATTGTTGCTGGAAAGGGAACTGTGAAAATACTGCTCTGTCGCCAGTAGTCTATGATGGAGGGCAACTTTACCATTGCCATGTAAAATAAAAACCCCCAATGTAGCGATACATCTCACTCACGGTTACATCTCTCCATTTGTATTTGCGTCCCTTGGCTATTGACTTGGCAGCTTGAGCATTGTGTTGTGGCACAGAGTTGACACAACACTCTCCGAAAAAAACATTCTAAATAGACTAAATGGAGAATGAAAGTCAGAAGACCTCAGTTGAGGTCCAGGTTCACGTGCAGGCAGGAATCGCAGAGTCTGTGGAACTGTGTGATTATCTGTCTGATCCTTCCATGACATGGTGGACTGTCTGTGTGCTGCCTTTGTCCTATTTGGAGCAGGTGCCTGATCACATCTGTTTATGAAACAAAACTAAATATAATTTAAGAAAATATAAAATATAAAATTACTCAGGATGATTCTCAGTCGAACTCAAAATGGAGCAACGCCTGCATGGCCTGGTGTGAGTTTCCAGTGAAGGCAAGGGTGATGCAGCCACATTCCTAAAAATAATCAAACAATATATTTTAGGATGATGAATACCCTTGAACAATATATATTTGTTAGCATGCATTGTATAGCCTATAGGCCTATTCGTTGATAGGCAATAAAACAGTTAAATGTTTGTTGATGGGCCATAGACCATGATGCATCTCAGACATTTACACTATCACCATTTACAGCTGAGCAAATAATGGAAAATGTTACATTCATAAGGCAGTCATTTAGCTAGCATTTACACCTCAGCATTCCGGAACATCTCTGCTAGCTAACACTACATAAAAGCCTTTCAGGATGATCAGTGAGACTAACCAAAACTGAACTGAGGCTAAAATATAACTTTATATAACGTCAACAATATTTAATTGCATACAATTACAAACAGTTAATGTTACAAATTAGCAGATATTGGTGGATATTTGTTGTAACATTAAAAGGCAATGCTGACAAAGGCTAGGCAGAGATGTCTACAAACAATATTGGTTTTATATGATCAGAATGTAAGACTTAATAACTTAGCAACTTGCTGGAAAGTCCTCGACTCGGGTCGATTCGCTCTTCAAAATGCAAACGCTCCTCGTCGGAATCGCAATCTTCTTTGGATGAAAAGGTAAATCCTTCATCACTGTCCAAAACCATCTGAAGAGCTTCCTCACCAGTGTAGCGTGTCATCTTTCAAACGCAGCTGAATTTGTAATAATCTCAGTGGAATTGCATTGTTTTATGCCACTGTCCGCGGGGTGTGTGACTTATCGAACTATTTTATCTGTGAATAGTGGGGGGGCGTGTCCGGTCGAAGCTCATTATCAGATAATGACCTGAGGTGGAAAGTCTGTGCTTCTACTAGGTTTCACATAATTTATATTAATTGGAAAGATATGTTTTTTATTTCACCGACTTATTCTAAAACTACATACTTTAAGCTGCTTAAAAATATATTTTTTATTTCCGTGTTTTAGATAATGGCCGAGTTTCAGTGCTTTTTAATGACATGTTTCATAGTGCACCCTGACTATTTTATTCATTAAAAAAAAAAAATACAACGTTTTGTTTATATAGTGAGCATACACAAATTAAAGAAGACCCTTTACAGATTTAAATGATGTATTACTTTGACATGTTTGATCAAATATGACAGAGCAGTTTAAACACTGTTTGCTGGCATCTAAAAAAAAAATCACGTTTGGGCGCCGGCGACGAATCAGACTCCAGAGGCTTAAGGCCTTGTAATTGTATTGCTAAGTTGAAGTCATTGCGTGTTCCAATTTCTTTCAACTAGACGATTGCATTTCCTCAGGTTTAACCATCAGAGTAGCTAACTGATGCGTGCCGAATGCAAATCCAATCATAAAGATACTACTGAACAGTTGCTGATTGGTATGTAAAAGGAGTTGAAAACCTTGATCAAGTAATGAATAAGAACAGCTAAGAAAACCTGTTCTTTTGTTTATTTATTTATTTTGGGGGGCAGCGAAGCAAACCTGACCCACCCACTGTGTGCCGTTAAGTGGCAAAAACTGTAGAATCTGATGGAAAGGAAAAGCCTTCCCTCAGTTGTTAAACTTTGATTTGAGTAGTGTAAATCTTATCAGCTATCTAAAAACCTAATTTTGCATATCAACAGCGAAGTAACCCTGTTGACTATATACTTATTTTATTTTATCTTCATAAATTGTTCCTCCTCTCATTATTAAAATTCTTCAGAGGTAGCGAATAAAGCCTGCCTCATTCATTTAAAACCAGTCAAAATAAGGTCACATGATACGTAGGGTCAAAATTAATCTTACCCCAAACGTTAATCACACCCACTATTGAAGTAATTTAGGGAACCACATTTCCAAATAAACATTAGGGGACATGCTGTTTAAGTGTCTACCACTTTTGCAAACATCCCCTTCTAACCCCTGACTTCAGTGTGTGTAAACTCCTTAGCCAGGTTTTCTCTCTCTCTCACTTTCTCTCTCTCTCTCCCTCTCTCTGCCTCCTGGACTAGACTTCAACGACCCATATTTGTTTTGTGTCTAGTCATGGTTCATAGTTGAAGTAAGCTACAGTCATAATATCAAAATCGCTCGGTAAAGACGAAGAAATCTCTTTACTGCACCTTCTGAAATCATCAAAATCAATTGTTTGAACGAAAGAATCTTCCCTCAGTCTGTTAAAGATTAATTTGAGCGATGTTTCTCTTATCATCTATTAAACGAGTTTGTATTGATGCATGACAACAAAAAAAAGATACTGTTGCATGTTTTTGTTTGTGAATGCAGCGAAGCAATCCTGCCTCACTACTTTGTGCCATTAAGGGCACAAACTCTAAGGAATGAAGAAATTGTCCCTCATTTTGATAAAGCTTGATTTTAAGCGATGTTGCTTATATCAATTCAATTCAATTCAATTCATTTTTATTTGTATAGCGCTTTTAACAATGGACATTGTCTTAAAGCAGCTTTACACAGATAATGTGGTGATTAAAAGTGAAGATGTTCTTTATAAGTGTAAGTTTGTCCCTGATGAGCAAGCTGGTGGCGACTGTGGCAAGGAAAAACTCCCCGAGATAGCGATAAGAAGAAACCTTGAGAGGAACCAGACTTGTGGGGTACAGTGATTATGATCAGAAGCGAAAAGTAGTCCTGAGTCAGTGTAGGAGACTGTCGACATTAACTACAGTCCAATCCATCCTCAAAGTGCCTGTTAGGAAGTTTTCCTATCCGGCTCGAAGGACCAAATGTTAGGAAGTTTTCCTATCTAGCTCGAAGGACCATATAAGGATTCTCACTATCTGGTATGCGCTGATCAGGGAATTGTACTCGCCCCAGCGCGTCAGTAAAAACACGATACAGGATTCAGAACACTCTACTTTACTGGGTATAGAATTGATTGTATATGAGGTGATTCTTGCTGTCTTGTGCTAGCTGCTGTTCAGTGGGTTGCGTGATGCAGAATGCATGCCGCGGCTCTGTGTTCTGGCCTTTTATACTCTCGGTGGAGGACGGTGTACTGTGATGTCATAGATAGCTTGTCATTGCTTGGTAAACTGTATGTCTGCCTCTAGTGGTGAAGCATGGAAATACAAGTAAATAGGAATCCTTTCTTACACTGCCACCCCCAAATATGCATAGCATATTTGCTTCTAAATCTTAGCTAAAAGTCTGTCAGTTTGATCTTGGTGTCATCTTCAACTGCTATCTCTGGTAGATTAATTAGCTGTAGATATACTAGATTGATCTAAATCACTTTGATGTTGTTGAACTGTGGATTCGACAAGGTCTTTCCAAGAATTGTACTCACTGGGATCTAAGGGCTTTGATGTTCGCGTGACACCGCAGAATATACTGGCTCTCCTTTCCACTTTATCTTCAGGGGTTTTAAGGGATGGCAGGATTGGCCACTTTGATTCAGCTTGAAGTAAAAAGGGTGGGCCTTGACTCCACCTGTTAGGTATAACAAGCTCTAGTCTCTCAATCTCTTCATTATATGCAACTGCCTTCACGGAATCCTTCGCCAACCGCCGCTCTATGCTTCTTAAATTGGGCATAACAGAGTGCTTAGAGGCACAGAGTTGCGACACATTGGCTTTCCCTAAAAGGGGGGTTGAATAACAATTCACTTCATCCACCATCACTCCAATTGCTCTGGTCTGCAACAAATCCACCGCCACTTGATCCTGCTTTGATCGCGTGACTAATTTCTCATTCCTGTGTGGAATAGTATCACTTTGCCAGAGTCTCTCTTCGTTTCGGGATAGTTTTTCCATTTGGGGAGTGATAGAGATATGTAAGCATTGTTGAGGCTGTATCTGTTGCTGCAGAAAGCACGTCGGACCTTGTAGTGTCCAGCCTAATCTAGTTCTAATGGCTGCTGGACCTCCAGGGGGCCCTAGGCATACAGGCTCAACGGGTGTTATAAGGTGGGGATGGTCTGCTCCTATCAAAAGGAGGGGTTGTACTTTATCTATGGGCTGTAAAGGAATGTCCTTTAGGTGTTAGTATCTCTGCTGAAGTGTTGCAATGGGATAAGAGTGTTTAGCTAAACCTAAGTGCTCGGAGGTAAAGGCATTCTGGATGAAGTAACTATGTTGGGGCTGTGATATAGAACATACTCTAAAGGAAACTGCCGCCCCATTGAGTTTCTTGATATCTTGTCGAATAGTTCTTAATGTTAAATCTTCCTTCTGTCCTTGTAACCCTAGTTTCTTAACTGCAGCTGGGAGTAACATAGTCCTTTCGGATCCGTCATCGAGTACTGCATAAGTGTTCAGGGCTCGATTGTTGTGCTCTAATACAACGGGAATCACTTTCAGCAGGACACGCTTGGACGACAGGGCTTCTTTAGCGTACAATCTTTTGCTAGGTGTGATCGCACACATTTCCAACAACGCTTGTTGTCTTTGATCCATTTGATCATCTGCTCTGTACTAAACGCCTGGAAAGTGGTACACTGGCCTATGTCTGCCTCTAGTGGTGAAGCATGGAAATACAACTAAATAGGAATCCTTTCTTTCAGCGACCCTTTCTTACTCCAAAATTTCATGGAACCACCCAAGGCGTTGATTAGAAACCGTCCCAAACTACACAGAGTGGCCTCCAGTCAAAGAGAACACTATCCAGAGGCAGGCCTGGACAAAGTGGGAAGATCCACGGAGGGGAGAGGGGCAGGAACAGTGGTCACTGGAGCCCCAGGAGCATGTTTTACTCGACCGAGAACAAGAGAGAAGAGGGTGACAGGAAGAGAAGGATATGTATTTCCGCTATTTCCCTGGCACCGACTGAGACTGGATTTAGACACCCTGAGTACTAGAAGTCCAGTCTGTATGCATTGCCAACCTCAGGCAAAACCCCAAAGAGCATTAGGTTTTCCCTCAACCTTTAACACGTTTTTAGCCTGTTGCCGTCATCCAAGCAAGATAAATAACCACAAACTAACACCGACAGAGCTCCCTTTTTCTGGTAAGATCCGTCCTAACCCGTAACAGCATTTACAGGCCTCGTCCTGCTCTATCACTTTTGTGTTGTGAGTCTGATCTGTTTGTTCTAATTTTATTTAGTTTTGGTATGAAATAAAGTCCTAACTTAAGACTCATTACAGAAGCTTAGCAACTCAAGGTATCCAAATCTTTAGGTGATCGATTAGGTAATCACGCCGCCAACCTGATCTATCCTCCGCTAGTTGTCTGAACCCATCAGGTCAGACTGGGCACAGAATATATAATTGCCTATTAGCGCAGATAACTATAATCATAAGAACTTGCATTGGCCTTTTGTGCTGTCTTTGTCTCTTCACCAGTAAACCAGTATGTCCCGACCATCCAGTCCATCCTGCCCACTGGGATCAACTAGAGACCTGGTTAAACGCCATGACTGGTAAACTTCTGCCCAAGGCTACTAGTGACCTGCAGAATCGGAGCCCAGAACAGCTTGGCTATAACTCAAGTGCTGCAAAGGGGATGAAGCAAGCATCTCCAGCCTGGAACAGGGATCATCAGCACAGAGGATCCAAGTTGAGGAGGCTCAGAAGAACCCAGCATGTGCTCACGGTCAGCTGGACCTGCTAATGGCAGAGATGCAAAAACAGTACAGTACGGCAGATGAGAAAGACCCAGAGCTGCAGGAGGAAAAGGATAAACTACAAAAGGCCCTGACTAAACTCCGTGTAGAAACCGCATGCTGAGAGCTGCAAAAAAGGGACACCAGAAAGGAGCCCGGTGAGAAACTCCAAGGAGCTGATTCTCTGTTAATGAAAGAAGAGACTGAAGTAAGGGAAAGGCACACCACAGAATTTCCCGTAACCAGCCGAAAATGCCCCTTAGCCCACGAATTCTCAGATCCAAAAGGGGGGTAAGAACCCCTACTCAGGATGCCTTCAGGGTGGGAGAATTCTCAAAGAACCGCTCCTTCCAGTAACCATCTCACCCTGGATCCCGAATTAGAACTGAAGATTGAGAAAGGGGGGTGTGGGGGAGGGGCGCTCTGTAAACAATCAACATCACTCCAATCGGCCCTCCAAGCACTGTCTCGACTGCTGATACCAACCAACCTCCCTGTTACCCGATCCTGGATCACTACCTACACAGCGCTTTCCATAATCACAGCCATCGGGTATGCACTGAACCTTGGCCTTACCCCATTCCTGTTGGAAAGAATCAATGGATGGCAAGGGTCAATGAACAGGTGCACTGCTGCTCTTCTCCGCACCTTCAAGCAAAATCATCAGGGATGTAGGACTCAGTCAGAGACAATTTTAAACTTCACTAAGCTCAACCCTCAGCCTGGGAAACCAATAATAAATAGAATGTCCCACTTCACATGACACAAACATACATCTTGTTTGTATCTTCTACTATAAAAAAATAAAGTGTTTAACTCTACGTCAAAAATAGTTACACTTTAAAAGGTTTTGTAATATACCTCTGTTTTAATGTGTCTCTTCTTTTTGATTTCAAAGTTGATTTAAAATGATCTCTTTATTCTTTCTTTTCTAACAAGGGTGCATTGTATACACCAGAATCTAACATTGTATTAACAAAGTTATACCTTAAATACCGGTATGTTAATAGTATGTTAAATGTTAACTGGTATGTAATGTACCTCTGTTTAATGCTGTCCTTGCTTTCCATGTCTAATATCAAAACGATCACCAAAATTATCTGTTCCTTATTTTGCAAACAATGTTGCATTTTATTTGTTCATGAAATGAACCATACTGTCTTGATACACTTTGAATAAAACTTTAAATTCTCCAAAGCAAGTATAACCTGGAATCCATGCCCACAAACGCATGAACAAAGGGAGTTTCTCCCTCCAAAATTTCAGGCCATAGCATTGGCCATTCCCCCAAAGATGGGTGGGGTTCAGGACCATTAAAACATCTTGAACCCAACTAACAGCTGTCAAGTAAAGCAAGCTCGCTCACTCGGCTCGACCAGAAAGGCTCGGACGCCCGGGGCCCGAAGGCCTGGAGATTCGGACGCTTAGAACAGCCCAGCAGCGACTCTTCGGAACGAGATCTCGAACCCTTTTGAGATCTTCCAGCAAGCTTTATCTTCAAGTCAGTCAGCCAGGTCAAGTCAACTCGCCCAAAGGCCCAGAGGGTCAGACGTTTGGAACAACTTGGAAATGACTCTCTCTTCCTACATGATCTTCTGGCAAGCTTCACTTCCAAGAACAACAACTCTGATCTGTTTGAGGGGTTTGAAAGCAGTGAGCAGAGGACATTTACCAGAACTACGAACACACACTACAGTAATCACATTAAGGTACGTAATTTCTCTACTATGGCGAACATTCAGTTCATTCAGTGTGTGAAGTGTGACATGTTTAGTCAGTCTTTCTCCGTTGGTAGCGATAATTTTATCTGTGAGAAGTGTAAGCTAGTTTGCTCTTTGACGGAGAAGATCTTAGCATTAGAGGAGCGCATCCAGAGTCTAGAGAGAAGTAGTGAGTGCGAGTAATATTATAGAGGTGTGTAAATTAGTGAAGGCAATGTCCGATGCAGTAACATGCTCTGGCCCCATCCCAATGCAACGTGGCGATGTAGCCTAAAGCAGGTTATGGTCGCTGAACTGCTGGATGTCCGAGTGGTGCTCCAAAAACAATGTGGGCTTCATTAATAATTGGAGCATTTTTGAGGGCAAGGCTGGCCTGTTAGGGCGGGACAGTATCCATCCCACTCGGGAAGGTGCTGCTCTCATTTCTTGTAATATAGGTCATAGTCTCAGAACAGCGCTAGTTAACAAGTGACTGTCTAGAGCCAAGGCTAGGGAGCAGACAGACAGGCTAAACCGACCGTCTGCTAGCTGCACAGAGTCGTCACTCAGGATCCACCATACTGAGACTGTGTCTGTCCCCCGAGCGAAACCAAAATATAGGAATTATCAGAAAGTCTGTTTTAGTAACCTGATTAACATTAAATTAAATAGGACTGAACGCACAGCCAGCACCGTTGATCTAAAAATAGGATTGTTGAATATTAGATCTCTCACGTCAAAAGCGCTTACTAAAAATTATTACCGACCAGGAGTTTAATATAATGTGTTTGACAGAAACGTGGATTAAACCGAATAAATATATAGCATTAAATGAAGCGAGTCCTCCTGGGTATAGTTACCCATACACCAACCCCGTCTAAATGGCAGAGGAGGCGGAGTCGCATCTATTTATAATAATAATCTAAACGTCACACAAAAGAGTAAACACAAATGTAAAACATTTGAAGTTCTCTACACCAGCATAAAATATTCAGAGTACAAAAGCAGGTCCAGTCAGTCAATTCCACTAATTATTATTTATAGACCCCCAGGGCCCTACTCTGATTTTCTCATAGAATTTGCAGATTTCATCACAAATGTAGCTACTTCTTTAGACAAAGCATTAATTATTGGTGACTTTAATGTTCATTTTGATAATCAGGAAGACTCCTTAAGAGCAGCAGTTGTGTCCATTCTAGAGTCAGTTGGAATTAATCAGAATGTTATAGGACCCACTCATAGTGGTGGACACACTCTCGATTTGTTGTTAACATTTGGATTAAAAATAAAAAACTTAGTCATAATTCCACAGTCTATTTCTGGTAATGGTGTGAAGCTATTTCAGACCATTACCTCATCTCATTTAAAATCTGCCTCAGTCATTGCATTACTACCTCACCACGTTATCGTGTTAAGCGTACTTTCACGTCAGCTACAGCAGCGCGTTTTATCAATAATCTTCCAGAAAGTACGATATGAGATGGATCTCCGTCTGACCCCGCAGAGCTCGACTGGGCCGCTGAATACCTAGAATCAACCTTACGTTACACTCTAGATGATGTAGCTCCCCTTAAGACCAAAATGATCAGGGAGAAAAAAATTTGCACAGCGGTTTAATGATCATACACGCACCTTAAAACAGACCATCCGAAAATTAGAACGTAAATGGCATCAAACAAAATTAACAGTATTTCAAATAGCATGGAAGGAGAGCCTCCTAAATTATAGAAAATCTCTTAGTGCTGCTGGATCAGCATATTTCTCCACCCTTATAAAATAACAAGCATAATCCTAGATTTTTATTCAGCACGGTAGCTAAATTAACAGGGAAAAAAGCACTGCGCTAACATGCACACCATCATTAGGTAGTAATGATTTCATGAACTTTTTTAATAATAAAATTGAAAACATCAGGCAAGAAATCCAGACGGTAAATATAAATCCAAATTATTTTACAAGTAACCCTGTAGACAGCAGCGTAATTATAGCAGACAATCAACTACAAAGCCTCACTCCTATTCATGAGAATTACTTCATTTCATTAATTTCCTCATCAAAATCATCAACCTGCATTCTCGATCCCTTGCCTACAAGTTTCTTTAAACAGATAACTCCAGAGGTAATTTAACCTGTTTTAAAAATAATAAACTCTTCCATTAGCACTGGTTATGTACCAAAATCCTTTAAACTGGCAGTTATCCACCCCCTTATTAAGAAACCTGACCTTGACCCATGTCAGCTGTCCAACTACAGACCAATATCAAATCTCCCCTTTATATCCAAAATTTTAGAAAAGGTTGTAGCACAGCAGTTATGCTCACACCTACTTATGAATAACATTTTTGAAATGTATCAGTCAGGATTTCGGCCTCATCATAGCACAGAGACGGCGCTAGTTAAGGTGGTAAATGACCCGTTATTGGCCTCTGATCACAGTTTTGTCTCCTTACTTGTTTTGCTCGACCACACTCTATGAGGTAAAGTTTGGTGTTCCTAAAGGGTCTGTTTTAGGCCCTCTGCTTTTCTCTTTATATATGCTGCCTCTTGGTGAAATTATTCATAAACATGAGATTCGCTTCCATTGCTATGCTGATGATACACAGCTGTATATTTCAGCAAAGCCAGATGAGAGAGATCAGCTTAACAATGTTGAGAAGTGTGTAATGGACATTAGACAGTGGATGCTTGATAACTTTCTTCTGCTTAACTTAGATAAGACAGAAGTACTTTTACTAGGACCACATGCAGCTAGAAGTAAACTTTCCGATTACGTAGCATCTCTGGATGGTGTTTCTGTTTCAGCATGTACGGCTGTCAAAGACCTAGGTGTGATTATTGACCCTAGTCTTTCCTTTGAGTCTCACGTGAATAATATCACCAGGATCGCCTTCTTTCACCTTAATATAAAATATTGCTAAAATTAGAAATATGATGTCGTTACAGGATGCAGAAAAACTAGTTCATGCTTTTGTTACTTCTAGATTAGACTACTGTAATGCTTTACTGTCTAGGTGTGCAAATAAGTGCATAAATAAGCTTCAGTTAGTTCAGAATGCAGCAGCAAGAGTCCTCACTAGATCTAGTAAATATGACCACATCACCCCTGTTTTAATCAGTCTACACTGGCTCCCAAATAAATCTCGCCTTGATTATAAAATACTACTACTGACGTATAAAGCACTTATCGGTCTCGCACCGCAGTATCTGAGTGAACTTCTGTACCAGTATGATCCTCCACGCCTACTTAGATCAAAAGGTGCAGGCTATCTGTTGGTTCCTCAAATAATGAAGACTACAGCAGCGGGTAGATCTTTCTCTTATAAAGCCCCACAGTTATGGAACAGCCTTCCAACCAGTGTTCGGGACTCAGACACAGTCTCAGTGTTCAAGTTGAGGTTGAAAACCTATTTATTTAGTCAAACCTTTGATCAGTAGATTTTTTTCTTAAAAAAAGGCTCAGATCTGGAGGGAACATTGATATAGAGTGTTTGGTGAACTGGAATATTTGTATGCTGTCGTCCCCTCACATTCACACGTTCACTCAGGTTTGTTGACGGTGGTGTGGTGGCTCGTCTCTTATCCCAGAGATCCCTCATGTCTGTGTTACCTTCTGGTTCTCCCTTTTAGTTATGCTGCCATAGCGAATCTTGCTGGAGTCCAAACTGCACAGTGACATTAACTTTCGTACAACAATAAGGACACTTAATAATCCATATCCTTCTCTTCCTGTCATTCTCTTCTCTCTCTCCCTCTCTCTTTCTCTCTCTCTCTCTCTCTCTGTCGAGTTAAACATGCTCCTAAGGCTCCAGTGACCACTGTTCCTGCCCCTCTCCCCTCCATGGATCTTCCCACTTCGTCCAGACCTGCCTCTGGATAGTGTTCTCTTCGACTGGAGGCCACTTTGTGCAGCTTGGGACGGTTTCTCATCAACGCCTTGGGTGGTTCCATGAAATTCCGGAGTAAGAACGGGCGCTTTGAGGATTGGACTGTAGTTAATGTCAACAGTCTGCTACACTGACTCAGGAATACAGTTCGCTTCTGATCATCATCACTGTACCCCGCAACATTGTATATCTGCTTCAAATGGACATTCAGTGCAGCCTAGATAAGGATGGGTTCCCTCTTGAGTCTGGTTCCTCTCAAGGTTTCTTCCTTGCTTCAGTTGCTCATCAGGGACAAACTTACTTACAAAGAACATATTTACTTTTAATCACCACATTATCTGTGTAGAGCTGCTTTGAGACAATGTTCATTGTTAAAAGCCCTATACAAATAAAAATGATTTGAATTGAATTGAATTGATCTTCAGGAGAACCTGGAAGAACATCTGACTCCATCCTAACTGACTCTTCAAAAATCTCTTTGTCGCATTTGGACTCTTGTGCAACAAGCCAATGCAAGTAACCGTTTTACCAACCAATTTAGATGCGTATTTAAGTGTGAGCCCTTTATCGAATTTTAAAGTGAATTAAATTTCATCATCACTCATGCCTCCACTCTCTCTGAAGCTCCAGGTTTCACGATGCACACCTGAAGCTGATCATCACTCCACCCCGCTCCTACATAAACCCCTCACTCACATTCACTCCCCATTCGTTATTGAATGTGTTGGACGCTACGTACTGTGTGAATGGGTTGGTTGTTTGTGCTCTGTTCTGTGTCTTCCGTTCCGCTCGGACTCCACAATTCCGTACCGGCCGCGCTTCACCTCCCCGCGCATCTCGGGTCAGTTAGCGCACCTCGGACTCTCTCAACCGTAGGACTGCCGTGTGCTTGTGCTTGTATGTGTGTGTGTGTGCGCGTGTGTGCTCGTGTGTCTCTCTCTCCCTCACACTTGTATTAAAACTCGAGCGAGCTGTACTCCGGCTTCCGCCTTCTGTTTTTGCTCGCACCCTGACAGTTAGGGTGTGATTAATTTTGAAGATTAGGCTTTCCATTTCTTTCCCTTCTTTCTCTCCTTTCTTCTTTTCCATTCTCTTCCTCCTTTTCCTATATTTAACTTTTTGTTTATTTTTATTTGCATTTTTATTTTGTTTATTTCTTTTTGTTTGTTTGTGTAGTTAGTTTTATGTTGTGTTTGTCTCATTCATTAAACGCTGTATTTTTCATAAGTGATTGTGCCGCTCACATTTTAAGGTTCCTGCAACTTTCGATCTGAACTACATGCTCTATTAATTGTACGGTATAAACTAAAGGGGGGGTTGCGTCTTTCTCTGCCGGGAAGATACCTCTTTTATAGAATTAATATAAAATTATACTGTCGCCGGACGAACAGACCAATAAGTGTAACGTCAATTCCATTACCGTCAATTCAACTTAATTTAAATATTTAGGAGTAACTATAACCCGTTATAATTACTTGTAAATATTTCCTTTTCTTTGCGAGCAAATTCGCTACATATAATGGTGGAGAATGTGGGCAAACTATTACTCAAACTATATACTCATTTTTATCTTTGTCAATGGTTTTTCCCTCTTCTCTTCCATTCGCTACACCAATCAATGACCCGACCTAAAAACTTAATAGAAACTTGCATCAATAGCACTTTTTTGGACTTAACTTGAGGTTGTAATCCCGAAACCTCAATCTCTCTCCAGCCTCTCCATCATGCAAACACCAGTAAGTCATACAAATAACACAACAGACTACTAAAATTAAAATATTTAAAGATGCTTAGTCACCTGTTAGAAGACTGGAAAGCTACATGGGAGCTAAACCATTTAGGGCTTTGTAAGTAAGTAGCAGTAGTTTGTAGTCTATTCCAAACTTCATATTATCATATTTTCTCAACCTTGTGAGAACTCTGGCTGCTGCATTCTGGACTAACTGTAGCTTGTTTATTAATGATGCAGGACAACCACCTAGTAATGCATTACAATAGTCCAGTCTGGAGGTCATGAATGGGTGGACAAGCTTCTCTGCATCATATATAGACATGTTTCTTAGCTTAGCAATATTTCTAAGGTGGAAGAAGGCTGTTTTTGTAACATGGTTGATATGATTTTTAAAAGACAAGTTGTTCTCTAAAATAACTCACAGGTCTTTTACTGTTGAACTAGTAGTTACAGTCTAAATGCAGGTTGAAATGCTGGAGCTTCTGTGTACTGGTTTTTATTCAGGATTGTGGGTACCTGTGCAGCGACATTGAGAACACAAGCACCAGGAAAACAGCAAATGTGCACCTTACCTTTGGCTCCGGTAGCGCAGACATGCCGGACGATAGAATGCTGTCTCATGGAAAGGGGCAAAACGGTTCTCTGTCGAGACCTTGAAGGTCGGTGGAGGTGGAGGGGGAGACGTCCTCTGCTTGGCTCGCATCTTCCACTGCTGCAGCATCCAGGGTCCGTAGTGCCCCAGTGCTGCAGTGAACAATACCTGGGCGAGCCACGTTGTAGGTTCCCTGGGCCCAGGCAGAGAGAGACACGCAGAGTTGAGGTGCTGGGACCATTAGGTTCAACCCGAGAATCTACCTGAGACGAGTGAGCTTCCACCCGGGATATTTCCAGTGCCGCTTTCTGCTCTCGCAGCTGGGTATGTTTTGCATGTAGGTCTCCAAAGCCTCCAGCTCCAACTCCACCATTTGCAACTCGAACGAATCCTCACCTGTGTTTAATGGCAGACACACAACCAACATAGTGCTTATAATAGCAAATAGAGTTCTGCTAAAGTGTGAGGCAATTAATGTAGTCACCACTAGTGGTAGTCGAGTTACCGAGCTACAGGCACAAGTCAGAAAGACAAAAAACAAGTCAGTATTATTTAAGGAGGAAAAAAGATAGATACATTTAAAAGTATAGTTTAAAAACGGCAACAGAAATACAAACACGGAACTCACGGCAAACAAGTCAAACACTTAAAGCTACGTCGCATTAAATTATGTTTAGCAGTTTAGCACATGGCTCTCAAACAGGGGGAGGGAGAAAAGGATTAGACATAGTTTTAGATAAATGTTTGTAGGCATCTCCTTTGTCATGAAAATCTTCATAAAATGTTAAATATAATTTAATGAGACGTAGCTTTTAACACAGTACTTTTCTGGATTGCTTGAATGATTTCATGTATTAATACATGAAAGAAAAAATAATGTTCAATGAAGGAAATGTATATCCATGGCACTTCATCATCTATAACAATATCTTTTTGAGTAATATCGATTTTGAATGATTGTTAGTAAAGCTCAAAGTGTCATTTTAAAGATATTTAGCTAATTTTAAAGATATTTAAAATGTGTATGTAGCCCACTTTTATCAGGAACTGTTATAATTTAAATTTAGGTAGGGCATTTTCAGCTGTGAGTCCTAAAATCTGTGGCAAAGGCTAACAGGTTAAGGTCAAAGTCACTAAAGACTACAGCCTTCAGTCTTCACTTAAGATCACCAATTGCACTGGGCTGATATTTACTCTCTGGTACAGCCACCTGAGCCTGACTAAAACTTTGCAACAAATTAAAATCTTTCACAGCATGACACGGGAACACATCTGCCAACTTACAGTTCTTGTTTAGGGTAATCAGCTTGTCTGAAAGGTTGCTAACATTCAAATGATCCGAGCGATCTCCCCACAGAGGTGTAATAATGCGGCCAATGTTCCAAGGCATATTTCGGTAAGAAACAATCTACAATTAGTGCTTCCTGGCAACATGGAAGAATTTCTTGCCAACTTTTTCCCCAAACAAGGTCTTTTTTTGCCACCTTATCTGGTGGGTCACTACTCTACACAACCATCAGCAAGTATTCGCTATAATATCTAAAAGTCATTTGCATGGCTCTGAAACACTGTTACACAGGATTCTCCAGTAATCACTGACTCATTTGACCCATGAGTAGCTTGACTATTGATACCAATGATTAAATCATTCTCTTAATATACTTTAAGCTCAACTTCATACATGTATTTTTGCTTTGTTGCATTACCTCCACATCCCACTAACATTATTTCACACGTCAGTTGTGTGGGCTTCAGCAAAACATAATCCCTGAGCTTTCTGCTCTTTACTGCTTCATTTAAAGTACAAGCCATAGATCCAAAGTCCAACATTCCCATTATCTCAAATTTAGAACTTAGACAGGTGCATAAAACAACTTTTTAAATACTTTCAGGTTTTGTATATTCTGCAAAATCACCTTGACTTAGCTATAGCTTGCACACATGTACTTTCTGTAGTACTGAGGGTTTGTTCTGTTTCAGACTGTTCCTTTTGGCATAAGGAAAAAACCTTGAGAGTAACCAAACTCAAGAGGGAACCCATTCTCTTCTGGGTGGCACCGAATGTCGATTTATAAACGATGTTGAGGTGTGCAGTAATGATGATCAGATGCAAACTGTAGTCCTGTGTTAGTGTAGCACACTGTTGATATTAACTACAGTCCAAATCCATCCTCAAAGCTTCCGTTCTTACTCCGGAATTTCATGGACCCACCCAAGGCGTTGATGAGAAACCGTCCCCAGCTGCACAGAGTGGCCTTCAATCAAAGAGAACACTATGCTTGGACGAAGTCCAAAGATTTGGAAAGATCCACAGAGGGAAGAGGGGCAGTTACAGTGGTCACTGGAACCTTAGGGGCATGTTTAATGAGAGAGAGCGAGAGAGAGAGAGAGAGAGAGAGAGAGAGAGAGAGAGAGAGAGAGAGAGAGAGAGAGAAAAGAGGGGTGACAGGAAGAGAAGGATATGATTATTATGTGTCCTTATTGTTGTATAAAAGTTAATGTCATTGTGCAGTTTGGCCTCACTAGGGCAGCATAGCTAAAAGGGAGAACCAGGAGGTAACACTGACATGAGAGATCTCTGGGATAAGAGATGACCCACCACACCACCATCAACAAATCTGAGTGAACGTGTGAGAGTGAGGGGACGACAGCAAACAAATATTCTAGTTCACCAAACACTCTATATGATTCCTTCAGATCTGCTCCTTTACCTAAGAAAAATCTACTTATAAAAGACTTGACTAAATATATATGTTTTCAACCTTGACTTGAACATTGAGACTGTGTCTGAGTCCCGCACACTGATTGTAAGGTTGTTTCATAACTGTGGGGCATTATAAGAGAAATATCTGCCCCCTGCTGTAGTCTTCATTATTTGAGGTACCAACAAATAGCATGCAACTTTTAATCTAAGTAGGCGTGAAGGATCATACTGGTACAGAAGTTCACTCAGATACTGTGGTGCGAGACCGTTAAGTGCTTTATACATAGTAGTAGTATTTTATAATCAATGCAAGATTTGATTGGAAGCCAGTGTAGACTGGTTAAAACAGGGGTGATGTGGTCATATTTTCTAGATCTAGTGAGGACTCTTGCTGCTGCATTCTGAACTAACTGAAGCTTATTTATACACTTACTGGAACACCCAGACAGTAAAGCATTTACAGTAGACTAATCTAGATGTAACAAAAGCATGAACTAGTTTTTCTGCATCCTGTAACGACTTTATATTTTTAATTTTAGCAATATTTAAAAGGTTAAAGAAGGCGATCTTGGTAATAAAATTCATGTGAGCCTTATAGGAAAGACTAGGGGTCAATAATCACACTAAGGTCTTTGACTGCTGTACACGCTGAAACAAAAACACCCTCCAGAGATGCTACGTAATCGGAAAGTTTGCTTCTACCTGCATGTGGTCCTAGTAAAAGTACTTCTGTCTTATCTGAGTTGAGCAGAAAAACTTTATCAAGCATCCACTGTCTAATGCCCTTTACACAGTCCTGAACATTGTTAAGCTGGTCTCTCTTATCTGGCTTCCCTGAAATATACAGCTGTGTATCATCAGCATAGCAATGGAAGCGAATACCATGTGTTAGATTTTTATCATGCCCAAACGAAACTTAATTCTTGGAGAGGTTTTCTATATAAACTGCGATGCCTGTGGTGCCTTTTTGATATCAGGGAAGAATCGCACAGCACACAATATGGAGCAATGTTCTTCTTCGGCTTATTGCAGGTAACATACAGGTATATATACACAATGGAAAGAAAGCTTGACCTAAAGTTGTTTCCTGTTTAGACAAGAAGATATACTAGCCGGAGATGTGTGAGCCCAGATAAGGACTCCCTGTATACCTTACATACTAACATCGTAAATATTCTATAGACACTTAACAGACAAAGGAATGTGTGTGAACCAGTGTAAGAATCATCTTAACACTAACAATGGCCACTTTAAATCATTCATGATTTTGCATCACAAACCAAAATATAGGATGTTCTTCCTGGAAACAGAAACGGTGACATAAACTGCAAATGAAAAGATAAAGACAAAACAAAAACAACAGATTTCAATTCATTCGGTCCCTACATGCATTGAATCCTTCATCATCACCACTCCAATCGAGGCCTTGATGGCCTGTCTTACCATCGTCATCAAACATCGCAACATACAAAGTACAATTCCAACAATCAATCCTTAAACAAAGTAGTGTTTAACACTCGTAAACAAATTCTTAATCTTCTCAAAAAAACTTTGTTCAGCAGTCGTTTCATGTTCATGTTCTCCAAGATATCATGAGACAATTGTTCCTCAGCGCTTGTTCAATATGTCTATAAGCAGTATTATCAGGTATACATAACAGTTTCCTCTCTGAATGATGTGTTCAAAGAGAATAAGAACAATTCGGAGTGTAATTACAACTATGCACATATATTTATAGAATTTAGACCTAGAGCAGATATCAGGGTGAGCTAAACAAAACAGTCGAGTGAGTGAGATCTTCACCCCGGAGGTGGCCCCCTTTCTAATATAAAGAAAGGATCTTTCCGTGGGCTCTCAACTGTTTCAGCTCTGAATACTTAGGTAGGCTTCTTAGGCCAACAGACCAATTAGTGCACAGATTAAGCGGGTGCTGTTTTGATCCTGCTTGCATGTATCCACTGTGGCTGATAACCAGTCAGAACTCCAGTTCTGGTTACAGCTAGAACAGTCGCTGGACCCAGATACTTTGGCTCAACGACCTTGGTAGGCTTCAGACTTCGAATCAGGACCTGCTGATTAGGCACAAAAGGGTGTGTTGGCTTATCTGTGGGCTGAGGAATAGTTAGTGAGACATCAGCACTGATAGAATTCAATTTCTCGACCAGGGCAGAAAAGTAGTCGTCCACCATCACTTCCAGGTTACCGCCAGTGCGTCCCCTGACCCATGATGTCGGGAAAGGCTTGAACATAAAACTTTCAAAAGATTAGTTTTGTTGAAGATAGGGTCATTTTCATTTCGGTGAGTACTACCGGGAGAACAACAGTCCAATTTCGGCCTGTTTCAATGCAGGCTTTAGTAACACGTTCCTTAATGGTTCTGTTTGTTCTCTCTACCACTCCAGCTGACAGTGGGTGAGAGGGAATATTAAAATGCCAATCAATTGCTAAACTTTTAGCCAAAAGTTGTGTTACTTTAGAAGCAAAAGGTGTGCCGTTATTACTTTTAATTACGCTAGGAATACCAAACCTAGATCTCTTTTGTTAATATTTTGACAACTGTTTTAGCATTCTCAGTCGCACATGCAAATGCTTCTGGCCACTTACTGAATCTATCAACTATAACCAACAGGTATCTCAAATTTCCTACAGGTGGCATATTTGTAAAATCTATCTGTAGGTGTTGGAAAGGGGCTTCAGGAAAAGTAAGCGCAGTATGTTGTACAGGTCTACTTTATCCGCTAACATGTTTCCCTGAATTTCCTCTGAATCATCAACGACATGTCCTTTAACCTTAACTATGGCCATTTTGGCAGGGAGTTAAACAGCATTTAAAAGGTCGCCTATGAGATTAAAATGTGCTATGGGCTTTCCATCAGCTGTTTTAAAGTCTCTTCTCTTCCATGTTTCGGCAAAATCATGCACAACACAATAAGCATACTTAGAATCAGTGTATATAGTCACTACTTTACCTTCAGACAACTGACATGCTCTTGTAAGTGCCACCAACTCTGCAGCTTGTGCAGATGTGTATGGTAATGATTTAGCTTCAACTATTTTATCAGGTATAACAACCGCATATCCACATAAATACACATCATCAGAAGGTTTTGAACATGAACCATCTACATATAGGCAATTCCCCTCTTCCAGGGCCATATCTAAAAGAACAGACCTACAAGAGGTCTCCTGTTCAATGTGTGTAAGGCAATCATGTGCCTTGTCAAAACCATCTAAATCAATATCGTCTAGCTGATCACGCAGCGCTACTACAGCTGAATGCGGCTGAGATAAAGGTTTAATAGTTACGTTTTCTGTCCCCAAGAGTGTGGTTTCATAAACAGATCTATGTTGTGCTGTCATATGTGTGTGTTGAGGTTGTGTAAAATAGCTGTTACCTGATGTGGGGTGTACAGTATCAAAGGACGTGACAGCACCGTTTTCTTAGCATCCCGGACCATCAGAGAAGGTACCGCACGCAAGCACGAGGGCAACCCTTGTGCTACGTTGTCTAAAGCTTTGGAAAGATAAGCAATAGGGCGATATCTGTCACAAAGACAATACAAGACAGTGCAAGACAATACACAGTGCAAAGGAACACAAAATGCAGGTTGATGATTTTGATGAGGAAATAAATGAAAGTAAGTCATTCTCTTGAATATGAGTAAAGCTTTCTAATTGATTGTCTTATAATTACACTGCTGTCTACAGGGTTATTTGTAAAATAGTTTGGATTTATATTAATCGTCTGGATTTCCTGATGTTTTCAACTTTATTATAAAAAAAGTTAATGAAATCATTACTACCTAAAAGAGAGAAACAATTGTCTGTGCTGTAACCGTATGGCTATTCAGACCCGCTGCCTCTTAGGAGGCCTCAACGGCGGGTTGGTTCCCCGATCAGGTGTCTTGGTTTGGGAGGCCAGGTTGTTAGCCCTGCCACAGGACGTGCTTAGGGGCACTACCTCCCTCCAGCAGGTGTCTCCCTCCATTTCTGCCCAAGAAATCACTGCGGATGGAGGAAACCCCCCGCCTCTCAGAAGGCCTCAACGGGTGCAGGGCACTGCTCCAGCTGCTCTGAGAAGGTCTGGGGCCAGCCTTGAGGGGTTGGTTTCCTGATCGGATGCCTTGGCACAGGAGGCCACACTGTTAGCCCTGCCACAGGATGTACTTTGGGGCAAAGCTTCCCTCCAGCGGATGTCTTCCTCCATTCCCACTCGAGAAATCGCTGCGGATGGAGGAGACCCGCCACCTCTCTGGAGCTTTCAACAGCTGCAGGGCGCCGCTCTGGGAGGGTCAGAGGCCAGCCCTGAGAGGTTGGTTCCCCTGAGAGATTTCCTGGCAGCCTGTAAAGAGCTGCCAGACATATCTCCATGGGTCCTGTGTACCATAGAGGTGGGCTACTCGATTCAATTCGGGTCCCCTCCTTTCCCATTCAACAGGGTGTGTCCCACCATGGTGGGACACAAGCAGGCTCTGGTCCTGGGACAGGATGTGTGCACTCTTCTAAGGAAAGGTGCCATCGAGGTGGTTTCCCCCTTGGTCAGAGAATCAGGTTACCACAGCCAATACTTCGTTGTTCCAAAGGAGGACAGCGGATCGAGTTTGTCACGATAGATCTAAAAGACGCCTATTTCCACATAGCCGTCTTTCCTGCTCACAGGAGGTTTTTGAGGTTTGCTTTCGGGGGCGAAGCTTACCAATTTTAGGTCATTCCCTAGCACTCTCGCAATGCACCTTCACAAAGTGCATGAATGTGGCTCTATACTCACTTCAGGGCATCCGCATTCGGATCTATATCAATGACTGGTTGGTATTAGCTCGATCAGAGCTTCAGGCAGTCTGGTATCGAGATGTTGTTCTCACCTGCATGGAGAAGCTGGGGTTAAGATTGAATGCAGGGAAGAGTGTGCTTTCTCTGTTGCAGAGAACCACCTTCTTGGGTGTGGTATGGGACTCGACCGTGCTGCGGGCAGAATTGTCTCCCGCCCGGATCGCAGCCATTCTCAGAGCAGTCGGGAGAGTGAGAGAAGGCCAAATACTCACTGTGAGGCAGTTCCAGAGGCTGTTGGGTCTCATGGCGCCCAAGGTCGGTGGGACGAGCTACATCGTTCATGGCACATAAACTGCCTAGAGATGATGGCTGTGCTTATGGCAATCGAACACTCGGTGGTCTCGTACATCAACTGCCAGGGGGGTCTCCGATCTCGCCACCTGTACAGGCTGGCGCACCAGTTCCTTCAGTGGTCCCAAGGGAAACTCCTGAGGTGGTGGAGCAGATATGGCAGAGATATTACAAAGCCCAGGCAGACTTGTTTGCGACTCGAGAGACCTCGCACTGTCTCCTCTGGTTCTCTCTCTCACCCAGCCCCACTGGGGTTAACCGGGAGCCCTGGTTCACCCCTGCCCAGAGTTATGGAGGCTATGGCTGTGGCCCCTGAGGGGGTGCAGTTTCTAGCGGCTGGTCTCTCTACTGAGGTAGTTTAGACCATCCTTCATACCAGAGCTCCCTCCATGAGGAGGTCATATGCCACTAGATGGCAGCTGTTCTCCACATGGTTTGACACAGTCAACTGCCCAGTTGGGTAGGTTCTGGAGTTCTTGCAGGAACAATTTGCCACAGGGTTGGCCCCATCCACCTTGAAGGTTTATGTGTCCGCTTTCGCGGCTTATTGTACCACGTCCGCGGGGCATTTGCTGGGGAAACACCCTCTCGTGACACGTTTCCTGCGTGGCACCGGGAGGCTGAGGCCCAGGATACGATAAAGAGTGCCTGTGTGGGATTTGGCCGTCGTGTTGGCGGCTCTATCTGAGTCACCCTTTGAGCAATTCTTCCTTTCGGCGATATCCTCCCTTAAAAGTATCTGGGACCTACAGGCCCTGTATGTTGCCCTGTCACTCCATGGTCAGTGCTTTCCTCTACCCTAGAGCTAAGTATGTACCTAAGATCCCTACGGCTCCCTCACGACCTTTCAGCGCTATGCAAATAAATAAAAAAATGTTGTGGGCATTCTGCCCTCCTCCATCCTAGCTCCAGACCAGGAAAAACAGAATCGACTGTGTCAAGTGCGAGCACTGGATGCGTACCTCCACAGGACGAGTCCTTGGAGGAAGTCAGAGCAGCTGTTTGTCTGCTATGGCCCTCATAGAGAAGGTTTTCCGGCCAATAAGCAGACTCTCAGCAGATGGATAGTGGATGCGATTTCCTCTGGTTATGAGTCCTCTGGTCTTCCCACTCCTTTTGGAGTCCAGGCTCATTCGACCTGGAGTATGGCGGCCTCTATGGCAAGGTCCGTAGGGGTGCCCCTGCAGGACATATGTAACGCTGTGGGTTGGTCCACCCCTTTGACCTTTGTTA
Source organism: Silurus lanzhouensis (assembly GCA_039877035.1). NCBI lineage: Eukaryota > Metazoa > Chordata > Actinopteri > Siluriformes > Siluridae > Silurus > Silurus lanzhouensis. The sequence continues at coordinate 5,222,096 of JBCEWE010000219.1, forward strand.
GGTTTTATGACCTTGACATCGGAGCCACTCCCGGCTCCTCTGTCCTGCACGCTGGTGGTGCCCAGACATGCTAGGCAGGGACAGGTCAGTATGGTGTGATAGAATACTCATTCCTAATGCGTTTTGATGCAGCTTAAGTTCCTGAAAGGAAACGTCTCTAGGTTACGTATGCAAAACTAGTTCCCTGAGGGAACGAGACGCTGCGTTTTGGGCTATACTCCCTGCATCCCTGCAAGCGATTACTTTTTCTTTTCTTAGAAGCTAATGTCATTACCATCGCTCAGCCATTTTGTAGCTTACTGGTTTACGTGTCGTCGCCCGCCGACGACGTCACAGTTTGCCTATTGGCCGGATTTTACACGTGATTCAGAGCATGGACAACGCGGGGCGCTCCCAAAGCTTTTTTACGCAGCGTCTCGTTCCCTCAGGGAACTAGGGTTACATACGTAACCTAGAGACGTTTTCCGACAGGACAATGACCCCAAGCACACCAGGTTATGCAAGAGCTATTTGTTGAAGATAGAGAGTGATTGAATGCTGCATTAAATTACCTGGTCTCCAGAATCATCCCATGATTGGGTTTGGGATGAGCTGGGCAGGAGAGTGTAGGAAAAACAGACAGCAACCACTCACACCTCTGGGAACTCCTTTTAATTGTTGGAAAACCATTCCAGATGACAACTTTATGACTGAGAGAAGTGTGAACAAATGTATTTAAAGCAAAAGGTGACTGCTTTTAAGAATTGAGAATATAAAAAATATTCTGGCTGTAGGAGAGCAAATTGTTCAGAAGGAAGACCAGTAGGGTGGTGACCAGTTTTGACTGAACCAGGTCAACAACAGGTGTGTAATTCTTACCGCTTTTCACACCATCAATAGGTAGTAACGATTTCATGAACATTTTAATAATAAATTTGAACACATCAGGCAAAAAATCAGGCAAAAAAATCAGGCAAAAAATCCAGGCAAAAAACTTTTTTTTATAAATAACCCTGTAGACAGCAGTGTAATGATAACAGATAAGTAATTACAAAGTTTTACTCCTATTCAAGAGAATGACTTCGTTTCATTTATTTCCTTATCAAAATCATCAACCTGCATTCTTGAGCCCCTGCCTACAAGTTTCATAAAACAGATAATTCCAGAGGTAATTGAACCTGTTTTAAAATTGATACACTCTTCCAGCACTGATTATGTACCTAAATCCTTCAAACTGGCAGTTATCAACTGCCTAATTAAGAAACCTGACCTTGACCCATGTCAGCTGTCCAACTATAGGCCAATATAAAACCTCCCCTTTATCTCCAAGATTTTAGAAAAGGTTGTACAGTGGTTCCCCGGTTATCGAACGGCTCGGCTATCGAACATTCCGGTTAGCGAACGGTTGTCCGAACGAAATTTTGGTCCGGTGACAGACAAAGTTCCAGTTACCGAACGCCACCCACGCTGCCCAACCCAGCACGAGGGGAAGAAACTGCTTCCGCTTCACCCATCGCTGAGTAAGCATCTATTGCAACTTCTGTTTGTGAACAATATTAGTGATATTTGGGGTTAAGTACAGTAATCATTTTGTTTCTTACTCTTCGTAAAGTTGTTAATTTATACTTTTACCCAGCCAACACAAAATACCCACAGAGATCGGGATAATCCGTCAAAAGGCAGTCCATAAATAATATCCACGGTGCTTTACGGAGTAAGCCCGATTGCGATGAGCTCAATGTGGGCGGGGCACGCATGAGCGAAGGAAAAGGGCATTCCCTGAAGCACCATGACAGCCACCGTAGGGGGCGTGGCAGAGGGATTCCTGAATATTAATACGGCTAAAAACAGGAAAAAATGGTTAATTAATGGGTATTGGTGGAGTTTGGGAACGGATTAATTGGTTTTCCATTATTTCTTATGTGATAATTAGGTCCGGTTTGCGAACATATCGGATTTCGAACGGTTTTAAGGGACGAATTAAGTTCGATAACCGGGGGACCACTGTAGTACAGCAGATATGCTCACATCTACTTAGGAATAACATTTTTTAAATGTATCAGTCAGAATTTAGGCCTCATCATAGCACAGAGAGAGACGGTGCTAGTTAAGGTGGTAAATGACCTGTTATTGGCCTCTGATCACAGATTTGTCTCTTTCCTTGTTTTGCTCGACCTTAGTGCAGCTTTTGACATCATTGATCATACTAACCCGCTTGCTTATTTGACTGATCACTATTAGTTTGTTGATGTAAATGGTGAGTTCTCCACACTCTCTGAGGTAAAGTTTGGTGTTCTGCAAGGATCTGTCTTAGGCCCACTGCTTTTCTCTTTGTATATGCTGCAGCTGGGTGAAATTATACATCTTCTTCTTCTTTCGGCTGCTCCCATTAGGGGTCGCCACAGCGGATCATCCGTCTCCATACCACCCTGTCCTCTACATCTGCCTCTTTCACACCAACTACCTGCATGTCTTCCCTCACCACATCCATGAACCTCCTCCTTGGCCTTCCTCATTTCCTCCTACCTGGTGGCTCCATCCTCAGCATTCTTCTGCCAATATAATTCATGTCCCTTCTCTGCACATGTCCAAACCATCTCAATCTCGCCTCCCTCACCTTGTCACCAAAACATCCTACATGCGCTGTCCCTCTAATAAACTCATTTCTAATCTTGTCCATCCATCGGGTGAAATTATACATAAACATGGTATTTGCTTCCATTGCTAGGCTGATGATACACAGCTGTATATTTCAGCAAAGCCAGACGAGAGAAATCAGCTTAAAAATGTTGAGGAGTGTGTAAAGGACATTAGACAATGGATGCTTGATAACTTCCTTTTGCTTAACTCGAATAAGACGGAAGTACTTTTACTAGGACCACATGCAGCTAAAAGTAAACTTTCCGATTACGTAGCATCTCTGGATGGTGTTTCCGCCTCAGTGTGTACAGCAGTCAAAAACCTTGGTGTGATTATTGAACCTAGTCTTTCCTTTGAGGCTTAAATGAATAATATTACCAGGATCACCTTTTTTCACCTTAGAAATATTGCTAAAATAAAAAATATGATGTCGTTACAGGATGCATAAAACTAGTTCATGCTTTTGTTACATCTAGATTAGACTGCTGTAACGCTTTACTGTCTGGGTGTTCGATTAAGTGCATAATGAAGCTTCAGTTAGTTCACATTGCAGAAGCAAGAGTCTAGATCTAGAAAATATGACCACATCACCACTGTTTTAATCAGTCTGCATGGGCTCCCAATTAAATCTCGCATTGATTATCAAATACTACTACTGACGTATAAAGCACTTAATGGTCTCGCACCGCTGTTTCTGAGTGAACTTCTGTACCAGTATGATCCTCCACGCCTACTTAGATCAAAAGGTGCAGGCTATCTGTTGGTTCCTCAAATAATGAAGACTACAGCAGGGGCAGATCCTTCTCTTATAAAGCCCCACAGTTATGTAACAGCCTTCCAACCAGTGTTCGGGACTCAGACACAGTCTCAGTGTTCAAGTTGAGGTTGAAAACCTATTTATTTAGTCAAGCCTTTGACCAGTAGATTTTTTTTCTTAGGTAAAGGCTCAGATCTGGAGGGAACATGGATATAAAGTGTTTGGTGAACTGGGATATTTGTATGCTCTCGTCCCCTCACATTCACACGTTCACTCAGGTTTGTTGACGGTGGTGTGGTGGGTCGTCTCTTATCCCAGAGATCCCTCATGTCTGTATTACCTTCTGGTTCTCCCTTTTAGTTATGCTGCCATAGGGAGTCTTGCCGAAGTTCAAACTGCACAGTGACATTAACTTTTATACAACAATAAGGACACTTAATAATCCATATCCTTCTCTTCCTGTCACCCCTCTTCTCTCTCTCTCTCTCTCTCTCTTGGCCGAGTTAAACATGCTCCTGAGGCACCAGTGACCACTGTTCCTGTTTCTCTCCCCTCCGTGGATCTTCCCACTTCGTCCAGGCCTGCCTCTGGATAGTGTTCTCTTCGACTGGAGGCCACTCTGGAGGCCACTCTGGGGCACAGCTTGGGACGGTTTCTCATCAACGCCTTGGGTGGTTCCATGAAATTCCGGAGTAAGAACGGGCGCTTTGAGGACGGATTGGACTGTAGTTAATGTCAACAGTGACTCCTACACTGACTCAGGAATACAGTTCGCTTCTGATCATCAACACTGTACCTCGCAATATTGTATATCTGCTTTAAATGGACATTCGGTGCAACCCAGATGAGGATGGGTTCCCTCTCGAGTCTGGTTCCTCTCAAGGTTTCTTCCTTATGCCACCTCGGGGAGTTTTTCCTTGCCACGGTTGCTCATCAGGGACAAACTTACTTACAAAGAACATATTTACTTTTAATTACCACATTATCTGTGTAAAGCTGCTTTGAGACAATGTTCATTGTTAAAAGTGCTATACAAATAAAAATGAATTGAATTGAATAATAATGTTCTATTGTTCTCTAATCAGCCTGATGATCCAAAAGTTTACCTTGAAGATAATGTCATCACCCTACTGTTGTCTATAACCTTTAGAAGTGTATATAGACTGTTGTCTACATACACATTTGAATAATTTTGTTCAATGTTTTAGCACTCTGTTGCTTAATTTGGACTGATGTTTGTTGGTGCTGATTTCACAGAAAACCTTGGTATTTAGATAAAACATGGAGATCTGTTTTTGTTTTCTTGTTAATCAAACTAGGAAACCTGTTCAATGTATCTTAGTAAAAGAATGTTCCTGCACCTAATCCTTTATCACTGATACCCACTAGAATAATGTGCTGCTCTATTTTAAGTGTAGCACACTGGTATGCAAGTCTCACACTGAACCACGTGGAATGTTTTGTATTTTACTCCCTTCAACAGTCAGATCACTGCAGCTCAGTAGTTAGCCAAGTGAGGAGAGAAAGACATTATTGCCCCAAAGAAATTGTGTATTGAGAAAAATAACTTGATATATCAATTCTATTTAGAGGTAATGTAAAAAATTAAAACCAAAGTTTTGGAGTACCTTAATAAATAAATTTATTAAATCATTTTGGCTTGTATATTTACAAGAAAATTTAACTACTGGTGACCTACTTAACATACTATAACACTAACACACTCATGGATATGATTTACATATCCATTGTCGTGTCCCTTACTAAGAAAGATGCTAAAACAGTAAAAGAAATTCACATGCAATAATAATAAAATTTGCCATTGTAGGATAGGTCTTTCAAAAACATTTCCAGTGAATGTGACATTAAAAATAAAAAAGTCCAGTGTTTAGAAAAACATAATAGTTGCAGTGTCTTCAGACTGAAATGGTTAATAAAAAAGAAAAGAAAACCTGTAATACAAAATTGGTAAAAATCCATAGTAGTAAAAAAATATTTTATATTAAAAGGTTAGTTAGCTAGTATGTGTAGTTCAGGTTGGAAGATTATAGTATAGTACAGTATAAACAATTACAACTACTTTTTTGTTGATATGGGTGGAATACTATAGTTGGCGTTTACCAAATATGTAATACAATATTAATTTAAGGTTTTTCTGGAGATTTTCAGTTGAACAAAAAAAAAGTACATTTCAGAACATAAAATTATATTTTATATACCCAGGAAAATCTATAATAATGCTATTCAAAGTTATAAAATATATGACTTACTGAGTCTTGAAACATTATATTTGTATTTATAGGTCAAATCTTTTAGCAACTATGCCACACATTATGAATAAAAAAAATCTAATTATTTAAGTTACTTACTCACAGTGCTTCTGCTATTTTACTTGTATATTGTCACAAGTCCTTGTGATGATCATAGTATTTTTAAATAATGTTTAACATCAAGGAAGCCCCATATTAGGTTAATAATTTTTTTTACTTTATGCACAAAGTCCTTAAATCAGCCTTTCCTCAGGAGGCACTTTAAGTACGCTGCCCATTTCAAGACGAGCTCCTGCCACTTCTTGTTGGCTGGGGCTATAGGTGCCTTCAGACTGTCGTTTCCTTCGTGCAGTGAGCATCATGCAACCCAGACCAACCACAGCCAGCAAAGCAGCAAAACACATCAATGGGATTGCCACTACAAGCCAGGGGATGCTCTCCATCTGCTGCTGCCTCTTGTTAGAGGAAGTGTTGAAAGTGGAGAAAGCAAGGTATAGTAAAACAGAAAAAAATGTTTGAGTTTTAAACTATGTAAACCTTTTTTTCACTTACAGCAAAATTTATTTTTTTCCATCTCATGTACCAAGAAGACCATAATTACTGCAGTGACAAAGTACCTGAATAATTATGTTTCATAATGTCATATAGACTATAGTATGTTATTCCTACATAATAAGTAAACTTACAGGAGCCTCGCAGTTATCTCCACTGAAACCTGGCAAGCACTCACAATGGTAATGATTTTGCCGATTCATGCAGGTGCCTCCGTTGAGACAAGGGTTGTACTCACACTCATCTATCTTCTTCTCACATCTAGAAAGAGAGATGGGTCTTACTAATTCTGGCTTAAGGTAGATAGTTGAACTGAGATGACGTATACCATTATTATGTTAACAAAAATAATCTTTCACCTCCCTCCAGTGTATCCAACCCCACAAGTACAGTTGGCCCCCCAGGGTCCATCCATACAGACTCCTTCATTAGTACACTGCACATCTACTCCACACTGTAGTGGAGGGAAGCTCCACCTATTGGAAACAGAAAAGGCCAATGGATTATTTTAATTTAGAATACATTTGACTGAATCATAAGATATAAAGGTGTCATGTAACCAACACAGGTAATTGTAAGGATAGCTACTATATTTTTTTAACCATATTATAATTTTTTACATCACAAATTTGCTGGGTGCCATTGTAAACCTTTTTTAAATTTAATTAATTTATTTATTTTTTATTATATGTTGTACCCTGACTGGCAATAAAATTATAACCAATGACATGTGAAATGAAAGACATTTGATATTAGTACCCTGGCAACTGTCACAGGATAGGATATAATATGCAGCTAGGGAACAGTCCGGACTTTGTACCATACTTAGTTATCAGTACAAAAATACATTTATATTTAGCATAGTTTATAACAAAATACATTTGTCTTAATAAATTATGACATGGTCATGTTAGTAATATGATAAGAATTTTTTATGAAAATGGTTTACACTTTCTTCATTGTATGTATTACATAGGTACCTATTCCTTAATTAGTTAATAAGTATCATCCAAGTCCACCAAACAATTGCCATAAAATAAAAAGTAATATAAAGGAGATATCTTTTACTCACTGGCAGTGTGGACCACTGAATGCTGGATGACAGATGCATGTATATCCACCCACAGTGTTCATGCAGGACCCTGAGTTTTCACAACGCAGCTCTTGGCACTCATTTACATCCTCATCACAGTGCTTTCCCCTATAGCCCTGGGCACACTGGCACTGGTATTCCCCAGGAAGGTTCCTGCAGGCCCCATTGATGCAAGGCCCAGAAATGCATTCATCAACATCATCCTGGCAGTTTTCACCCTGCCAGCCTGGGGCACAGTCACAGCTATAGTGATTAAAGAGGTCTTTGCATGAGCCATTATTTAAACAAGGATACCCTAAACATAAAGGTGCACCACTGCATCCAATTTGTGGCTCCTTTTTGCTTCCATAATAGATAAATTGCGAAAATTGGGGTGCTTCTTCATAAATGCCACCTATCAGTGGCAGATACACTCCTCCTATCCTGATTTCACCAAGACAGCCAGTGAAGTTTTCTGCCAACCACACAGTAGAATGGTTAAATAAATCCAAGTTTCCAGCAAATGCTTGGCTCAAACCAATCAATTGTCCATCCACAGTGAGGTCCCAAGGAGACAAAGCATAGCGTGAACCTTTATTCCTGAGCTCAACATGATGCCATTTTCCATCTGAAACTTCCACCTCACTGAAGAAAACGAAAACCTCCTGGCTTTTGGTGTTACAGATCTTGACCTGAATGGAGGAATTCAAGAGGCCCAGGTAGAAAAGCTCTACATCATTGGAGGCACGAAGAAGTGTTCCATTCTCTGTTCGAGTCCTCAATTTCACAGAAACCATCATCACAGTATCAGATAAAGAGCCCCTGGCACTGTACTTCAAAGCATTGTTTTCAAAAGTGCCATTGGTCAAGCCTAGAGATTGTATATATAAAAAAAATGTTCAAGCATAATTAATAGAAAAACATTAGTAAGATTTTCATTGAAATCATCTTGTACACCAGTCTGTTCATTCTTTCATTCATCTCACTAATTGTTTTTACTTGTCAGAATCATAGTATTGCTAAGAAATTCTAAACATACAATTCAGTATAGAATTTAATTTTTATATATATATATATATATATATATATATATATATATATATATATATATATATATATATATATATATATATATATATAATTATTTTTTTCTTTTGGCAAATACATATAGGGTTAATTTCATAACATAAATATGTATTGCAATATCCATATCTTTTTGTACAGCCTCATGTTAAAAAATGTTTTGCACCATAAAAAAGTATTTCAAACACTCTTAAGACTTGATAAATTAACACCTATTCCAATATCTGTATAAAATCTGTATCCAAGGCTAAGACAGAAATGCATCCGATTAATACTCACATTCATATCCATCAGGCAGGTTCACACAACGGCTACCCATGGCACATGGATTGCTAGCACACCACACTCGAATGTCACATGTTTTTCCAGTGTAGTTCAGTGAACAGGAACAGATGAAGTCATTCCAGTTGACCATGCATTTTCCTCTGTTCAGACATGGTTTACCCTATTGGATGTAAACATTTAGAATTAAAAGATTAGATGCACATTTTCAGAAAGATTGTGATAATGATTATATCATTCAACACACCAATCCATTCATTTGTTTTGTTGAACCAGCAGGCTAATATAAACATTAACTTAAGCATGGGTTCATTCTTCTGAAATGTTATCATCTAAACATACTGTTGAATAATATTTTTCGAGTTATGTCAAGTTTATTTAGTTATAAGTAATACTTATTTTTAGATTTGTCCACAAGAAACAAATACCTCACCTTACATGCTTCATCGCTGACACAGTGCTCCAGCAAGTTATGTGCAATGTCTGCTAAGTAGCTTGGATCTTCATGTTTTTTTATTATTTTGTTTCTGTACATATAGAGCTGGAAATCATCCAGGCGTACATCCTGTAGGCAACCTTTGAAATAGCCACCCCAAGGTATGGTGTCACCTTCTTTAGGAAGTCCACCAATATATACCACATCTCCTGCCTGCACTTCAAGCTCAGGAAAAGTCCCAAATCTAAAAAGTATTTCAGTGTGATTGAAGTATAAAAATCCTCCCTGGACATCAATGGTAATAAGCACCTTTTTCCCATCTGTGATGAATGTAGAACTCTCTCTAATAGAAGAGTACACAGCAACATTTATTGTGCCTCTCCTTAGAAACACTGAGAAGTATGCCTGATTTCCTCGTTTTATTTGGAGAATAAGGCCACTGGTTTTGAGTGTTCTCAATAAAAATGATATACTGATGTTAACAGCATGGTTCCGAGTTATAGTGAATGTAGCAAAGCTTTTATTATGCTCATGACTAAATGTCCATGAAGGGTACTCTGAAAAGGAAAGCAATAAATAAATAACACACACATTCATATATGTAATTTAGCCATTTATACCAGTCAGGATCTTACCATGGGAACAGATGTTTCCAAAATATGGCCTTTGGCAGTCACATTTGTATTCGGTCCAAAGGTCTACACACTGTCCATGTTGAGAGCAAGAATCTAAATGGCACCATTCAGACTTCTCACAGCCCGGTCTGATGTAAACAGAATTATTTTGAGAGAAATTATAGGGCAGAATAAGCTGAGAACTGATTATAAAGTCCTCCATGCAACCAATAAATCCTGTCCATGTCTTTTTCTTCTGATAATCTTGTGGGACCCCACCAATGTAGATTTTCTCCAGACAATGTGTAGGAAAGAAAAAATGCTGATTGTGATCTTCCTGCTTAATATATGTGCCATTCTTATCTAAGAAACTCAAAACTAGCTTCTCATCTATGGAACCAGACACTGTCTGCCATAATCCATTATTAAAGTTACCATTAAATTCGACAAGCAGCATTAAATCCCCTGATTCTGCTGTAGCCAGGAGATTTCCCTCGATCAGCTCCAGTGTGAAGTAACATTGATCATTGCCTCTGAAGAACAGTACTACATTTGATAAAGTTGTCCTGAATCGCAGCGAAATATTAGCCACGTTACTGTTATAAATCTTGTTATTAGGAACATCCACCTCAATATAGGATGCTTTAAAGAAAGAGAACGTGGTGGGAATGCTACAGGTGTCACCAGAAAAGCCAGAGTAACACGTGCATCGAAAAAGATGTTTGACTCCATGTAAGAAAGGTTCACATGTGCCTCCATTTTTGCAAGGATTATCTACACAGCCAGTCAAAGCAATGTCACAGTTACGGCCACCCCAAGGTAGCTGGTCAGGTACAGATGTAGGGCAATGACACACATAGTCATTAATAGCATCTTCACACAAAGCACCATTCTGACAAGGTGCACTTTCGCACTCATCATTGTTCACCTCACATATGAAACCTAGAGAAAGAAAGAAGAAGAAAATTAGCATTATTTAAAGCAATAATAAACAATAATGTAGTCCAGTTTCATTTGGTCATTGTTTTATTTCATAGTCATTTATATATAACTAAAACATTTAAATATTATCAATTACTTTTATTTTGAAGCAACTAATAGTTGCAGATTTAATCATTTTTAATATTTTGTATTTTGTTTTCAAAATATTTGGGCTGAGCCGGTTATGCTCTCAGTTGAAAAATCAGTTTTGATACACAAGGAAATAAGCCTGCAATACCTTCTTATACGTTCCTATGCCTTTCTTTTAACATTCAGCACATTTAAATCAAGTCCTTTATAAACTGCTGTTGACAAAAAGACTGACTTAACATTAAATTCTTGATTGGATATTGCAGTATCATCACATATGCATTATAGAATTAAGGTCGAAATTGTGGAATTAAAATACTATTCTCCTATATTACATAGTACATAACTATAATAACAAATATTTGGGCATTTATGATTCTCAAACTTTTCTCATGTATCTCACATAAAGGTTGTAAGGTGAGAGTTTCAACTTTCTTAATGATAAAGAATATATCGGTCTGATGAGACCGGTCTGATGAGACCGATGAGGCTCTGAAAGACTGTTTTGAAACAACTATGTGGGAGGAATTGTGCAGTCCACATGGGGAGGATATTGACAGTTTAACAGACTGTATTACGGACTATATTAACTTCTGTGTGGAGAATACTGTACCCAGCAGGACTGTACGGTGTTTTCCCAACAACAAACCGTGGATTAACCCTGATATAAAGACTCTCCTTAAAGAAAAGAAGAGGGTGTTTAAATCAGGAAACAAGGAAGAGCTGAAAACTGTCCAGAGAGAACTGAGAAAGAAGATCAGGGAAGGAAAAGCATGCTACAGGAGAAAGATGGAGGATCAGCTGCAGCAGAACAATGTCAGCGGTGTATGGAAGGGGCTCAAAACCATCACTGGTCACAAGGAGCCAAGCTCTCAGGCTGTGGGTGACCAGAAGTGGGTGAATGATCTCAATCTATTTTTTAACAGATTTGATCAGCTACCCTCCCCTGCCCCCATCCAGTCCCCCTGCTGCAATCCCCCCTCTCTGCTTCCACAGCAAGCAGCTCCAGCCCCACCTCTCTCTGCACTGCTATCAGCTCACAGACAATACACAACACACCTAACTCCCTCCCCCTGCCGATTCCCTCCAGTCAACACTCCATCCAATACACACTGCCCCTTACAGAAGCCCAGGTGAGAATGGAGCTCAGGAAGATCAAAGCGCGGAAGGCTGCAGGCCCGGACGGCATCAGCTCCAGGCTACTTAAGACCTGTGCTGATCAGCTGTGCGGCATATTGCTGTACATGTTTGACCTGAGCCTGAAGCTGGGAAAGGTGCCACAGATATGGAAAACATCCTGCGTGGTGCCTGTTCCAAAGACGCCGCGCCCAAAAGACTTTGGAGACTATCGACCAGTAGCGCTGACCTCGCATCTGATGAAAACATTGGAGAGGCTAGTGCTCACTCATCTCCGACCTCTGGTGAGCCCATCAATGGATCCACTTCAGTTTGCCTACCAACCTGGCATTGGAGTGGAAGACGCAGTCATCTTTCTCCAAAATCGGGCTATTTCACACCTGGAAAAGGCTGGGAGCACTGTGAGAGTCATGTTTTTTGACTTTTCTAGTGCTTTCAACACCATCCAACCTGCGCTCCTGAGGGATAAGATGGTGTACATGGGAGTGGACCATCATCTGTCTGCCTGGATACTGGACTACCTCACAGAGCGACCACAGTATGTGAGGACTCGTGACTGTGAGTCTGACAGGATTGTCTGCAACACTGGAGCCCCGCAGGGAACGGTTCTTGCCCCGTTTCTCTTCACCATCTACACTGCAGACTTCATGTTCAGCTCAGTAACCTGTCACCTACAGAAGTTCTCTGATGACTCTGCCATCGTCGGTCTGATCACGAATGATGATGACAGAGAGTACAGAGGACTTATACAGAACTTTGTGGACTGGTGCCAACGGAGCTGCCTCCAGATAAATGCGGGGAAAACAAAAGAACTGGTGGTGGATTTCCGTAGGCACAAACAAACTCTATCACCAGTGAACATTCAGGGTAGGGACATTGTGAGAGTGGACTCTTACAAATACCTGGGTGTTCACCTGAACAATAAACTGGACTGGACAAACAACACTGAGGCAATCTACAAGAAAGGGCAGAGCAGACTCTTTCTGCTGAGGAGACTAAGGTCCTTTGGAGTACAGGGAGAGCTACTGAAGACCTTTTTTGACTCTGTGGTGGCCTCAGCCATATTCTATGGAGTGGTCTGCTGGGGCAGCAGCATATCTACTGCAGACAGGAAGAGACTAGACAAGCTGATCAGGAAGGCCAGCTCAGTCCTGGGGATTCCCCTGGACACTGTACAGGAGGTGGGAGAAAGGAGGATGGTAGCAAAACTATCATCATTGCTGCAGAACGCCTCTCACCCCCTGTATGAAACCGTTACATCGCTGAGCAGCTCTTTTAGTGACAGACTGATACATCCTAAGTGTCTGAAGGAGCGATACAGAAGGTCTTTTCTCCCTGCTGCTATTAGACTATACAACCAAAGCTGTTCCCAGTAAAACCAGTCAACACCATACAACACTGCTATTACTTTTTAAGATGTGCAATAACTCTATCTGTGTGCAATATTATTAAACAAATCATGTACAATATTGTGTGCAATATTACCCGCAATTTATGTGCAATACTACCTTAAAACACTTAAAAAGCGTACTTTAGTTTTGTTTTTTTTCTTATTTTGTATTGTTACATTGTACTGTATATATACTGGTATTGTAGTATATGTATATTATTATTTTTTAGATATTTGCATTTATTTTTATTTCTTTGTTGTTGTTATTATTATTATTATTTATTTTTATTTCTGTTTTTATTTTTTTTTTTTGTATATTCTTCTTTTTTTATATATATTTGCATCTATTTTTATTTCTTTGTCTTGCTGCTGTAACATGGAAATTTCCCCACTGTGGGACGAATAAAGGTTTATCTTATCTTATCTTATCTTATCTTATCTTATTATACATAGTGTTTCATACCAGTTTATTGCACTTAATGCACATTTGCTTTAGTAGTAGGTATGACAGCATTTTCTGTAATAACAGATTAAAACCTGTCAAAGTACATTCCGACCAGGATTGCACACTGGAATTATTTTTATGGATTTCTTTTGGCAGATTTGCTCCAAGTCCTTCATTTTGGTTAGTTGGTTGTTGAGTACAATTTTTTTTTTTTTACTATTTTATTTGTTTTTTTTTTACTGCCTAATTCTAAATGAAGTGTTAGGTGGTTAAATTGTGTAATCTACCCTTTGAATCTGTTGCTACCAATAATCATTTAGCCGAACAGCAGTGTTAGTACCATTGTTGTTAATTTTATCATTTAAAACTACTGATAATACAATCTTACAGGGTAAGCTATAAAACATGTTTAGTTTATACAATATATTCGTTAAAATCCAATTAGTTCTAATTTGACAATATGCTACCAACATGTTCCCACCAGAGATCAGGAGCTGAAGGAACATACTATGATAGCCCAAGATTGTTTTACTCGCCTCTTTTAGTTCCCACTTTATATAAAAGTACCTTTAGACATTTAATTCACAAACACATTCAATATTTAAAATGTTATAATTGATATTCCACTATGCTTATACAAGCCAATACAAACATAAAAAAAAAAAAGATAAAAAAAAAAGAAAAACATTTCCGTTATATTTATATAATAATACGGCACACTTAAGTGCTCTCCGTGAACAGTTCATTGCACAGTACACATTTACAATGAGAAAACTATAATGGATTGACATTAGGATGAGAACGGGTTCCGTTCTGAGTTTGGCTCCTCTCAAGGTTTGTTCCTCATACCATCTAACAGAGTTTTTTCTTGCTACTGTTGCCAATGGCTTGCTCATTAGGGAACAACTTATATCAACTTATCTGTGTAAACACTGCTTTGCAACAATGTTCATTGTCAATAGTGCTATACACATAAAAGTTAATTGACTTGAATTTAATTGAAAGAAAATCTATTTAATTTGTTGTCAACGAATCATGTGAATTTTTTTTAAATATATTAAACAACAAAAAAATGGGTGGCATATTTAAATGTTTAACAACATAATCACAAGAAGTCAAGTCCTCCAGAATGCCATGCAAAGCAAATACACCAGCACTGTACCTGTAAGCAGCCCACACCAAAACACTGACACTTGCAATCCTTTCATTCTGCTAAAACATTCAAGTAACAGTGACGACAAGATCATCAACAAACTGTGGCAGACAATAACAGAAAGTTGATGGGTCCCCAGGAAGCCAACTATAACAACTATATCTCTTGTTCTTTGTCACATCAGCAAGTCTTTCTCTTTCATGCCTTCTTTAAATCCTTGTCTCACAGGCAGTGGCACAGAAGCACAAAGAAATTAAACACACACACACACACACACACACACACACACACACACACACACACACACACACACACACACACTCAGTACCAGGCAGGCAGTGGTGAATTACAGGATGAGTCCATTACCACTCCCCCACAACCAAGCTGCTTCACTTTGCTGTCCTCTGTCAAACTCTGTTTTTTTCTTTCATTTGTTCCTTTTCAGTGCTGACACTAGGAATTCCTGTCCACACAGGGTGTTACAGACTGTGACACACTCTGTATACAACCCAAATTTCAAGAAATTTAGGACAATTTGTAAAATGTAAATAAAAACACAATGCAATGGTTTGCAAATCTCAAAAATTCATATTTTACTCACAATAAAACAAAAAAAATCTAATGTTAAAACAGATATTAGATATTAAAGATATATAATTTTATGGAAAGAAAAAGGTAATTTTTAATTTGGTGGCTGCAAAAGGTCTCAATAAAGTTGGGATATGGCCATGTTTACCAGTGTGTAGCATCACGTCTTCTGTCCGTATACATTTGTATACTGACTTAAGTTTTGGGAGAGGAATGTTGTCCCATATGTGTCTGATGCATTATTCTAGCTGCCCAACAGTTCTGGGTGTCCTTTGTTGTATTTTTCATTTTATGATGCACCCAGTGTTTTCAAATGATGAAAGGTCCAGACTGCAGGTGGGCCAGATCAGTACCCGGACTCTACTACTACGAAGTCATGCTATAATAGATGCTGTAACAGATGCATTATGCAGTTAGCATTGTCTTGCTCAAAAATGGATTCCGTTCCCTGAAATTTTGTCTGGATGGAAGCATTTGTTGCTCTAAAACCTTTACAGTATATGCCATATAGCATTGATGGAGCCTTTCCAAATATGCAAGCTGCCCATTACACAGGCATTAATGCTCTCCCATACCATCAGAAATTGGGCTTTTTGATCTGAGCACGGATAACAAGCCAGATGGTCCTTCTCTTCTTTTTAGTCCAGAGGATGTGGTGTTCATGGTTTCCAAAAATAAAAAATAAAATTATATTCGTCTGACCACAGAACAGTCTTCCAGTTTGCCTTAGTACATTTTAAATGAGTTTAGGCCCTGAGAGGATAGTGGTATTTCTGTTCACGCTTGCCTTCTTTGCATGATAGAGATTTAACCTGCATTTGTGGATAACATGGCAATCTTTGATCAAAGACAATGATTTCTGGAGATATGAATGAGCCCATGCAGTGATTTCCATTACAGAATCATGAATCATTCTAAATACAGAAGATTACGACCATTCAATATTGGTTTTCACCCTTCTCCCTTGTGCTATTGTGATATTTCTCCAGATTCTTTGAAACTTTTAATGCTATTATGTTCTGTAAATCATATATTCAACTGTTTTGCAATGTTATGTTGAGAAACATTGTGTCTACAAATTGTGGAAAGATTTCAGAATAGTCTTTCACTAATTGGTGAAGCTTTGACCATTTTAACTTCTGAGAGACTGCCTTTCTAAGATACACTATTTATACCCAATCATCCTACTGACCTGTTGTCAATTAACCTCATTAGTTGGCAAATGTTTCTGCAACTGTTTAATTTTAATAACACTTACTTTTTTCAAACATCAGTTGTCCCCTCCCCACTTTTTTTGAGATGAGTTACAGCCATCAAATAAAGAAAATACATTATTTTTAAATTTCCTCACTTCATGTCTTCTATGTTCTATTATCAATAATATATGATTTTATGAATGTCCAACATTTTTTGGAATTGGGGTTGTAGATTAAGCACTTTTAGGGAAGATATGAGACCTTTGAAATCTCTTACACAGCACACACAATTTCATTTAATAATTTTAACTACTTTAACTATTTTTGTTTTAACTATTCCTTTTTTGCTGAAAATATTTTAGTACAAACTGCTACATTTCCAACATGTGCATACACACAGTTTATCAAGGCAAACCATGAACAAGTAGGTATATGGCACATGCAGCAGATTTGTTCACCTTTCTTAACCTTTCTTAATTACACTTTATTGTTCTGTAGCTTTTTAAAATTACTAGTACAACTACTTGGCAGTCTACATATTGGCTATAAAACTCATATCCTGGAAGGCATTAAGTCAGTACCTTTGTTTTTTTTCTTTTCTTAAAACACACTGAATACAGACTTTTTATTTAACTGATGATTTCAACCAGATGTGTTACATAACAAGAAATTCTAAACTCTGTAGGACTGAAGTATAAGATTCCTGGTCCATGGTGATATCACTTTAAAGAAAGGGATCGGGTCTGAAAAAGAGATCAATGTAAAATAACTAATGAAACTCACCTGTGAACCCTGGAGAGCAAGAACATTTATATGCATTAATTAGATCCTCACAGCTTCCACCATTTAGGCATGGTGCAAATTCACACTCATCTATGTTAAGTGAACAGTTTTCACCTGAAAATCACCACAGAGCACATCATCATCATGAAACTGTCTAAAACAAAACAGTATGTTAAGCAAATAAGATTGATTACAAATTCACCTGTAAACCCGGATAAACATTTGCAGTGAAAGCCGGCAGCATACTTGAAGTTGAAAGATTTGCCCAAGACACCATAATGTCTCTGGTCAGAATGCTGAAAACAACTGCCACCATTCTCACAAGGCTGAGGCTCACATTCATCCACATCGATCTCGCAGTTCTTTCCCTCATAACCTGTGGCATGACAGACAAAAGAATATAACCTTTGTACAGTAAATCCAGTGTAAAAATAATGTAATGTAATAATGTGTTCCTGATACAAGTGTTACACTATATTGACATAATTTATTCTCTATAATGTTCTCTTATGAATCATTTAGAATATTTTTAAATATCCCAAAAAGTTTCAAAAACATACACACTCTAGTACCAGTCAAATGTTTAGACACTTTCTCCTTCAGTGTTCTCTATTTACTTATATTCAACATTGTACTTTAATACTGAAGACATCCAAACAATGAAAGAGTACGTATGGAATTTTGTATTAAACAAAAATGTGTTAAACAACCCAGAATAGGTTTTATATTTTATATTGTCCAAAGTACATGTGATAACAAACAGTTTAGCAAACTCATGGCATTCTCTCATCAGATTCACATGGTAGTCATTTGGAATGGTTTTCAATTGACAGGTGTGCTTTGACAGATAACTCAACATCTAGTGAGACTGGGGAAATTCATATCAAAAGGTTGTACTATCAGCACTGGTGCCCCCCCAGGGATGTGTTCTCTTCCCACTGCTCTTCTCCCTGTACACCAACGACTGCACCTCTACAGACCCCTCTGTCCAGCTCCTAAAGTTTGCAGATGAAACTACAGTTATTGGCCTCGTCAAAGACTGTGAGGAGTCTGCATTTAGAAGCAAGGTTGAGCTGCTGACCAGCAGCAGTGGAGTCATTCAGGTTCCTCTGCACCCTGCACCATCATCTCTGGAGGCCTAAAGTGGGACAATCACATCGACTCCATTGTTAAAAAGGCTCAACAGAGCCATCATCGAGTCAGTCTTCTGATGTTTGAGGTCTAGCCAAACCAGTAAGTTATTGCTATATATGGCTGAGTAGAACTGTGTGAGCAGCTCCTGTGACAGGTTGAATTTACTCAACTGGTGAAGTATATACATCCTCTGTTGGGCTTCTTTAACAATGAAGAGGATGTGATTGTCCTACTTTTGGCCTTCAGAGATGATGATGCCCAGGACCCCTAATAAGGACGGTTCGAACAGCTGAAAGAATTATTGGTGCTCCCTGCCCACCTTTCAAGAACTGTACACATTCAGAGTTTGCCGTCTGGCCAACGCTACAGAGCACTGAACACCAGGACAGCAAGGCACAAGAAAAGTCTCTTCCTCAGGCAATCTACCACATTAACACAACACTTAATGCTCTCCCCATTGTGCAATAAAATAAAAATATGTGCAATACAACTTCTTACTTATTTATGTAACAATTCCAGATAGTTCCCCCTCCAGCCCGCCAGAGGGAGCCATCGCCCACGTTTTGAACACCTTCAGGGCAAAGTTCACTTCTTTTTGTTAGCCTTTTTAGCCAGTGCTCATGTCAATCTATGTTGCAAAGTTTTGTATCTCCTAGCATGTTTCAAGCTGTTACTTTATTCTCAGATCTACAGGTTTTGACCCAGCTATACTTTCTGACCTTTTCTTCCTGCTTGTTGTATTTATAGGCTTTCTTTGCCTGGTGGACTGCCTTTTTGTGTACTGAACCTTATTGCCTGCTACAGACTAATGTGTTTGTGAATTACTAGTTTTGTTACGATTAATTAAACTGTAACATGGAATCTGCATAACCAGATTCTAAATCTACGTCACAATTTGCTTCTGTACTTTTCTGTGCAATATTACTCTATTTATTTTCTTCATAAAAATGTGCAATAATACTTTTTATTCTTTTTTTTATTATTGTATTTATATTTTTTTATGTGCACCTTAAAAAGCTTCTGTCACTAAAACTAATTCCAAACAAGTGCAAACATACAAAGCTCATTCTGATTCTCAGGGTTAATGTGTGACACTTTGCCTTCTTAATTTGCTTTAAAACATGAATTGTGCATAGGAAAGAGTGAGCAGAGTAAATACCCTTATTAGTAAACTATTAGCTACAACTACTGTACAACTCCATAATATGGCAAGAAACACTTCAATAAAGAGAAATTACAGTCTATCATTACTTTAAAAAATGAAGATCAGTCTATCTGAAAAATCTCAAGAACTTAAAATACATTCCCAGGTGCCCAAGAGAAGTCATGCTTCATATTCGCATTGCAGCAAAGAAGAACAACAAGCAGAAAAGGCCTGCTTAGGTCAAGAAAAAAAAAAGGATTGAAAAAAGATCAGTGTGAAATTGTCCTTTGATTGTCTGATGAGTCCAAATTTGAGAGTTTTGGTTCTAGCCACTATATCTTTGTAAGACATATAGATGGTTTCTGAATTTTTGGTTCCCACTGTGAAGCATGAAGGAGGAGGTGTGAAGGTGCTTTGCTAGTGACCCTGTTGGTTGCACTTACCCAGCATGGCTACAACAGCATTTTGCAGAGACATGCTATCACATTTGTTTTTGCACTTTTTTAAAACAGAACAATGACCTCAAAAACACTTCTAGGTTCTGTAAAAAAGAAAGTGATGTATTGCTGCATCAGATGACAATCACCGACAATCACCTGATTTAGAGTCAATTAAAATGGTTTGGGATGAGTTAGACTGTAGAGTGAAAGAAAAGCAGCCAACAAGGACTCATCACCTCTGGAAACTCAATTTAGATTGTTGGAAAACCATTCCAAGTGACTACCACATAAGGCTGACTGAGAGAATTGCCAAGATGGTGCAAAGCTGTCAAGAAAGCCAAAGGTGCCTACATTAAACAATATAAAATATATTTATTTATACAGTGATACCTTGACCTACGAGTGCATTAAAGTACGAGTTTTCCGAGGTACGAGCCGTCACTTGGTAAATTTTTTGCTTTGTTACGCGAGAAAAAAATTGAGGTACGAGCACGAAACACCGCTGCTAGATGGCGAAACGAAGCCAGAAAGAAAGATTGTGGTGAAAATTAATATGAGCAAAGAAGAAAAAGTTAAAAATTAAAAGTTTAGAGATACGTAGAGTACAGTAGTGATAGCCTTAACCCTCACCCAACCACCCCCGCCCCCTACCGCCGGCATCTTCGTTAGCGCAAGTCGTCTCATCGCCAACGTAAATATTCAGCAATTTGAGCTACAGTAGCTCGTCTACATCGATTGACCTTGGCTGCCCATAACCCTGTCACTGGTTCACCATTGGTACCTCCTTGGACCATTTTTGATAGATACTGACCACTGCAGACTGGGAACACCCCAAAAAAGCTGCAGTTTTGGAGATGCTCTGACCCAGTCATCTAGCCATCAAAATTTGGCCTTTGTCAAACTCACTAAAATCCTTACACTTGCCCATTTTTCCTGCTTCTGAAAAATTTTATTTGCTGCCTACTATATCCCATCCAATAACAGGTGCTATGATGAAGAGAAAATCAGTGTTATTCACTTTACCGCTAATAACGTTATAATGTCATAATATTATGCCTGATTAGTGTTTATAGTATATTAGTTTTTTATTTTATTTTAATATAATTATTTAACATGTTTTGACTGCATAATTTTATATGTGGTCTGTAATAATTTCAATGTATTATTAATACACCATGTCGAAAACAAAAATAAACCAATTCTCTACACCCTTTCTACTTCCACAAACATTAAGACAGCAGTTAAAAGTCAGGTGTTACTAATGAACATAATTAGTTAATCAAGAAGAGGTCTGAAAACCTCGATAAAAACAGAAGATTTTGCAGTTTGGTGTTCTGGAGCAGGTGTATTGATATACCAGGAAGAAAGTACATTAGACATGAGATTCTATCCCACTGCTCTTAAAACAATACCAACGCAAAGTCATCCACATTGACAACAATGTACACATACACTGTGAATCTTGCTGCCTACTAATAAACATTCTTGAGTGATGTCAGGATGGTATTGCTATTACTGAGTATGGTGGTATTTGTCCATGTCATAATCCTTATGTTAAATTCAAGGGAATAAGTATGTGCACCAACTTCAATTCTATATTTCATTTTATCATAGTCTAAATATCAAGCTTATTGTCCTCACCAATTTCTATAAATAAAGCAATTCTCTACACCCTTCCTACTTCCACAAACATTGAGACAGCAATTAGCAGTCAATTGTTACTAATGAACATAATTAGTTAATCAACAACAAGTCTAAAAACCCCTATAAAAACAAAACATTAAGCAGTTTTGGAGTTCTTAAGCAGATGAATTGCTATGCCAAGAAAGTACATTAGCCATGACCTCATGGCAGGTGTTGCTGCTCATCGGTCTGGGTAAAGGTTTATAGTCATATTGAAACAAGTTGAAATCCACCATTGAACAGTATAAAGGATTATTTAAATATGAAATGCTTTCCAGTCTGTTACCAATCTTCCCAGCATTGGACAAAAACACAAAAAAGCACTTTAGTTTGAAAAATAACAGCAGCAAATGAATCGCTTTGATTAGCATGCACAGCTTAATTTTTTTTGTTTTACAAAAAACAACTTTGAACTCCAGGATATGCTCAAGACTAATATGAGGCAAAAGTTTCTTTAAAACATCGTGAGAGACTGATAAACCCTTAATTTGTTATTGTTACTTAAATGTTACTAAAATATATAGTGTCCTTATATTTCCCATGTGGTTTCTAAATGTACAACTCAACTCTGAAGTTATTTGTTTGTTAATAAAGGTTTTACTCTCTTTTTCTCATGACTGTATATAAAACAACTAACAGAAAATTCATTATGTTAGCAAATGCCATGGACAATGGCATTACTGTAATAATTAATTAAAAAGCAGGTTACCTGGCCAGCACTGACAGGTGTATTGATTAATTCCCTCAAGACAAGTGGCTCCATGCTGACAGGGCTCAGACTCACATTCCAAAATCTCTTCTTCACAAATTGAGCCAATAAACCCTGTCCCACTGCAATCACACTGATGCCTAAAATTGACACACAATATACATTTTAATTACTTGCCTGACATCAACCAAGTGGGTACATTGAATTCTATTTTAAAACATTTTTCAATAGTTGTATGTTGTTCATGATTTAAACTATATTTTTTTGGGGCTGCAACAATGAATCAATAAAATCTATAATATTCGATAATCAAATTCGTTGTCAATTAGTGTCGTTATTGATTAGTTGGGCTGCTCACGTTATGGGTTAGCATGATGGTAGAATAACACAGCCGCTTGGGAAAATCTGAAGTCATTCATGGCATTGGATGTAATCCTCATTATGGTAAAAAGGTTTAGTTTAATGAAGTTTAATGAAGTGATATTGTGTAAACTGTTTGTTTGCTAACTTCGGGACACTCATACTAGATCTGCTCTGTCATGACTCATGAGCATCAGGTTGCACGAATCACCTAGCTGGTGACATAGTGATGGATTTAATTAAAACGGTGCGAATAAATACAAAATCTAAAAGCAGCAAATAACAGCAGCAATAAGCTATTACATTTTTAGTCACTGTTGTTTGTACACCATGCATATTTATTTATTTTTTTAAACAAGCCTGTTAGCTTGCTGAGTTTTTCCATTTCATTTTCTTTTTATAGCATTTGTCTACTACAACAGTTAACTTCTGCTTTCAATTGTGATTTACTGCAGATTTACTATACGTTTAAATGCTTGGTTTCAATGTTTGTATATTTAATTTATGCATATATCATTAAATTATTATACAAAATTAAATTAATTATATATTTTAGATGCTTATATCATCACAAATGAACAAAATGTCTGTATTTTTAAACAAAAATTGTCAAAACAATGTTGTATTACATTTTATATAGGTTTTCTTAAGCATGGTTGTCAACTTGCCATCTGCAAAATACAATACAAATGTTGATTTACACAAATTGCTTCACTTGGCATACCTTGGATTACAGACTAAGTGCTTGTACTCCTGTAACTAACTGCAGAATTGAGTGTTTCTTTTTGTAGAGGTTTACTGATGAGCAAAGTTGATTTTATTCGAAATAGATCAGTGCATGAATTGAGCTCTGTCTTACTAATCAGTCAATCTCATGAGCATCATATATGGATATCAACTAAAGTTGTTATGTTTTATTTACAAAATTATTTTGCGGAATCAACAAATATCCATGGTTCTATAAGATTATATAAAATATTTTTTACTGATAGTCCACAATAAAACAGCAGTTTCCAGTGTTTCAGCTCACAGCAAGTTTAAGTGTATTTATTTAACTGTAACTTCCACAGAAAAGCTGCAATAATCCAAAAGGCCTTTTAAAGTAAAAAAAAAACAAAAAAACTCATAATTCTTACCTGTTGACTAAATCAATACATGTGCCATTGTTGAGGCATGGCACACTAATACATTCATTGACATCCACATCACAGCTGATGCCTTCAAACCCAGGCATACATTCACATGTGTAAAAACCCACAAAGTCATGGCATGTAGCACCATTCTGGCAAGGAGTCTCTTCACACTCATCAATCTCAATTTCACAGTTTACTCCTGCAATAAATAAATAAATAGATAGATAGATAGATAGATAGATAGATAGATAGATAGATAGATAGATAGAGATTACACGTTACACACACAAATATATATATATATATATATATATATATATATATATATATATATACAGTGAGGCAAATAAGTATTTGAACACCCTGCTATTTTGCAAGTTCTCCCACTTAGAAATCATGGAGGGGTCTGTCATCGTAGGTGCATGTCCACTGTTAGAGACATAATCTAAAAAAAAAAATCCAGCAATCACAATATATGATTTTTAAACTATTTATTTGTATTATACAGCTGCAAATAATTATTTGAACACCTGTCTATCAGCTAGAATTCTGACCCTCAAAGACCTGTTAGTCTGCCTTTAAAATGTCCACCTCCACTACATTTATTATCCTAAATTAGATGCACCTGTTTGAGGTCGTTAGCTGCATAAAGACAACTGTCCACCCCATACAATCAGTAAGAATCCAACTACTAACATGGCCAAGACCAAAGAGCTGTCCAAAGACACTAGAGACAAAATTGTACACTTCCACAAGGCTGGAAAGGGCTACGGGGAAATTGCCAAGCAGCTTGGTGAAAAAAGGTCTACTGTTGGAGCAATCATTAGAAAATGGAAGAAGCTAAACATGACTGTCAATCTCCCTCGGACTGGGGCTCCATGCAAGATCTCACCTCGTGGGGTCGTCTCAATGATCCTAAGGAAGGTGAGAAATCAGCTCAGAACTACATGGGAGGAGCTGGTCAATGACCTGAAAAGAGCTGGGACCACCGTTTCCAAGGTTACTGTTGGTATTACACTAAGACGTCATGGTTTGAATTAATGCATGGCACGGAAGGTTCCCCTGCCTAAACCAGCACATGTCCAGGCACGTCTTAAGTTTGCCAATGACCATTTGGATGATCCAGAGGAGTCATGGGAGAAAGTCATGTGGTCAGATGAGACCAAAATAGAACTTTTGAGTCATAATTCCACTAAACGTGTTTGGAGGAAGAAGAACCATCCCAAGAACACCATCCCTACTGTGAAGCATGGGGGTGGTAGCATCATGCTTTGGGGGTGTTTTTCTGCACATGGGACAGGGCGACTGCACTGTATTAAGGAGAGGATGACCAGGGCCATGTATTGCAAGATTTTGGGGAACAACCTCCTTCCCTCAGTTAGAGCATTGAAGATGGGTCGAGGCTGGGTCTTCCAACATGACAATGACCCGAAGCACACAGCCAGGATAACCAAGGAGTGGCTCTGTAAGAAGCATATCAAGGTTCTGGTGTGGCTTAGCCAGTCTCCAGATCTAAACCCAATAGAGAATCTTTGGAGGGAGCTCAAACTCCGTGTTTCTCAGTGACAGGCCAGAAACCTGACTGATGTAGAGAAGATCTGTGTGGAGGAGTGGGCCAAAATCCCTCCTGCAGTGTGTGCAAACCTGGTGTAAAACTACAGGAAACGTTTGACCTCTGTAATTGCAAACAAAGGCTACTGTACCAAATATTAACATTGACTTTCTCAGGTGTTCAAATGCTTATTTGCAGCTGTATCATACATTGTGATTTCTGGATTTTTTTTTAGATTATGTCTCTCACAGTGGACACCTACGATGACAATTTCAGACCCCTCCATGATTTCTAAGTGGGAGAACTTGCAAAATACCAGGGTGTTCAAATACTTATTTTCCTCACTGTATATATATATATATATACATACTGGTGTACTCTCACTTTCCTGAGATACTTTGTGTGTGTGTGTGTGTGTGTGTGTGTGTGTGTGTGTGTGTGTGTATACAAAGTATCTCAGGAAAGTGAGAGTACACCAGTTACATTTTACCAAACATATTATTATATCATGTGGCAATACTATAAAAATGAAATTCGGGTATTTTTTAAGTAGTGCAGACTGTATAGCAGTACAGATTTAGTGTCTTCTGAATATAATTCAACATACAGCCATTATTGTCAAAATAGCTGCCAACCAAAGTTAGTACACCCTATATAATAACAGCTGTACACTGTGTAACTATCATGCAGCGAATGAACGGAGGCGGAAGCCGGAGCACAGTTCGCTTTGATTTAATAAAGAGAGAGAGACACACATATACACACACGGCAGTCCTTAGAAACCCAGGGAAAGATATCCGTAGTACGCCCTGAAGTCCACATAACCCAGGAACGAATGCACGGATGTGTGTGTATATATGTGTCGGCGAGCTCTCGTCGACACTCTGGAGCGGAGCGGAGCACTCGTGGAAACTATGGAGTGGAGCGGCGCGCTCGGCAGAGTACTGGAGCGGAGCCCTTCCAGAATCGAGGGGGCTGTAATGTAGATCTGCCGTAGTCATCCCGAACATTCTTGTGAGAAGCCTGATGAAGTGAGTGCATGAGCTGAAATCACCTTCCGCCGTGCTCCGCAACTTATGGCGAGAGAGAGAGAGAGAGAGAGAGTCCCCAGACAGGAGAGAGATGTGAAGCGCAATTTTGGCTCTTTCAGTGGGGTAAAAGGACGAATAAAAATCCATATGTTTGCCGACGCTCCGTATAAATCCGCCCCACGCTGCCATTTTGCTGGAGAAGCGAGCCGGGAATTCCATTGCATTCTCAGGGGCGTGGCAGGGCTGCGCTTGCATGCTCCAGAGCGAGCGAGCTGAGCAGAGCTCGGCTGCCTATTTATCACGGCAGAGCGAGTCCTTCCCTTGTATAGGCGGGTCTTGCCGTTATAGACCGGATCAGTACCCACAGTGGTAATCCGATCATGTTCCTTCTTCGGTCCGTTATTCTGTCATGCAGCAAATGAACGGCGGCAGAAGCTGGAGCACAGTTCTCTTTGATTTAATGAAGAGAGAAAGAGACACATATACACACACGGCAATCCTTAGAAACCCAGGGAGAGATATCCGTGGTACGCCCTGGAGGGGCGAGGTCCACATAGTCCAGGAACGAATGCACGGGAGAAAAGGAGTGATCCGGGGTGTGCTTTGGGAGAAAGCGCAGCCGTAGCGAGAGTGTAGAGTCCGAAAGGATGTGGAATGCATATATCAACATACACTTACGAATACACTTACGAATGAAAGGTAAGTATACTTCAAGGCTCTTCTCTGTTCTGGCACCGAGGTGATGGAATGAACATCCCCTAGAATTCTGAGCTGCGGAGTCCCTGGCTATCTTCAAGAGACGGTTGAAAACGTACCTCTTCCAGAAACACTTTTAAATTAGCACTTTCCAAGTTAGCATACCAGTGTAGATTTATTTATTGCTAGAGACTCAGAGCGCTTTTGTAAATTGCTCTGGACAAGGGCGTCTGCTACATGCCACAAATTTAAATGAGTTACAGTACAGTGGACATTGTCATACAGAGGTTTTCCAAGATGGGTTCCACTCGAAAAAGGCCTCACGAGGGTCAATCAAAGAAGTTGAGTCCTCGTGCTGTGCGTCAGGTGCAGAACCTGGCTTAAAGAACAGACAGATGAGTGCTGCCAGAATTGCTTTGGAGGCTGCAGAAGCGGAAGGTCCACTTGTTAGCGTTCAGACCATACACCACACACTGCAACAAGTCAGTTTGCATGGCCGTTGTCCCAGAAGGAAGTCTCTTCTGAAGCTCGCTCATAAGACACAGTTTGCTAAAGACAACCTATCATGAGCATGAATTACTGGAACCATGTCCTGTGGTCTGATGAGACTAAGATAAACGTTTTTGGCTCAAATGGTGTTTAAGTGTGGCAACGCCCTGGTGAGGTGTACCAAGAAAATTGTGTCTTGCCTACAGTCAAGCATAGTGGTGGAATCATCATGAGTTGGGGCTGCATGAGTGCTGGTACTGGGGAACTGCAGTTCATCGAAGGAAACATGGATTTCAACATGTACTGTGACATTCTGAAGTCTTTCCTTCAGAAACTGGGCTGAATGCCAGATTTTCAACATAAAAAGTACCACAAACACAGTGCCAACATGACAACTGCCTTACTGAAAGTGATGGAGTGACCAAGTATTTCCCCAGACCTGAACTCTATCGAGATCCTGTGAGGCTTTTTCATGCTGGTGAAGAAAGCGGAGAAGCGCCATGTTTCTAACATACAGCAGCTCTGTGATGTAATTACTGAGAAGTGGAAGAGGACCTGTGCAGCTCTGGTGAATTCCATGCCCAGGAAGATTAAGGCAGTGCTAGATAACAATGGTAATCACACAAAATATTGACACTTTGGGCAGTTTTCACATGTTCACTTCAGGATGTACTCACGTTTTTTGGGCAGTTATTTTGACAATAATGACTTTATTTTGAGGTATTTTCAGAGGACAGTATATATATACTGCTATACAAGCAGGGCATTTACTACTCTAAAATATATCTAAGTTTTATTTCTATAGTATTGTCTGTTGAGAAGATATACTAAAATGGTTGCTGAATTGTGAGGGGTGTACTCATTATTTATATATATATATATATATATATATATATATATATATATATATATATATATATATATATATAATATGCATTGAGTTAGATATGACAGTTGTTTCACATTGCATACACAATACTAAGTATTTAGACCCTTTATTCGATTCTTAGTTAAAGCTCCTTTGGCAGCAATTAAAGCCTCACGTCTTTTTGCAACAAGCATTGCACACCTGGATTGGGGGAATCTTCTGGTATTCTACATGCAGAATCCCCTCAAGATTGGTCTGGTTGGATGAGGACCATCAGGGGAAAGCCACTTTCAGGTCTCTCCAAAGTAGGGCTCTGGTAGGACATGGTTGTCCTTCTGGAACTTTGTCCCATCTCTACACAGGATCTCCAGAGCTTAGTCAGAGTAATTATCAGGTTCTTAGTCATCTCTCTTACTAGAGCCTACTACCCTGATTATTCGGTTTGGCCACGAGTCCTGGTTGTGCTCTTAGGAAGCTTTAGTGCAGTGCAGTTTTGTAGCCTTCCACAAATCTATACCTTGCAACAATCCTGTCTCTGAGCTGTGCAAGCAGTTCCTTTAACATCATGGCAGGTTTTTTTGTTTTGTAATATACATTTTCAGATTTAAATTCTTCAACAGAGAGATGTGTGCCTTTCCAAATCATGTTGAATCCATAAAGCTTTTCACAGGTAGATTCCAGTCAAGGCGTAGAAACATCTCAGGAAATTTATCAAATTTGGAAGCACCTGAACGCATTTTTAATTGTTGTTGCAAAGGATCTAAATACTTAGGAATGTGATATTTTCATTTTTTATTAAAAAAAATACTTGCAGACATTTCTAGAATTCACTTTCATTTTGTCATTATGGTGTACAAAGTGCAGTGTAGAAAAAAAATCAATTTGAATGATCAATTTGTAGTATCAGGCTGCAACACGACAAAATTAAATAAGTGAAGGAAGTAAAAATATAGAAATTTAGTGTGTGTGTGTGTGTGTGTGTGTGTGTATGTATATATATATATATATATATATATATATATATATATATATATATATATATATATATATATATGATAGAGAGAGAGAGAGAGAGAGAGAGAGAGAGAGAGAGATTGAAATAATATAATTAAGCAAAAAAATGCAAAGAATATTATTTTGTAAACTATCTGTAGAAGGTCATTTAAAAAGTATATATATTTCTTGTGAGGAAAAAGTAAGGACCCTCTGACAAATTTTTGTACTTAAAATGGATCAAATTACCTACAGGTGTATCACATCATGTGCAAATTATTAGAACATTGTTACATAACATTTTGAAGGAGAAAGCTAAGTCCAAGCTAATTAGTCCAAGCTGATTTACTCAAACCAAGCAGACCACAAGATTCTAAACAAGTCTACAAAAACCCTAAAATATCATCAAGGGACTTACAGCAGGCATGGTTATGGTCAAAATGCATGAATGTAAAATCAGAAAGAGACTGCACAACTTAAATTATCAATGGAGGTGTGCAAGGAGCAAACCTTTGCTGAGACAAAGGCTGGAATTATGTGCTTTGTACAGATGAGTCTAAAATATAATTATTTAGTCACCAGAACCGGGGGCATGTTTGGCATTATCCAAATACAGCATTTTAGCAAAAGAACCTCACACCAACTGTGAAACATGGAGGTGTTTATTTAAATGCCTTTAAATAAAAATCAACACCATCTATAAATGTTACTACAATTGAGATGTTTGTGTGGTGTACTTAAGGAGATAACATGTTAAACATAAAAGTCAGCATACTTACCTGTGAATCCTATCCTACACTCACAGATGTAACGATCCTTCCCATTAGTACACTTTCCATTGTTCTCACAGGGCTGTGATGCACACTCATTAATGTCTATCTCACAGTTGTAGCCTTGAAATCCAGGCACACAGAAGCAGTGATGAACATCTATACCATCGAGGCAAATGGCACCATTCTGACAAGGTTGGGACAGGCATTCGTTGGTATTGTGTTCACAGTGGGTCCCCTGGAAGCCACGACCACACTTGCACTCATAGCCATGGTATGTCTGAATGCAGGTTGCATTGTTAAAGCAGGGATTACCTGAGCAATCCATCACATGAGTCTGGCAGTCCTCACCATTGTAGCCGATCGGGCAATGGCAGGAATATCCATTATCTGTATCCACACAGTGGTTCTTTATTCCAGTGCATGGGTTGCTCTTACAGTTGTCCATCTTATGAGTACAATTTGGGCCTCCAAAGCCCTCTGGACATGGACAAACGTAGTTATCTGTTCCTAGGGTGCTGAAGCAGCTATGACAGTTGACATGAGCACAAGCATCATACAGTAGCTCACAGTCTTTACCCACATAAATAAGTGGTTCCTTTGGGCATAAACATCTATAGTCAGACACTCCTTTAAAGCATGTGCCTCCATTCTGACATGGGGAAGACAAACACATGTCTTTTTTTGCTGTGCAGAATATCCCTATAGAAAAAATGATATTGTTGTCATTTACATTTTCATAATAAAAAGTATACTTTAGACATTTCACACTTAGAATTGCATATCCTTCTTTATTACAAACCCGATTCCAAAAAAGTTGGGACACTGTACAAATTGTGAATAAAAAGGAATGCAATAATTTACAAATCTTATAAACTTATATTTTATTTACAATAGAATATAGACAACATATCAAATAATGAAAGTGAGACATTTTAAAAGGTCATGCCAAATATTGGCTCATTTTGTATTTCATGAGAGCTACACATTCCAAAAAAGTTGGGACAGGTAGCAATAAGAGGCCAGAAAAGTTTAATGTACATATAATAAAACAGCTGGAGGACCAATTTGCAACTTATTGGGTCAATTGGCAACATGATTGGGTATAAAAAGAGCCTCTCAGAGTTGCAGTGTCTCTCAGAAGTCAAGATGGGCACAGTGCATAATATCATCCAAAGATTCAGAGAATCTGGAACAATGTGCGTAAGGGTCATGGCCGGAAAACCATACTGGATGCCTGTGATCTTCGGGCCCTTAGACGGCACTGCATCACATACAGGAATGCTAATGTAATGGAAATCACAACATGGGCTCAGGAATACTTCCAGAAAATATTGTCGGTGAACACAATCCACCGTGCCATTTGCCGGTGGCGGCTAAAACTCTATAGGTCAAAAATTAAGCCATATTTAAACATGATCCAGAAGCGCAGGCGTTTTCTCTGGGCCAAGGCTCATTTAAAATGGATTGTGGCAAAGTGGAAAACTGTTCTGTGGTTAGACAAATCAAAATTTGAAGTTCTTTTTTGAAAAAACTGGGACGCCATGTCATCCAGACTAAAGAGGACAAAGACAACCCACATTTTTATCAGCGCTCAGTTCTGAAGCCTGCATCTCTGATGGTATAGGTTTGCATGAGGGCATGTGGCATGGGCAGCTTACACATCTGGAAAGGCACGATCAATGCTGAAAGGTATATCTAAGTTCTAGAACAACATATCTCATATGTCTCTTTCAGGGAAGACCTTGCATTTTTCAACATGACAATGCCAGACCACATACTGCATCAATTACAACATTATGGCTGCGTAGAAGAAGGATCCGGGTACTGAAATGAGACCACACAAAATAAAAATTAAAAAAACAGTAAAAGAGGCGAAATCTCGGGCTTCAGTCAACACTCTATAGGCAGGTGTCCACGTTTTTATTATGCACCACCTATCATTTTAAAATTTTTATTTCCAGCCAGTAGCATTATGGAATCAAAATGATTAATGGAAAATGTAGCCAATGAGTGCAGAATTCTAACGGTATACGGAAGAATTTGATTCCCCACGTGGGTGAGTCTTAGTTTTATTATTATTTACAAACTCATAGTGGTCAAAGCAGCACACATGCACAGTGACTAACCAGGAATTGGATGAGCTTGTGCTAATTATGTCGTTAATGATAGTCCTTAAATATGTTAACCTGGTTAAGAAGACACTACAGCCAGGCTTACACTGTCTAATTTTTGGAATAACTCCAATATTTTGCTGCTGTCTATACATCAGATGGTCAGTAGTATGTTTAAACCAAAAATTGCTTGAAAATCTTATTGGTTTGTGTCCAGCCTAAAGGGAGATGTTAGCCATTAAAATATCCTTGGACAGGTTTATATAAAAGCATTTTGTTTTATCTATTTCATATTACAACCGTAAAGGACCACTCTAAGCCTAAGGAACAGGATTCAAAAGAACTTTGTGAAAAGACAGAAAAAGTAAGGTTGCCTGGTAGACATTATTTTTGTCATAAGAAATTCTGTAAGATAATTATGAACTCAGTATTTGTTTTGGTTATGTTTTTAAGTATATACTCTATCTTACAATAACCAAAACAGTTCTTGAACAAAATTTGTATATCATAAATCAGTCTCACTGTTCAGTACAATATACAAAAACCTTGCTATTTTATCACCTCAGCTTTCACACACCTCCTATAAAGTCAAGAGTAAACCCTGTGAATTAAGAATTAGTTTTTTTTTTTTTTTTTTTTACCATATTTGTGTTTAATTTGTGAAAATGTCCAATGCTCTTAAACATATAGATTTGATTATGATGTTAATTGGCTGTTCTGGTAATACTTTTCACATAATTGTAAACATAAAATGGTACTTGCAACTGTTTCGAGCAATAACAAGTGTGTTGCCTGTGTTGGACCTGCTGTAGCACATAAATGGATTGGTCTAAGATGCAAAGGTCAGTAATTAACCTTATATTTTAATATGGTAATTCATTTATAACTGGTGTGGTTTGTCCAAATAGTTCACGGTTTCAAGGTAGTGGTTCAGGCCTCCGGTGTTTTTTTATTTTTATTTTATGTCTTAAGAATCTTGCATTCTTGCTTATTTAGTTTACACTCGCTTGCAGTCTGCTCTGGTTTTTGGCACAAGTCCTGCTTTGCTAAACTTGGAAAAATTGAGAACGAATACTAACATGGGTAAGCACATTTCTACATTGTTTCATAAACTTTAGTCCATTTGAAAGGAAAGTTTATAATAATTTGTTTTCTGTTAAATAAGTTCTGATGAAGATGAGTCACTATCAAATGAGGAGTATGTACCAGATTCAGGCAGAGAATCTGAGAGTTCAGTAGAGTTGCCTATCTATTCCAAGATTCCTGATGTTGCAAACAAGGGCAAAATGTATTTAAAGACCAGAGAAGACTTTTGTGAAGATCCTGATTTACTTTATGAGGAACAGTTGACTGATTTAGATTCTGATGAAGCAAGCTTTGCACAATGCTCAGATAATCTTTTAGGGAAAGTTCCGGTTAAGCAAGTGTCAGAAACCCAAAAAAAATGTAATGGCTGCAGTCATCTGTAATTTCTTGTTCAGAAAATACGAAAAACTAATCAAAAATCTCTCACCATTTGAAAACACATATGGCAGAATGTGAGGTTGCAAAAGCACTGTCATTGCCGAAGAACTCAAAAAACGTAAAGTACTGCTGAAGAAACTTAGAAACAAGGGCAACTATCAGCATAATTTTGATGTGGTAAAGAAAGGAACTGGGTTGCTCAAAGTAAGAAGACGACCAACCAGAACTTGTGATTTCAAAAAGTTTACGCATTGCAGTACTTGAGAGCCTCTCAGAGTGGCAGTGTCTCTCAGGAGTCAAGATGGGCAGAGAATTACCAATTCCCCCAATGCTGCGGCGAAAAATAGTGGAGCAATATCAGAAAGGAGTTTCTGAAAGAAAAATTGCAAAGAGTTTGCAGTTATCATCATCTACAGTGCATAATATCATCCAAAGATTCAGAGAATCTGGAACAATCTCCGTGCGTAAGGGTCAAGGCCGGAAAACCATACTGGATGCCCGTGATCTTCGGGCCCTTAGACGACACTGCATCACATACAGGAATGCTACTGTAATGGAAATTACAACATGTGCTCAGTAATACTTCCAGAAAACATTGTCGGTGAACACAATCCACCGTGCCATTCGCTGTTGCTGGCTAAAACTCTATTGGTAAAAAAATAAGCCATATTTAAACATGATCCAGAAGCGCAGCCGTTTTCTCTGGGCCAAGGCTCATTTAAAATGGACTGTGGCAAAGTGGAAAACTGTTCTGTGGTCAGACGAATAAAAATGTGAAGTTCTTTTTGGAAAACTGGGACGCCATGTCATCCGGACTAAAGAGGATAAGGACAACCCAAGTTATCAGCGCTCAGTTCCGAAGCCTGTATCTCTGATGGCATGACAATGCCAGACCAAATACTGCATCAATTACAACATCATGGCTGCGTAGAAGAAGGATCGGGTACTGAAATGGCCAGCCTGCAGTCCAGATCTTTCACCCATAGAAAACATTTGGAGCATCATAAAGAGGAAGATGCAACAAAGAAGACCTAAAACAGTTGAGCAACTAGAAGCCTGTATTAGACAAGAATGGGACAACATTCCTATTCCTAAACTTGAGCAACTTGTCTCCTCAGTCCCCAGACGTTTGCAGACTGTTATAAAAAGAAGAGGGAATGCCGCACAGTGGAAAACATGGCCTTGTCCCAACTTTTTTGAGATGTGTTGATGCCATGAAATTTTAAATCTACTTATTTTTCCCTTAAAATGATACATTTTCTCAGTTTAAACATTCAATATGTCATCTATGTTGTATTCTGAATAAAATAATTAAATTTTAAACTTACACATCATTGCATTCTGTTTTTATTCACAATTTGTACAGTGTCCCAACTTTTTTGGAATCGGGTTTATAGTAAAAATCTTCCAGGACAGAGAGGATGAGGATGTTGCAATGGGCCTTTCCAAATTTTAACAGAAACTTTAAACCACTACAGCAGAGTTGTGATCAGGGGTAAAAGGGGACGAAAAGTCGCTGTCCTTCTTACACCACACATGGTGGATGCACTGACACTTTTGCTCAGTAAAAGAAAGGAATGTGAGGTACTGAATGAAAACTGCTTCTTGTTTGCCAGACCTAAGTGCCAAAGTCATTTCAGGGGCCAGGACTAAGACTCTATGCATTTCAGTGTGGTGCTCAAAATCCAGAACATCTTAGATCAGGGGTGGCCAACCCGCGGCTCGCGGCTCTTTGGCAGGTTTCATGCGGCTCTTATGTTCCTTTCGAAGTTTGTGTGTGTTTGATTTTTAATGTGCGTGTTCGCTTTGCTTAAGTTCAATACGGTATTTTTAAGACTTAAATGAGCTTGCCCCTACTGGGAAACTTTTCGGTATATCAGACCTTGGCATGAGGCCAATCATAAATTACAGGGATGCACCGAGAATTTTCGGAAATACCTAAATCACTGAAACAACACGGCAGAAACACAATTGTAATGATGCAATAAAAAAGCGCAGCCAGCACACGGTTATCTGGATAAAAGCAATATGTCTGCGGTGTGCGGATAGCGATGTGCAAAACATGCAATGCTGAAATTTCAAGAGGGGGTGTATCTGCAAAGAGTTTCTCCAAGTCGGGATTAATTTATCACCTGAAATCCAAACATCCCGATTGCCTTCTAAATATGAGAAGAACGCAACGCATAAAAGGAAAGTCAATCTGAGCATGCGCACTCCGTCTTTAGCGGACGTTTTTAAAAAGGCAGGAAAGTTTTCCAGTGAAAATTATGGATTTCATTGACTTTTGAATTGAATTTTCATTTCGGTGCATCCCTAAAATATTATCGTTGGTGTGGCCCTCTGACACAATTCAGGTTTCTCATGTGGCCCCTTGTAAAAATGAATTGCCCAATCTCACGCACATGCGCATTTGACGAAAATAACGTATTAAACTGAAGCAAAGTGAACACGCACATAAAAAAAAAAAAAAACACAAACAAAGTCCTTGTTTTCTACCCTAAAACACGTGAAATCAAAGCATCGATCTGTTCTGACTGACACCCATGTGAAAGAATTGCTTCGAGTGGCAACAACGGAATACGTTACAGAGTAACAGAGAATAGTAAAAGAAAAACGCTATTGTAAATTATTATATATATTTTTTTTGTGGACTTGGTTAAACAGAGTTTGTGTGTGTGAGACAGTGCACACAATGTTCATTGTTGAAAATGACTGTCCTGTGGTCTTAGTACTGTAGGAGTCAATTTCTGTCATTATGTTGGTGTGTGACATTTACAATAAATCTGGCTGAGCAGAGGTGTGTGTGTGTGTGTGTGTGTGTGTGTGTGTGTGTGTGTGTGTGTGTGTGTGTGTGTAAGAGAAAGGGATGGGTGATGTTCATGTGTGCCAATGTGTATGATGTGGCTCTGTATGATGTGGCTCTGGTACCACAGTCAAAACTAGCATGTTTACGCTAACTTACACATTTGCGTAAACATGTTGGAACTCTCTCTCAAATTCTTAACATGAAAAATAATGAATTGGATCAAGTTGCTGATTTCTTGGGACATGATATTCGTGTACATCATGAATACTACAAGCTCCCACAAGCTACAACCCAGCTAGCTAAAATTTCAAAACTCCTGCTAGCTATGGAAAAAGGTTGTCTTCCAGATCTTCAAGGCAAATCACTTGATGACATTGAAATTGAAGGTATGCATTTAAATTATAAAATGATGAGAGTCCTTAATATGTCCTGTGTAGAATTAGGCTAGTATTAAGACATCATGATAAATTGGTGAAAATCTTTAATGTTATGATTCAAATCGATGAGCTTTTAGTTACAAATGTAACATACTGTAGTATTAATATTAGTATCTGGTTTTAATATAAACTGAACACTGATGGAAGTGACTCTGAGATTGGGGCTGATGCTGAGAATTTGGATGCTTCCATGAAGACACCAGCACACTGTTCTAACCATGTTTAGTATGCACCATTATTTTTGGTCATGATCAGTCCACATTGCTAATGTACTCTGAATGATGACTTATTTTTTACAGGGATACGAAGCAATCGGACACCAGAAGAGGACAATCCTGGAGGTTTGCATTGCATTTTTTTAGGTTATAATTTTTTTCGATATATTTATAAGCAATAAGAATTTATATTAGAAAGGAAACAATATTCAGATTTCTTTGCTTTTTTATAATCCTAAACAAACCTCTGCCATCATACCTCTTTTCACTTACTTTCTGTGGTTATATGTTTGCATACTCTCATCTATATAATTGAGTTCTGTCGACGTCCCATCTACATTTATGGAAATGGCAGACTCCCATTTTCAGAGCGACATAGAAAGAGCTTTGAAGTCTCCATCAAGAAATGTACTGACCAGGCATAACATTATGATCTTATAACATTATGTCCGGTGATTGAATAACACTGATTTGAGACATAGTATCGGATAAATGTTTGTAGGAATCAAATTTTTCATGATATCTTCATTTAATTAAAAATATAACCTCATTTGGCTTTTAACCCATTACTTTTCAACTTTGAATAATGGACAGTAAAGCTCAAAGTGTCTTCTTTATAAATATATTTATAAACAATTGTGCATAAAGCCCACTTGTATCAGGAACTGTTACCATTTAAATTAAGATAGAGCAATCTCAGGTCCCAAATGCTTTGGCGAAGGCTAACAGGTTAAAATCCACGAGCACAGCTTTCTAACTGCGATCCAAGCATTTATCTCGCGAATGTCTGTTCGCTTCCTAACAAAATGGATAAACTTCTTCTCCTCACCTGCATCAACAAGGACTTTAAACTCTGCTGCATTGTGCTTCACTCAAACCTGGCTGAGTAAAGCCATTCCAGACAACACGCTACATCTCCCGGGCTTCCAGCTGTTCAGGTCAGATCGCATCGCAAAGTTAACTGGGAAAATGAGAGGTGGTGGATTGTGTTTCTTTATCAACGAAAGTTGGTGTTCAGATGTAAAAACGCTGAAAAAGATCCTAATAGTCCTAATCTGGAGGCACTGTTCATAAACTGTAAACCTTTCTACTCGCCGCGGTAGTTTTCCTCTTTCATTCTTGCAAATGTGTATGTTCCTCCAGAAACATGCGTGAGCGCAGCGCTGCAACAGCTGGCTGAACAAATAACTAAAATAGAGCAAAGGTACCCAGACTCTCTTTAAATCATTGTTGGAGACTTTAACAAAGCAAATCTTTCCCGTGAACTGCCAAAATACAGACAGCACTTTACATGTCCCACCAAAAACAGTAATATTTTGGATCACTGTTACACCTCAATAAAGGATGCATATCACTCTGTCCCATCTGCAGCTTTGGGGCTTTCTAATCACTGTCTAGTTCATCTTATACCAACCTACAGGCAAAAACTAAAATCAGCTAAACCTGTACTAAGGACTGTTAAAAAATCGACTAATGAAGCTGAGCAGGATTAAAAAAATTTTTGAAGCTGCAGCCACCGATCTGGACGAGCTCATGGAGACTGTAACTTCAAACATCAGTTTCTGTAAGGATATGTGCATCCCCACCAGTTCATTCTTATCATTCAATAATAATGAACCATTGGTTTACTGGGAAAAAACAGCTTCATCATGCCAATGAGGATGATTACAGAAGCATGGATAAAATCTTGTATAACCAGGCCAGGAACAAACAAAGAAGATCAGATTGGCTAAAAAAAACCTACACTGAAAAGCTGAAAAAACAGTTTTCAGCCAACGAAACAGTGTCAGTATGGACTGGTCTGAGGTACATAACCAAGTACAATACACCACCCCCACAGTCTGTGGAGAATCAACAACTTCATTACTAGAGATTTAAAGCACTTTTGTACGCTGCTCTTGATAAGGGCGTCTGCTAAATGCCGCAAATGTAAAATGTAAAATGTAACAACTGGCTGAAGACCTAAATGTGTTCTACACAACCCCCCTTCCTGCCTCCCTTTCCATTCAACCTGCGCTTAAGGTATGTGTAGAGGATGTAAAACAAGTCTTCAGAAGACAGATGAAAGACTGGTCCTGGCCTACCTAAAGGACATCACTGGACATCTGCTGGATCCCATTCGGTTTGCCTACAGAGCAAACAAGTCTACAGATGATGCAGTCAACATGGGACTGCATTATACACTGCAACATCTTAACAGACCTGAGACCTATGCAAGGATCTTGTTTGTAGACTTCAGTTCGGCCTTTAATTTTTTTTCCCTTGCCACAGTCGCCACAGACTTGCTCATCATGGGACAAACTTACACTTATAAAAAAGATCTTATTAATTTATAATTAATTAAATTAATAATTACCACATCACCAGATCTTTATCTGTGTAAAGCTGCTTTGAGACTATGTTCATTGTTAAAAGCACTATACAAATAAAAATGAACTGAACTGAACCAGCTCTTTGTGCCCACCCCAATCTGTCTGTGGATTACCAGCTTCCTGACAGACAGGCAGTAGACAGTGAGGCTTGGCAAACTCACATTCAGGTCTCTCACTTTCAGCACTGGTGCTCCCCAGGGTTGCATTCTCTCACCACTGCTCTTCTCTCTGTACACAAATGACTGCACCTCTAAAAATCCCTCTGTTAAGCTCCTGAAGTTTTTCGGACGACACTACAGTCATCAGCCTCATCCAGGATGGAGACGAGTCTGCTTACAGACAGGAGGTTAAAGAGCTGGCTGTCTGGTGCAACCTGGAGCTCAACACGCTCAAAACAGTGGAGATGATCACGGACTTCAGGAGAAATCCTCAGCACTCCCCCCACTCACCATCATGAACAGTACTGTAACAACAGTGGAGTCATTCAAGTTTCTGGGTACCACTATCTCTTAGAACCTGAAGTGGGACAACAACATTGACTCCATTGATTAAAAGGCCCAGCAGAGATTGTACTTCCTTTGCCAACTGAAGAAATTCAACCTGCCACAGGAGCTGCTAAAACAATTCTACTCGGCCAT
This sequence comes from Silurus lanzhouensis, assembly GCA_039877035.1. Classification (NCBI taxonomy): domain Eukaryota; kingdom Metazoa; phylum Chordata; class Actinopteri; order Siluriformes; family Siluridae; genus Silurus; species Silurus lanzhouensis. The sequence goes on from JBCEWE010000219.1 coordinate 5,262,592, forward strand.
CATTGATTCTGTCCTGTGTACATCTACAACTGTCTGGTTTGGTTCAGCTACCAAATAGACACCAAGAGGCTACAGCAGACAGTCAGGACTATAGGTGCCTCACTGCCCAATCTCCAAGATCCTTACTCATCCAGAGTGGAGAAAAGGGCTAAGAAAATCACTTTGGGCCCACACACACACCCAGCCCACTCTCTCTTCAAACTGTTGCCTTCTGGTCGGCGCTACAGAGCTCCGTCCACCAGAGCAGCCAGGCACAAAAAAAAAATATTTTTTTCCACAGGCTATACTCAGCATGAACAATTAAAATATTTATAACTAGACACTGTCCATCATAACTGAAACATTTATACATAGAATCCAATGGTCTATTTGTAAACTGCACACTTGTAAATAACATCTGTACATTTATTTAAACAATTTTTTTTGCTCTGTAAATATTGCATTATTTAATTGTTTGGTTTACTATTCTGTTACATTATGTAATGTAATAAAGCTATTTGTGATTCTGCCATTGTTTTAATTGTTTACATCCCCCCTACATGCTGATATGGAAGTAGTGTATGACATCATCCATTCTGCTGTTGCTAGATTACAAACGCAGCACCCTGAGGCGCCTGTGTTAATCTCTGGGGACTCTAATCATGTTACTCTGGCCACAACATTACCTGATTTCTACCAGTATGTGGTACTGTAATACCAGGGAAAATAGAACTATTGATTTACTGTATGCCAATATAAAGGACACCTACAGATACAATCCACTGGGGAAAGCAGACCACAACCTTATTCTGCCTCAGCCTCACTACAAACCAAGGGTGAGTAGACTACCCACAACCACACGCTCATTCATAAAGTGGTCTCCTAAAGCAGAGCAGGCTCTGAGTGACTGTTTCAGAAACACAAAATGGGATATACCTGTACTGTATGGCCGCATAGTGGGAACATTGACGAGGTTGTGGACTGCACTACTGGTTACATCAACTTCTGTATGAACATTGTTGTAGTTCAGATAAGAATTGTACACTGTTATTTAAACAATAAGCCCTGGATCATGAGTGATACCGAGCATCTTCTGAACCAGAAGAAGATGGCCTTTAAGGACAGTGATAAGCAGAAGTTTAAGCGTGTGCAGAAGTGACTCAAAGTCCATTTTAGGGAGGTGAAGGACCTGTACAAGAGGAAGCTGGAGCAGATGTTACAGAATAACAGGATGAAGGAGGTTGGGATGAAATGAAAATAATTACCAGAAGCAGTTCAATGCCACTGAAGGAGATGTGGGGAAAGGGAACCAGCTGAACTACTTCTTAAACAGGTTTGCCCACCCCATTCATTCACACCTCATTACACTGCACTTCCAACCCCCACTTCTGCTCTCTCTGTGCCCCCTGGAACCAACTGTAGCACAGAGGAGAATGTCCCTCCACCCATGATCATAGCCATGGTCATCTCCACACAGAGGAGCAGCTTCAGTGACAGGCTGCTGTCACTGCCCTGCTTCACTGTCAGACTGAGGAGTTCGTTCCTCCACCATGCCATGCAGCTCTTTAATTGCGGTGAGGGTGGGAGTTAGTGCTGGAATTCCTTAGTGTTCTGAACTGTACTGCACATTGTACACTTTGCGTACATGCGAGTTTGCACAGGAGTTCCTAAAACACTTTGACTTGCACTTGCTCTGACGTTAAAAACACTCAATTCAACACTTTTTTTTCTGTAATTTTAGTATGAAAACATATAGTACATAATTTTATTTAAAAAATCGGGTCACATGACTCAAAGCAAGATGGCAGCTTAAAAGTTATGCTCCACTTTGAAACTCTGTATTTTCTTATCACGTTGTTTTTTATGCACATTTTAAGGTTCTGCCACATATGATAGAGAAGGGAAAGATGCTAGTTCTAGCCTGACATTTCAGTTATTTTGACTAATATTAGGGCCGTTGGTGCCTGTCAAGATGGTATTGAGGGACAGCTGAACAGACTTCAGCTAATATATAATATAACAGACTAATATATTTTAAGTGTTTATTTCTTCTAATTTTAATGATTATGGCTTACAGCTAATGAAAACCCAAAATTCAGTATCTCAGAAAATTTGAATATTGTGAAAAAGTTAAATATTGTAGACTTGTGATGTCACACTCTAATCATCAAATTAAAATCCAAAAGGTCATCGCTAAAGGAACTGGCTGTTCACAGAGTGCTGTATCCAAGCACATTAATGGAAAGTTGAATGGAAGAAAAAAAGGTGATAAATGTCATCAGTGCTCCAATATGCTCCACAAGTGGGTTATGAGGTGGAGGAGATGGAAAAATTCTGGAGTGAGTTAGATAAAGTGGTAGAAGGGGTACCTAGGAATGAAAGATTGCTGATTGGAGCAGATTTAAATGATCATGTAGGTGAAGGGAACAGAGTTGATGAGGAGGTGATGGGTAGGTATGTCTTTAAGAAAAGTAATGTGGAAGGGCAGATGGTGGTAGATTTTGCTAAAAGGATGGAAATGGCAGTGGTGAACACTTATTTTAAGAAGAAGGAGGATTATAGGGTGACGTATAAGCGTGAAGGAAGGTGCACACTGGTGGACTATGTTCTCTGTAGGAGATGCAACCTGAAGGAGATTGGAGACTGTAAGGTGTTGGCAGGGGAAAGTGTAGCTAGACCGCATCGGATGGTGGTCTGTAGGATGGTTTTGGAGGTGAGGAGATGGTAAGAAGATGAGGAGAGTGAAGACTGAAAGGAGAATAATATGTTGGAAACTGAAGGAGAAAGACTAGTGTGAGATTCAGGGAAGAGGTCAGACAGGGGCTCGGTGGTGGTGAAGAGGTTCTGGATGATTGGGCAACTACTGCAGAAGTGATAAGGGAGACAGCTAGAAAGGTACGTGGTGTGACATCCGGAAATAGAAAGGAAAACAAAGAGACGTGGTGGTGGAATGGGAAGTGCAGGAAAGCATAAGAAGAAAGAGGTTGGCAAAACAAAATTGGGATCGACAGAGTGATGAGAAAAGTAGGCAGGAGTACAAGGAGATGCGGCAGCAGGTGAAGGGGGGATGTGGCGAAAGAGAAGGAAAAGGCATATGAGAAGTTGGACACTAAGGAAGGAGAAAAGGATTTGTACCGATTGGCCAGGCAGAGGGACCGAGCTGGGAAGGATATGCTGCAAGTTAGAGCAATAAAGGATGGAGATGGAAATGTGTTGACTAGTGAAAAGAGTGTGTTGAGAAGATGGAGGGAGTATTTTGAGCAGCTGATGAACAAGGAAAACGAGAGAGAAGGTTGGATGGTGTGGAGATGGTGATGTAGAAAGTGGATAGGATTAGTAAGGAGGAAGTGAGAGCAGTAATTAGGAGGATGAAGACTGGAGGGGTGGATGTACTCGCTGGAGAGAATGGGAATGAAAAGTAGGAGTAAAACAGAGTGGATGGAGAAGAGTGGCAGGCGTGATTTGTGACAGAAGGGTATCTGCAAGAGTGAAAGGGAAAGTTTATAGGACTGTGGCGAGACCTGCGATGTATGCTTTAGAAATAGAGGCATTGAGTAAAAGACAGGAGATGGAGCTGGAGGTAGCAGAGCTGAAGATTTCGAGGTTTTCGTTGGGAGTGAAGACGATGGAAAGGATTAGAAATTAGTTTATTATAGGGATAGTGCATGTAGGACGTTTTGGAAACTTATGAAAAAGGAAAAGGTAACTATTGCATTCTTACACATTTGTCAAGTCAAGTTTCTAATTTTCAAACTAGTTTTAAATTTCTATAGTGCTTTTCACAACAGACAGTCTCAAAGCAGCTTTACAGAAATCAACAGTTAAGGTGAATGGTGTGCATTTATCCCTGATGAGCAAGCCATGGCGACTGTGGCAAGGAAAAACTCCCTTAGATGTTAAGAAGAAGAAACCTTGAGAGGAACCAGACTCAAAGGGGAACCCATCCTCATTTGGGTGACATCTGCCATCTTACATTGTTTAATCATCAGTGTAATGGTCTGGGGATTATGGCTGGGGATTTAAATTGTGTCATGGATGGTAATTTAGGCAGGTTATTATCTATAAAATCAACCAAACCACCAAATCAGTAGTGAACAGTATTGAAGTAAATGTAATTTGTCATTTTCTTTCTTCAGTAGCTGTTTCTGTACTTTACTGAAGTATTTCCATTTGAGGAGACTTTACTTAATTTAAGTCAAATGTTTTTACTCATCTACATTTTGTGAAATCAGTTGTTTCTTTTTATTTATTAGTGTATAGAAACTTAGCTGATCAAGCACACGGCAAGCCACCAATCAGGGTAGAGCGTGTTTTGACCATTTTGAACTTGTTTTGATTGCCGCTTGGTGGTACAGTATTTAATTAGCATAAATATACAGTTCAGCATCAGTTTAACAGCAAACAGAAAAATCAGAGAGGACTAAATGATGGAAGAAACTCCAAAATCTAAATTGCCACAACACCCGTGGCCTTAATTGGCTAGGTTAACTGTGTTATCCTGTTAGCCTTCCTCACCTCTTTTGGGACTCACAGCTGAAAATTCCCACCTAAATTTAAATGTTAACAGTTCCTAAGAAAAATGTGCTACATACAGACTTTTTAATATCTTTGGAAAGAAGACACTTTGAGCTTTACTGTCAATCATTCAAAGTTGATATTCCTCAAAAAGGAATGGATATACCATGGATATACATTTACTGCATTGAACATAATTATTATTTCATATATACCGTAATTTCCAGACTATAAAGCGCACCAATATATAAGCCGCACCCACTGAATTTTACAATTATTTTTATTTTTAACATAAACAAGCCGCACCTGTCTATAAGCCTACACTACACTACACTGTCTACACTAATGTACTTTACACAGGCTTTAACGAAAGACACGTTACACACGGTGTAACGGGTGAAATATATCGCGCTTCATTTAGAAGCATAGTGGTATTTTGGGAATAGCATGCCAGAAGCGAGCTATCCCTTCACCCATCCGCGTTACAACGACTTGTATCTAAACAGTAGCCGACCAAGAAAGTCATTGTTCACTGTCTTTCTCCTTCCTCTCACAACTAATTCTCTCGGGAGTTTATCTTTTGGCATCGTCGTGCGTTTAAAAATCACCCAAAGGAAGTTTTTTCTCCCAATGCCGTGCAGCTCAGAACACAGGTGAGGTGCGTTTTTTTCGTTTCCGTTCGGAAATTTAATTGGTCTAATGTAATGGGGTTCAGTTTTTTGAAGTTTGTAAAAACGGAAAAAACCCAGGAAAAATTAATAAATTAGCCGCTTCGTTGTTTAAGCCGCGGGGTTCAAAACGTGGGAAAAAGGTAGCGGCTTATAGTCCAAAAAATACGGTAAATACATGAAATCAATCTAGAGCAATCCAGAAAAGTACTGGGTTAAAAGCCACATGTCTCATGAGTTTATATTTCAAATTTTATAAAGATTTTCATGACAAATGAAATGCTTAAAATCTAAAACTATGTCTGATCCTTTTCTCCCTCCTCCGATTAAGAGCCACCTGCTAAACTCAGGTGGCCATTCATACTCTATTTATACAGCCTGCATATAAATGAATGGCTGACCATTAAAGGCTCTAATAAAACAACTTATTTGACAGTCCATTTTTTTTCTTTGTTTTCTCTTTTTTCTTTTTAAACAAAGTCCAGTTAGCATGAGCTGGAAACAGCTGTTTGTGCAGAACTGAGAGCTGCAGCCATCCCTGGGGTGCCACTGCACGTGCTCCTCTGTTTAACCACTAAGAGTTTCTAAAGTGTAATAAAACTAGGAACTCACCCACGTTGGGAATAAAATATATCATTATATATATACAGTGGTACCCTAACATACGAGTTTTTTGAGATACGAGCGGTCACTCGGTCGATTTTTTGCTTTGATACGTGAGCAAAAACTTGAGATACGAGCTCGAGACGCCGCTGCTAGATGGCGAATCAAAGCCAGAAAGCGAAGATTGTGACGAAAATTAAGATAGTGTTGCATTAGAGGGAAAATGAGAGCTGTTTCTTTAAGGCTACTATCTCTGGGTATTGAAGTCCAGAGTAAAATCCATTATGGGTAGTGTAGTGCGGGAAAGAAGTGTGCGGGAAAGAAGTGTGCGGGCTGGATGTTTTTCCTGTGTGCCATTTATATGATTTGTGTTCTGCAGTGCGATCGGTTAATCCAAGTTTATCCACCTGGGAGTTATATTATACTGTAACCCTGCGAATCTATCTTCATAAAAACAAGTAAAGTGGTATGCATCGGCTAATGTTGTCCATCTCATCATTCCACGAGCATGAACTAATGAGTTGTGACGCTGCCGCCGGGAAAAGTTCAAGCGGATAAGTAACAATAAGCAAAGAAGAAAAAGTAAAACATTTAAAGTTTAGGGATACGTAGTGTGCAGGAGTGATTAGTAAAAAACGAGTTTTCCCTCCGCCTCTGCAAACTCACACACTCACACACACACACACACCACCGGCCTTTTCATTAGCTCAAGTCATCTCATCTCCAAGGAAAATACACTGAATAAAAACCTTATATCTTTACATTCTCTTTTATTATGTTTTTATACAATATTTGTCATTTATAAATAAATTTTTCTTATTAAAAAACACGTAACAAAAACAACTGGGGTGGCATTTTGGGGGCTGGAACGGATTAATGGCATTTCAATTAATTTCAATGGGGAAATTTGCTTTAAAATACAAGCAATTTGACATACGAGCAAGGTTACGGAACGAATTAAACTCGTATGTCGAGGTACCACTGTAGATACGACCTTCGAACCAGAAAGACACAGCTTATATTTGACTAAAACATTTTTGTCTTTATGCTGAACTAAAGTGAAATAATGAGCATATTTCCACTTTGAGAAACTCGTCTTGCTCTCGCCTCGACTCGCCATTACTGCCGCACAGACCTGAATAAACGAAGACACGGCCACAGTGTGTCTTCTTCGTGTTTACAGTGGTTCATCCACCAATACTAAAATGTGTCGCTGCTGTAAACAGGTTAGACTGTAGGCTACAATTTAGCCAAAATTATTTCATTTAAAAAAGTAACAGGTAACGCGCCATACGGTAACGGTAACGGAGTTACTTTATCTTTTACTTTTACTTTTTTAACGCGTTACAGTATTAGTTACTGTCAAAAGTAACTGCGTTACAGTAACCCGTTACTAGTAACGCGTTACTGCCCAACACTGCTTGTTGCATAGTGCACTGCAACTAACAACTACAACAAAGCCGTTTCCCATGCATTGTTTTATTTGGGACGACTTGGCATAATGTTAACTTAACATTAACGGCCACAATTAGCATATTGTTTAGCTGTGCATTTACTAAATGAGCACTGTGATACGTCCGAACTGACCCCACTGTATTTTTTTGTATAATCAATTTATATTCTGTTCTTATGTGTCTTAATTAATTTTTAATAAAATGTTAAACCTTTTTTAAATTTCTTGTTTTGCTTTGTCATTGAACCTTAGAAAAACTTTGAAAATAACCATAATGACGCAGTCTCCATGCTACAATAATAATGATAAAAGCTACGTTTTTCACTGTGGGGACATATCTTTATAAGTACAATTTGACTGTATTATTTGCGTCCCCTTTGCTCATGAGAAATGTTATATTTATTGTCCCCCCCCACTGTTAAATAAACTTTACACCCATGAGAACAGTGTACGGTATAGTCAGCACTGGATAAATAATAGATTGACTGTTGATTGTGTGAGACAATGCTGATTAATGTCATATGCTGAACTTGTGGCTGAAGATGCCCTTCATGAGTTAATTAATAATGAAAATGAGAAAGTTAAATGAGAAAGATATGTTTTGCCATGGCTTAAACCGGAAAGTCTTGCAAATGGCTTGTAAAGATGAAAAGCTCTCATATACTTGACTATACACCTGGACCTGCAGTTACTCAGCTGAAGGTCCTGTAATACGATTTTGCTACTTCACCAAGTGTAAGTGAATGCCCAGAACCCATGCAATTGGAGTGAACACATTTCAGCAAGGAGAAGAGAAGAAGGTGGCAGAGAGAGCTCAGGTGTTTTTACTGTAGCATATTATCTCCATGTGGGAGCTCCAAGCCACACAATCCAGCATTGAGTCCATCCCAGTTCCTAAATCCTACTGTCTTGACAACATTGATTCACTCTGAAGCATTGGGAAACTTCATGGATCAAGAAATTGTTATCTACCTGAATGTCCCCCTCAAACACTACAGACACCATAACACATTCAAGCCACTGCAGTAGGACCCAATAGAGACAGAAAGGTCCAGATCATCCAGCCTCAACAGGGTTCTTTACTATGGAAAATAAATGGGGTGGTCTCAGTCCATACAATATCCTGCTCATTACCATATAACTTAAACAGCTAAGACAACCAAAATATCTACATAACGCTGGACATACACAGTGCTGAGGACCAAGGTGGCGCGTAAGTAAACCTGCTGGTAACCCACATCTGTACAACCCTGATTGGGTTCCGAACATGTTTCACAAACAGAAATCATGTGACTGGCTCTTCCTCAGATATACGTGTTGTTCTTCATTATTTTTAAACAAAACGCTGTTCAGCAGATACTAAAGCAATGTATGCTCTGGATGAGAGAGAACTGTATGGTAAGTAATTATAATAGTTTTCAATCATATATTTCATATATTTATCTTTATATCCACTGTATTTACATGTCTTTGATTGGTGTAATATCATTTGTAGTATACATTTTCATATGTTCCAGTCTCAGATGATGCTAACCCACATGCTGCTACCCAAGCATGCAATTATACACCTTCAGGCTAGTATTATTTTTTGCAACAAAACACAAAATAGACATTAATATACTTTGTAAACAAAATGTATGAGATTTGTTATTAACTATGCGTTGTACATAAAAAACATGGAATTACACATACTGTTTTTAATTAGTTTCTTAATTGATTGTTGTTAACCTGCAGTAAAAAATAATTATTATTTATGTGATTGAAATATCTAGTTAAACATAACAGTTTTAAATAAAATGCATTTTGTTTGTCATTCTGATAGATGGCTGGACAGAAAATAAATTCCCTCTGGGAACGCTTTACAGAGACAACACCAGGAAATATAAAGTGCAATTATATGTAGTGATGTGGTGAAAATAGGAGCTGTAACAGTGTAACATTGAAACGCTGAAGTGTTACATCACCTGTTTACATTTTGTTTGTTTGGATTTGATAAATTTTTTTTATGTAGTTGTTTCAGTAGACACCACACGCTGCATCTGCAAAGCAAACAGCATTGTGGATGACCACACACACCCGTCACACACACTTTTCACTCTCCTACCATCAGGGAAGCGGTTCTGAAGCATTTGGGCTGCCACATCCAGACTGTGCAACAGTTTCTTTCTTCAAACCATCAGGCTACTCAACAAACAACTGAACTGAACTCTCACACACACACACACACACACACACACACACACACACACACACACACACACACAAAAAACTGTGTGACTGATCTGCACAAACCGGACTCAACACACACTCATGCTCACTTCGGGTGACTGATCTGTACAAACCGGACTCAACACACATCATACACTTCGCACACCCATGATTCAGTACCACTCACACTAATCATTACCGCAAAATGTTTACATGCCGTTTTTTGTAAATCTGCAAAATGTTTACTTGCCGTTTTTTGCACATCTTCCGGGATTGCTGCTATTTGTTCTTTTGCACAATATTCTGTCCACATTTTTTGCCACTGTTCACTTTATCTTGATTGCTGCTATTTGTTTAATTGCACAATATTCTGTTTACATTTTTCTGCTACTGTGCACCTTATTTTGTTACAAGTTTACTGTCGGAGCGATTTTGTGTTTTGTGTATTGTGTATTGTCTTGCACTGTCCTGTGTTGTCTTGCACTGTTTGCACCAGTTGCACACATGCACTTTATGTGGCAAGGATCTTTCTATTAGTTCCTGGCCCTGTGTTTTTCTGTTTCTGTGACTGTTGCATGATGGGGTTTTTTTGTAGCACCCGGGTTCTGGAGGAATGTTGTTTCATTTCACTGTGTACTGCATCAGCTATAAATGGTTGAAATGACAATAAAAGCTTCTTGACTTGACTTGACTTGAGATGCCAGAAAAGCTGGATTTAAAAGAATTAAATAATTCTGTTTAGGTTTTATTTATATAAATTTTTGTAGCAAACATTTGGTAAAGTCCCAATATAACTTTTTTGTAAAAGTGTCTTAACTAGTGAATATTGTTTAAGTACCTCATAGAATGTTATAAATATTACACACAATAAATGCTTGTTTAGTTTCACAAATTTTCTGCGTTCTCTCATTTACTGTCATTACGTGTATTATATAGGCCAATTGGACAGACTGCTTTTTTAATATTGCATCAGCCATTAAAAATCCCATATCGATCAACTTTTTTTTGGAGATTTAAATAAATCTCCAATTCACTGTTTTAAGTTTACTTCTAAAATGACAAAATTGCTAATTTATTTGACAAATGAAATATCTGGCAACATACTTTTATATTTTATATGAAGATTCTTAATTTTCATAAGTAAAAGCCTTTCCAACTAATTTCAGTGTAGTTGATGAGTAAGAGAATAATATGGTTTTAATAAATGACTGAATAATGTGTCTTGCATGGACCATGTTTAGAACAGTACAATTAATGTGTGTGAGTCATCCACTAGCTGTGTTCAAATAGGCTCAAATCACCATTTCTCTCAGTCATTCTAATGGAATTCCTCAGCTAATACCTTTGCTGAGGAACATTGCTCTAACACTTTATACATCACTAACGGCTAATTCCTGATGCCCTCTACACTTATGCAAGAGCCTTAAATCAAACCTAGAAGAAAAACCAATCTAAACCATTCAGATGAAAAAGTCTATATTGACTTCTATGCTATGAGTCAGGTACTGGAGGATTATGATCATTTTTAAAATAGGTCTTACACACATTCTATAAAAACATGCACAATTTAGTACTGCAAAATCAGACAGTCACTACATTGCTAAATTAAATGATCAAATCTTGGATCATATATTGACTGATCAAAATATGTGGAGTAAGCACATTATACTCTAGCTGAAATAAAATCAGACAAATATAAATTTAGCCTATGGCCTCCAAATGTCTAGAACCGTCCCTGTTTACACTTTTAATTATTTATTCCAATTGTTTTATTATGTGTTTCTGATACTGCAAAACTGATACTGTAAAACATGAACTGGAACATTTTGGATCTGACTCTGGTGTGGACTACGGTGAATGTGTCTCTATTAAGAGGTCACTATTATCAGCGTTTTGGTTGGTAAAAATGTTCAGTATTTACACTTAACACAACACTTTCAGACGACAATCACGGTCAATGCAACAACTCAGCAGCTCTTTTAATTACAGTACTCAACTCAACGCAAGCTTTATTTTCATTCTTCTACATATAGCATACAAAAGAAAAAATGTCGTTACTAATGGACAAAGGTGCACAGAAAGTGAACAATAAGCATAAAATTACAGTAAACCGTGATTACACTTTTGTTTAATTGATAACACTTTTAATTATTTGTTCCAAATGTTTTGTGTTTTTGATACTGCAAAGTCAATGTATCCGTAGGTGTTTCAATATTATGCACGATTTTACTGTCATCAACTATTTCTGTACTGTACCATTACTGAAAATTATTAGTGTAAACATTATACTGTTTATTTAATGTTTGACTGTTTTTCTCTGATAAGGAAAACGCACATACCCACTGCCACAACCTACCCAGAAACCCCCTCAAAAGAAAGACCACTGAAACGCCATTCAACCAACGACAATAGTAGCCCGCGCGAAAGACTCACTGACTACCATGGCAACGTGCAACTATGGCTATGCCAAATCACGCGAAAATCCCCGAATTTCGTTCGTGGAAACAGAAAAAAAAGAAACAGAACAAAGGTCCCTGACGAATTAAAGATAAAGAAAAGTCAATCCATCATCCGAAAACACACTAAATCATGACCAGAAGTAGTGCAAAATGCGAACGCGCAGCCGTGGCCTTCACTGCATTTACCTCAAATTTGCATTTTATACCAACGAGGTTTAATGATTGTGCAGTTGAAACTAGGGAAATGATTGTATAAATCTGTTTGTTTGAAGGTGGGCCGTGCTTCTTGATTTCGTGCTATTAAAGCAAGTTTAAGCAGCAACCTAATTTTGACAGCAACATGTTCCGACACAGACTGTGTTGCTAGTGTACATATTGCATTGTACCTGTTTATTCTGTCCAGAACAATCGCACACTGTAAAGTAAGTGGTGCTGAATTATCCACAATAGACCTAAAACTCACTCACTCACTCTCGCATTGTGTAACAAACACGCGCACACAGAGAAGGGGGGTTTGCCATTTCAGTCTTTTTTAGGTCAGCTCCTCCACTGACACTCTATCTCTGCTTTACGTCTTTAACACACACCTGCTATTTTATAGCTTACATTGGAGGAAATAGTTTTATCTGCAGTCCAAACTAGAAAAAGCTGGCACACAATTGCTAACAATTAAACTAAAGTTATGTATGCTTTGTACTCAGATTAATTTCTGCTACATAATTTCTGACATCAGACATTAAAACAACATTGCTTCGATGTGCTGTCATATCTGTAACCTTCGTGAAAACATCTTATATCAACAGCAAATATATGATTATTTAGGTTACTACGTTTTTCTAGAAACAATTACGCAGCGAATCCTGTCTTTAATTCGCCATTACCCCATTTGTACACGATCATGGTGAGTAGCAGCGCTCTGGGCCTTCTGAAATAAGATCGTCCCAACTCCATCGTCTCCTAGAACTCCTGACTTTCAATTCTAATAATCCCAGTGCTCAACACGTTCCCTCAGCATCTCCTCGGGTCGCTCTAGTTTTCTTGATTACGGGAAACTGAACATGTGGGTGTGTGAGAGTGCCCCATGCTGCAGCACTTTATTCGAACGGGCTTACACCGTTAGGGTCGGATGTAAAACATGTACTGGAACTCGAACATATTGGCTCTGACTCTGGTGTGGACTAGGGCGAATGTGTCTCTATTCAGAGGTTATTAATCGGTAAATTCATATTATGTTCCCTTTGTCTGTTCGATTTACAGCGTTTTGGTTGGTAAAAATGTTCAACACTTATTTACAACACTTTCCGACGACATTCACGGTCACTGCATTATCTCAGCAGCTCTGTCAATTTATTTACTCAACTCAACGCAAGCTTTATTGTCATTCTTCTACATATAGCATACAAAAGAATACATTTCGCTACTAATGGACATAAATGCACAGACAGTGAACAATAAACATAAATTAACAGTAAACATTACCATAACAGAGCTAAGGTGTGATAAATATGAGGTAGAAGTGATAGTCAAGTTCGAAATGTAAGTAAGAACTGTATAAGAAAAGTGTGAGTGCACAATCAGAGGTGACCATGTGCAAATGAGTAGACAGTAGTGTAATGAATAGTCAAACATCAAACAATATGAAACAACAATGATAATAAAATGTAATGGAAATAAATGTTAAATCTAACCCCCATTTAGTATATGTTATCACTATGTTTACAAATATAATGAAACATAATATTTAATTTAATACATATATTCTATTACATAAAACTTGTGTTTATTCAATAAAATACATTTGACAAAATTCCATACCTTCATTTCAACTGAATCTTCTGCATAGTCCATGCCAGATTTAACTTTGCACAATGATTTAAAGGGGAAACTATCTGAGTGTACTTAGGGTTTATCCCCTCTTGTCCCAATGCCCTTCTGCTTCCCTATTTTAGACTGATTAAAACTCTAATGGATTCAGCCCAGTCATACCTATACCATGTTAAACTGGGGTCACTGTGTTTTATTTAACAACTATATACAGGTCACACGTTAAAATTGCCCATCCTCCAATAAATCAACTGTGGGCCAGGAAGGTTCAGGTTCTGCAGTACTCTGCATTCCTGAGTGTCAGTGTGTTAACGACTCTGGTGGAGTGGTTTTCTGCTGAGAATAATTGCATCCACATCAAATGTATTAGACATTTCAAAGAAATAGTGCTTGGTGTGAAAATATATTAAAGTATGTGTTCCACACATTTTAGATAGCTCTGTAGTTTTTCTAGTTTTATTTGTTTTTGGTTTATTAGTTTTTCTTAATGAATGATGAGGAAGAGCACACTTCTAAAGTCTTATGGTAAGAGGTTGGGGGAGTGTGGGTTAAAGTGTACCATGTTGCTGAGCATTGAGTTCAGCATGGAACACAATGAAAAACATAACATTTTTTCTACTTGTGACCCACCCCTTAAAAACCACCACAGAAAAAGCATGATAACACTCACCAGAGCACCTGGTTATCTTGATGCTTGGCCCTTTCTACTGTGCCCTCCTGGTGTATCTATAATGATGGCAGGTGATAGATGATGATGGGGAGGGTTATCAAGATTATCAAGATTTAAAAATAATAATAATAAACATTCTTTAGCCTTACCCAGAAGTAAATTGAAGTACTACTTTATTTTTTATTGAGATTATAGTAGTATATTTAAACTCTCTTAATGCAGTTTAAAATTAATCCTCTCTTTTATTTCTATGATTATAGCAGCTCGCACATCCGGAATGAAGCCTCATCACAGTACTGAGTAACAGCTGGTGGTAAATTGTTTCCTAATATCTTATGATCGGAGTCTTCAAGCTTCAAGCTGTTTTTAGTGCAATGATAGAATATATGTTGGAGTTTATAAATTACTTATTTTCTGGCTTAGTTGTGACACTAAATCTCCCTGTTATACAATCAAAATCTCTATCACACACTGTCAAAGTCTCTTTTATACACTATCAAAGATTGCTCTCATGATAAGTTTGTTTGTGGGTGTGTGTGTGTGTGTGTGTGTGTGTGTGTGTGTGTGTGTGTGTGTGTGTGTGAGAGAGAGCGAGAGAGAGAGAGAGAGAGAGAGAGAGAGAGAGAGAGAGAGAGAGAGAGAGAGAGAGAGAGAGAGTCTGACTGTGTGAAAGAGGTTTGATAGTATATATATATATATATATATATATATATATATATATATGATTAGTCTTTCTGTGTGTGTGTGTGTGTGTGTGTGTGTGTGTGTGACAGAGAGACATAGTATAATAGTGTGTGACAGAGATGTAAGTAATTAAGAGATCTATAACAGCCTTTCATTATTGGCTTTGCATTCTAAACAGTGACATGCAGCTGCAAAAACCACCCAATTCTAAGTTATCAATTTTAAAAATAATTAAGCTCAAAATAAATACATGTATGTTAAGGCAGATAATTAATTCAGTGCCTTAAAGACAAGTGATCTTCATCCATTATTGTGGGGAAAAACCTGATAATAAAAAATCCTAGAAATGTTTAACCATACAATGTCACATAAATAATAACTGCTTCTTAATGTGGGTTAAATATATAATTTATAATCAATAAACAAATCAGTTTTCACAAATGAATATCAAACATAGTATGTGCAATTAAATTTATTGTACATAAAATGCAATGCATAGTTTACAGTAAGAGTGTAGTGAGGTGAAGAGACTTATGCTCCACAAGTGGGCTGTGAAATGAAGTAGAAGGAAAAATTCTGGAATGAGTTAGATTAAGTGGTAGATGGTGTACCTAGGAATGAACGATTAGTGATTGGGGCAGACTTTAATGGCCATGTTGGTGACGGGAACAGAGGTGATGAGGAGGTAATGGGTAGGTATGGCCTTAAGGAGAGGAATGTGGAAGGGCAGATGGTGGTAGATTTTGCTAAAAGGATGGAAATGGCGGTGGTGAATACGTATTTTAAGGAGGAGGGTGGCGTATAAGAGTGGAGGTAGGTGCACACAGGTGGACTAAGTTCTATGTAGGAGATGCAACCTGCAGCATCGGATGATGGTCTGTAGGATGGTTTTGGAGTTGAAGAAGTAGAGGAGGAGAGTAAAAGAAGAATAAGATGGTGGAAACTAAAATAGGAAGACTGTAGTATGAGATTCAGGGAAGAGGTCAGAATGTGTTGACTAGTGAGTAGAGTGTGGTGAGAAGGTGGAAGGAGTATTTTGATCATCTGATGAATGAGGAAAATGAGAGAGAGAGAGAGAGAGAGAGAGAGAGAGAGAGAGAGAGAGAGAGAAGGTTGGATGATGTGGAGGTGGTGAAGCAGAAAGTGGATAGGATTAGTAAGGAGGAAGTGAGAACAGCAATTAAGAGGATGGAGAGTGGAAAGTCTGTATTATTAGATGACATACCAGTAGAATCATGGAGATGTTAAGGAGAGATGGCAGTGGAGTTTTTTGTGTGATTTGATTTGTGATAGAAGGGTCTGCAAGAGTGAAAGGGAGGATTTATAGGACTGTGGTGTGACCTTCTATGCTGTATGGTTTAGAGACAGTGGCATTGACTAAAAGATTTTATTGGTTTTATTGATTATTGCATGAAGCAGAGATGAGGAAAATATTCTGGCACGGAGTGATGACAGTGACTTGGTGATTTGCTTGTGGATCAAAAATCTGTGCCTATTTTATATATGTGAATTACAATATATCACAGTATTACAGTTTTATATGATTTGTTTGTTTGTTTTTATAAGATAAATGCTTGGAAATGTGTGTGTGTGTGTGTGTGTGTGTGTGTGTGTGTGTGTGTGTGTGTGTGTGTGTGTGTGTTGTTGGGCACACTCTTGCCTGTTTGAATAGCCAGTCATCAGTATGAATGCAGTCAGTATAAATGGCCATAACTGTTTAACAATAGCTTGTCTGGCTACCTGGCCATCAAGATGAATGCAGTCTGCATAAATGGCCACCTGAGTTTAGCAGGTGGCTCTCAAACAGGGGGAGAAAGAAAATAACCAGACATTGTCTCAGATTAATGTTTTGATATCTTCATTATATTTGAACTAAAAACTCCTGACACACGTGCCTTTTCCAATCCAGTACTTTTCTGGATTGCTCCAGGAATGATTTCATGTTTTTATATATGAAAAAAAGAAATGTTCAGTGCAGAAAATGTTTATACAAGGCACTTCAGTGTCTAAAACCTATTATCTTTTTGAGCATTATTAACTCTGACAGGAAATCCCAAAGTGTGGGTTAAGGGAGAAGAACCAGACATACTGTAGTCTCAGATAAATGTTTGTAGGAATCACATTTTTTATATCTTCATTAAATTGTATTATACACTAACACATTGTTGTCGGGAACTGTTAACATTTAAATTTAGGTAGGTAGTTTTCAGCTGAGTCCCAAAAGGGGGGCACCTGGTAATAGGTTAATAGTCTTAATAGTAACAGAAGAGGATATTTTACAGACTGATTTACATTGTGACACATGTTACTGAACCACCTATAAACAAGAAATAGTTTGTATTCAACTTTGCAAAATGTGGTTGGAGCTTTGCTAAACTATTCATATATAGACATAGATATAATAAATTCACATCAGCAATGTTTTACTTATTAAATGCTTTTATAGATAATTAATTCATCAATGTTGTGTTTAACATATTGTATCCTACACTGTAAAAAATGATTTAGAATTTTAGTCAGGTGAACAAGTAAAATCATGTCCTGTCAACTTGCAGTAACTCACTACACAATTGGATGAGTTCTAACAACCTCGACTTGATGGGAAATGGAAAACTTTAAATAACAAGTTCATATAACAACAAAACATAGGTTCTATCAGTTTTCTGTGTAATGTGCATGTGCCAGAAACTCCACGTCATTATACCGTACTATTCTAACAAAGTTGAGACAGACACGCCATCTGCTATTTTCTGCACTGGAAGTTGCTGATCATGCCAGAAAAGATAAAGGAGCCCGCAATTACAGATGGACTTTATTCACTGCAAATAATGAAAGGAATTAGTATACTTACTTTAATGTTAATTTAGACTTGTTTTGTTAGCGCTCACCATCCACGTTTTGATTTTAGTCAATCACATGTTGCAAACTTCATTAATACTGAATACAGTTCACTGAATTGAGACCTGCTGCACTGAGCATGTTCTAGTTTAAGCTTTATGAGCTTAATCCTTGTCTCTGTAAAAAGGTAATGGAGACTAGTTCAATTTATAAGACTATAAGAAAAAATCAGTTTGCCCATCAGAACACTATGGGTGCTTTTCCAAGATAACGATAATATTATTATTTAACTGAAGTTATGATTACAAATTTGTTTATTTAAATGTCTTTAATTGTATTTTCATGGGACGATAGAAACAACTTTGTTACTTGAGGAGGTAAAAGAACTGGTGATCCGTTTTTTTTAATCGGTTAATTGAAACGAACTGTCCGAAAGAACTGACTATGGATCTGACTCTGGACGTAATGATTCGTTCGCGAACCGGCCATTACTAAAATTGTGCTCGCTAGACAGCGAGCTGCTGTCGAGACGTGAGCAGAAAGAGAAGTCGTCTTTGACTATAGTAAGTTAATGTTGATAAACACATAAAACAGAATACATATAAGTGAATTTTTACCGTGTTCTTAATCGGATGTCATTATCGTTTTCATCAAAGAAACACCAAATGGTCAGTAATATTTGAAGCACCGCCGACACGCCATATTTGTGTTTAATGAGAAACATGCATTTTTATTTATACATGGTTGCAACAACATTTAGTTTAAATTTGTTTTTATATTATAAAAATGCTTATGTTTCTTAAACGATCAGTCGTTAATTTAAAAAAATTTAAATGTAAAAATTAAAACGACATACATCTGAGCACGTGCAAACGGTGTGTCTTTTGTATAGCTAACTTGCGTGTTGATCTTGC
Source organism: Silurus lanzhouensis (assembly GCA_039877035.1). Taxonomy (NCBI): domain Eukaryota; kingdom Metazoa; phylum Chordata; class Actinopteri; order Siluriformes; family Siluridae; genus Silurus; species Silurus lanzhouensis. Next base: position 5,281,407 of record JBCEWE010000219.1, read on the forward strand.
ATTAATGTAACGTCACAACTTTTTGTAGTTTAATAATCACATCATTAAACTTTTGTCATTTGTGTTATCTATGAAGCCCTGAAGAATCATGAAATGTAGAAACATTTTCAGCTAATAAAAGCTATATTTCCAGCGTTGCTTAATTTCATAATGCCAGCAATATCATCACTATAATATTCAATGTATCACCCAGTCATAGAAATAAAGTGTTTATACTTTTTTCCTCATTGTATTTAATAAGTAAGATGTTCAGTGAATATTTCGGTGTTTAACGTGTATGTGTACTTTGATGGAGTTTGACTTTATTGTTTTTTTTATTTGCAGGATCAGTACAGTGCAAGTAGAGTGGAAGCACAACTCTATATCAATGAGGTGGTGTTGCAAGATTTGTAGATTTTCCTCACCCAACCAGCGTGCCCTAATTACACATTACAAGCTGAGCAGCACCTTTTCTTTGAGAAGACAAGACGTTGAGGAGGAGCCACCAGTGTCACAAATGAAAGTTCGATGGCCAGCACTTTTCACAAAGAGACAGGTAAATTGTGTTGACCTATGTGCTTTAAATTTATCAGAAAATCTTCGGCTATATAAGTTGTGCTGTTCTGTTATATGAATATATAATATACGTTTGCCCAGAATATATGGGCAAACTTAAAATCCTAAGATTATATGACCACCTCTGTCATGTTGAGTAAAATGAAAATGTTTTAACATCCTGCATGATGTTTTAATTTAGTACTGTTAAAGACTGCCACTAAGACCCTGCCATTTTTGTTAAATTTGTAAATGTATTTTTGTTCTTATAGATGAGCAAAGAATTCACCAGGTTTGTGTCAAAAGACCTGAGCAAGTCCTTTTTTGAAGGCCTAGATGGTCATCTCTCGAAGCTGATACAGTTATTCAGGTCAAAGCGTTATGAGGACATTCCAGAAATGACGTCAATACTGCAGAGCCTTGATAAGGATGTAAGTCTATTTTAAAGCAGTCTTTCTCTCCCCAAAATTACAATTCTGTGATCATTTACTCACTTTCATGTTTGTCCAAACCTCTATGACCTTTTTTCTTCTATGAATCATAAAACTAGTGAGAGTGACATCTTTTCATACAATGACTGTGTCTAAAAAGTAACCTATACGATTTGTGTCATATTCCAAGTCTTCTGAAAACATACATTCTCTTTGTATGATGAAAACATACTTGTCTTTGTTTAGAATTAAGTTTGTATTAGCTACTAGATTAATATCAAAACTCATTGGTTCTTTTGATCAAATGTTGTGACACAAGAACAACTGAGGTTTGATGTATTATGTCATGGTAACATAAAAACTGATATAATCAGTTTATTACACAAAGTTATCTTAAAAAAATGTTTAAAAAATGGCAACATGAGTGATCCACTACTTTTACAGAATTCTTTGCTTTTTAGAGCTGAACAGCCTAGCCACTATTAGTTTTAATTTTATGGAATGAATGTTTGGAGTGGCATGTTGGTGAGAAAATGACAATTATCTTTGGTAAACTATCCTTTAAAATCTTTACATTGTTGTTACATCCCCAATGAATTAAAGGCATGGATACTCAATCCTGCTCCTGGGGAGCCAAGATCCTGCAGAGTTTAGCTTCAACCCCAATTAAACACACCAAATCTGCTAATCAAGGTGTTCAGGATCACTTCAAACTTCCAGGCAGGTGTGTTGACCCAGGTTGGAGTTAAACTCTACAATACATTTTTCCTCTCTAGGAGCAGGATTAGACACCCCTGAATTAAGTGGCATGAGCGTGTTACATCCACTATTAAATCTTATTTTGGTTAAAAAAAAGTTAACAAGCACCTGTTGTTACACACATCATTGTCAATTTATTTTCAATAAAAGTATACAAGTGTAAATGTGCAAATTAAAAAAAAAAAGTTAATTTTTTTAAAAGCATTGAAGAACGAGGGAGGGGGAAAAATGATAAAGAAAAACAAAGGATTGAAAGAATAAAGCTGGTACTTTAACCATTATATTTTACAGACAACAAACCAAAAGATGAGGACAGCAGCATTGCTAGGTCTACCATGGTACATGCGATAGACTCCTTCAAAATTCATGAAGATATGTGAGGTAAGCTAAAACATGTAAGGCAAAACCAGGGAAAATTGAACATTAGATCTTTTAATTTGCAGGGGACTGGGACTATATTTGTGAAATTGCTTTTAAGTAATAATACCTTGTTTTGTTTACATTCTATAAAGCCCATTGACTGTGAAGAGGATGTGATCCAGGGTGTGGTGATTGGAATTCTTCTGGTTGTGGAACATGTGATGGAACCTCTCCCAGCATTCTACAATGACGTTGCCCTGGTAATTGAGGAAGAAGTGGTAATGCGTCACCTGACTGATATACCTAATGCATTTCTGAACCTGATGGGCCTGGTGTACGCTTTAAATCTTGACTACCCAAAGGAACTAAAATTCACTTTTGAATTGATACAGCGGCTGTTTATTTGAGTTGGATCAGACTCTTTGAAGACCGTGTTGCTGTGATAAGAGAGAAAACAAACAAAACCTTTTTTCCATTTTGCTACTGTTTAATCGTTGTACTGGTTTAAAGTTTAAGAGCATTGTTGTTTTTAGATCTCATTGTTTTAAGTGGGAAATTGGTATTCTTGAAATATTTTTAAACTGACTGTTTTCTTGTTAGCTTGTACTGCTTCCTCTTTACTTTGTTTTTTTCTATGATTGGGAATTGAAGACAGTTTTTGAACAGTTTAATGTGAAGTTTAACACAGCTTATTGTGAATTATTCATGTAGACTTGTTCTTGCAATGAATATATCTGATGACAAGGAGAGTTATTTGTACTATTTTGGCTCTAGGATGGGTCTGTGCATACAGACGTTTGCGCCTGTTTGTGTGAGCTGTGTATATGTGAAGGTTTTTCTTGTCTAGTGTTTTATATCTTTGCAAGAGAATTCTGCATGTCTGTGTTTTTGGATGCAATGTATCTGTTTAAAAAATAAATGCTGAGAGTTTGAATTTTGCAGTTGTGTTGATTTCATAAAAAAATCTGGTTAGATATCCAGAACTACTTGTCAAAACAATGAAGTCCAGTAAACGCAAACAGTTATGTTGAGGAAAAATTACTATTTTATGTCAATTAGACTAGATCTATTGTTGTGAAAACATGAAAAATTGTGTTTTACCAATAGGTTTTTTAGTTATACTAACTAAAGATTTTAAATGCTCATTAATTGATTTAGTACGTTGGCTCAATAATTTCAACAAATGAATAAAAGTTGAGTGAACTTAACACCTAATGTATGCTAAACTTAACTGAGTTAATGCAACAAGATGACTTGACTAAGTCAAGTTGTGTCAACAAATCATTTTTTACAGTGTACCACCATTAACAGAGAGATTCTTTTAGAGATTTATTAAAAAGAACTCCCTGGAATTATTGCAATTCAAAGGTGTATTATTGCTATCACCCCACTGTTGAAAATTAGCAGAAAATTTTGCCTACACCTGAAGGTAAACATGTTCCTTAGGTAAACTATGTAAAACATAACACAATGTAAATACAACAGAGCTAACTTATAGAGCATACCACAATTGCTTTCTCTTAGATCTCCCCCCTTCTTAGGAGCAGCATCACGCTTCCTCTTAAAGATCCCATGGACATTGAACAGACAACATAGGAATGTGTGTTTAGAGAACTAGTGTGAAGCCCATCTTATCAGTGGCCACTTTAAAGCATTTATGATTTAGCACATAACCCCATAACTAAGGCTGTTTTTGACAGGGACAGCATCGGTTATATAAAATACAAATAAAAAAAGATTCAGTCATATTTACCTGATGCAGTACACAGTGAAATGAGAATGTTTCTCCAGAACCCTTGTGCTAAATAAACCAACATAGAGCTACTTCACACTTCATAGAGCAAGATACAGAACACAGAGCTAAGAACTATAGTAGATTTTCCTAGCTACATAAATTGCATCATGTGCAAAAGAGAACTGTAAATGAGTGTACTTGTAAACAAACACAATGTTGTGCAAAAAACAGCAAGAGCAGCAATCAAGAGGTGTGCAAAACAGCATGTAAATAATATAATATGATTATAATATAATATAGGTGGTGCTGAAGACATGGATGTGTCTGAATTAAAATGAGTATTGAGTGTGTGCTGAATTCAGGCTGTAGAGTTCAGTAACACAGTGTGTGTGTGTGTGTGTGTGTGTGTATGTGTGTGTGTGTGTGTGTGTGTGTGTGTGTGTGTGTGTGTGTGTGTGTAAGTTTGCTTTAGTTCAGTGAGGGCCTGAATGCTTCGGAACCGCTTCCCTGATGGTAGGGGGGTGAAGAGTGTGTGTGTGTGAGGGGCGTGTGGGGTCGTCCACAACGCTGTTGGCTTTGAGGATGCAGCGTGTGGTGTATATGTCTTTGAAAGAGGGAAGAGAGACTGCAATGATCTTCTAGGCTGTCCTCACTATCCTCTTTAACATCTTGCAATCTGAGATGGTGCTTTTTCAAAACCAGGCAGTGATGCAGTTGCTTAGGATGCTCTCAATGGTCCCTCTGTAGAACATGGTCAGGATGGGGGAGGAAGCTCAGCTTTCCTCAGCCTTCTCAATGAGTTGAGACACTGCTGGGCTTTGTTTCTGATGGAGTTGGCTTTGAGTGACCAGGTAAAGTTCTCTGCCAGATGAACACCAAGGAATGTAGTGCTATTGATAATCTCCACTGAGGATCCATTAATGTTTATTGGAGAACGGCTGCTCTGTGCTCTCCTAAAGTCATCATGTTTATCACCATCACCATCTCTTTAGTTTTGTCAACGTTCAGAGACAGGTTGTTGGCTCTACACCAAGCTGTTAGCTGCTGCACCTCCTCTCTCAGCTTCTCAATCAGATGCTAAGGGATGATGGTGTTGAATGCTGAACTGAAGTCTATGAACAGAATTCATACGTACTGTAAGGGCCAGAGGTAGGGTTTGTGGCAATGGTATCGTCCATGGAACAGTTCAGACGATACGCAAACAGCATGGAGTCCAGTAAGGGTGGTAGCTGGATCTTGATAAGCCTCATGACGAGCCTCTTATCATGATGGGTGTGAGTACAACGGGATGATAGTCATTGAGGCAGGAGACTGAAGATTTCTTTAGCTCAGGAACGATGGTTGTTGTCTTGAGGCATGTAGGAACGACGGCGCTGCTCGGGAAGATGCTGAAGATGTCAGTGAAGACATCTGCTAGCTGTTAATTCCCTGAGCACTCTGCCAGTTATGTTGTCTGGTCCAGCAGACTTCCTTTGTTCAACGCTGCATAGAGTTTTCCTTACTTCAGCCGTGGTTAGACAGAGCACCTGGTCGTTGGGGGGAGCGCTGTGGATTCTCTTGGCGTGTGCTCACTTCGACTCTCTGATGGCTCCGGGAAGTTTGGCCCTTGCTGTACTTAAGGCCATCTTCTCCCCTGCTCTGAAGGCAGAGTCTTCAATACAACAACCAATCCTAAAACAAAGTTCAATTCAATTCAATTCAATTCATTTTTTTTTGTATAGCGCTTTTAACAATGAACATTGTCTCAAAGCAGCTTTACACAGATAATGTGGTGATTAAACGTAAATATGTTCTTTGTAAGTATGTTTGTCCCTGATAAACAACTGTGGCAAGGAAAAACTCCCCGAGATGGCATAAGGAAGAAACCTTGAGAGGAACCAGACTCAAGAGGGAACCCATCCTCATCTGGGTTGCACCAAATGTCCATTTGAAGCAGATATACAATGCTGCGGGGTACAGTGATGACGATCAGAAGCAAACTGCACTCCCGAGTCAGTGCAGCAGACCGCCGACACCAACTACAATCCAATCCATCCTCAAAGCACCCGTTCTACTCCGGAATTACATGGAACCACCCAAGGTGTTGATGAGAGACCGTCCCAAGCTGCACAGAAGTATAAAGATCCACGGAGGGGAGAGGGGCAGGAACAGTGGTCACTGGAGCCTCAGGAGCATGTTTAACTCGACCGAGAGAGAGAGAGAGAGAGAGAGAGAGAGAGAGAGAAGAGGGTGACGGGAAGAGAAGGATATGGATTATTAAGTGTCCCTATTGGTGTATGAAAGTTAATGTCACTGTGCAGTTTGGACTCCGGCAAGACTCGCTATGGCAGCATAACTAAAAGGGAGAACCAGAGGGTAACACAGACATGAGGATCTCTGGGATAAGAGATGACCCACCACACCACCTTCAACAAACCCGAGTGAACGTGTGAATGTGAGGGGACGACAGCATACAAATATACCAGTTCACCAAACACTCTATATCCATGCTCCCTCCAGATCTGAGCCTTTTTACCTAAGAAAAATCTACTGATAAAAGGCTTGACTAAATAAACAAGTTTTCAACCTCGACTTGAACACTGAGACTGTGTCTGAGTCCCGAACACTGGTTGGAAGGCTGTTCCATAACTGTGGAGCTTTATAAGATAACGATCTGCCCCCTGCTGTAGTCTTCATTATTTGAGGAACCAACAGATAGCCAGCACCATTTGATCTAAGTAGGCGTGGAGGATCATACTGGTACAGAAGTTCACTCAGATACTGCGGTGCGAGACCGTTAAGTGCTTTATACGTCAGTAGTAGTATTTTATAATCAATGCAAGATTTAATTGGGAGCCAGTGTACACTGATTAAAACAGGGGTGATGTGGTCATATTTCCTTGATCTAGTGAGGACTCTTGCTGCTGCATTCTGAACTAACTGAAGCTTATTTATGCACTTACTCGCACACCCAGACAGTAAAGCGTTACAGTAGTCTAATCTAGAAGTAACAAAACATGAACTAGTTTTTCTGTTCCCTTTATTCCAACAACGTACTTAAGTCTAGCAAGCAGTATTGCTGTGATCAATGGTGTCAAAAGCTGCATTAAGGTCTAGCAGAAGAAGTAAAGAGACAAAACCCTGATCAGAGGCCAAAAGCAGGTCATTTACCACCTTAACTAGTGCCGTCTCTGTGCTATGATGAGGCCTAAATCCTGACTGATACATTTCAACAATGTTATTCATAAGTAGATGTGAGCATAACTGCTGTGCTACAACCTTTTCTAAAATCAGGTCCCACCACAGGCCCACCACAGCAGTGTCGTCAGCAAACTTGATGATGGTGGTGGAGTTGGAAGTGGCCACACAGTCTTGTGTGTACAGTGAGTACAGCAGGGGACTCAAAACACAACTCCGAGGAGCTCCAGTGCTGAGGGTGTGGGTGGATGAGGTGTGTTTGCTGACCCATTTGGCTCAGGAAGCTAAAGATCCATTGACACAGTCCCAGGACCTCCAACTTGGAGTTAAGCGTGGAGGGAATTATGGTGTTAAACGATGAATTGTAGTCCACAAACTGCATTTTCACATAATTCCCTTTTCTGCAGGTGGCTCATCGTTGTGTGAACAAGATGAGCAATGGCATTCTCAGTAGAATGGTTCTGGCACTATGCAAACAGTAGTGGATCCAGTGTGTTCGGTAATGAAGCTGTAATAAGGTCTCTGACCAGTCTTTCAAAGCACTTTATAACTACTGAGGTCAGGGCTACAGGGCGGTAGTCATTGAGGCAAGTGGGCTGGGGTTTCTTTGGGACAGGAACAATGGTGGACTGTTTGAAGCATGAGTGGACAAGAGACTGTTTTAGGGAGAGGTTGAATATCTCAGTGAACTACAATTCGTTTAACACCATAATTCCCTCCATGCTTAACTCCAAGTTGGAGTGCTAGTTGGTCAGCACAGGCTTTAATTTACCCAAACTATGATGCCATCTGGTCCTGCTGACTTCCTGGTGTTCACTTTCCTGAATGCCCTTCTCAAGTCATGCCCTCCACAAGTTTACCATCTCGGAAGATGGTAAACTTGTTTACCTCTCTAGCTCTCTCAGCGTGCATGCTGTTTGTGCCACTAACACCGCTAGCGTGGTTAGCTGCAGCCTCGAAGTGAGCGTAAAAGATGTTTAGCTCGTCTGCCAGAGAAGGATCCACATTCCCTATTCTGGAAGATGGTGTTTATAGACTGTGATGGTTCTCAGTCCCTGCCACAGGCTCCTAGAGCCACCATGTTGAAACTGTGACTCTAGTTTCCTCCCATAGTGCCGCTTTGCTTCCTTCACCACTCTGCCGCACACTGTTAGATGCAGCCTTGTACTCGTCCATTTCCCCGGTGGTGAGCCCCTCGTTGTAGGCAGCAGAGTGGGATCTCAGAGCTTCCCGGATAGTTTTATCCACCAATGGCATCTAGTTGGGAAACATTCTGATGGTGGTTTTCTGTACCGTATCATCAGCTAGTTTTTCGATGAATCCCACGACATCAAGCTGCACCTAAACATGTCCCAGTTTGTGTCATCTAAGGCGTCCTGCAGAGTGGCCACCGATTGGTCAGTCCAGCATGCGACCCCCCTCTGAACCGGTGCTTTCTGTTTTAGCATTTGTTTGTATACAGGCATGAGGAAGATGGCGCATTGGTCCAATTTACCAAACGGTGGACGTGATTGTGTCGATTGCTTGAATTGGAATATAAATGGCACTGACTATGGCCGAGCTAAATTCCCGAGGTAGATAGAAGGGCAACATTTGATGGTCAGTAGTTCCAGATTTGGTGTGCGGGAGCATAAAAGAGGAACAATGCTCGTGCTGTCGCACTAGTGGTTGTTCACCATTAGACACACTTCACCTCCCCTTGACTTTCCCAACTCCAATGTTCTGTCTATGCAGTGCACCGAGAAAAAATTAGCCGGCTGGATGGCATGTCACTCTCATACCTTTCAGGAGCAGCCTGAACTGGAGTCTGATACCTCTCCTTTCTCTGTTGCTTCCTCTTCTTGGTCAGTAGTTTGTCCTATTCACATTTACATTTGCGGCATTTAGCAGATGCCCTTGTCCAGAGTGACCTAAAAAAGTGCTTTGAGTCAATAAATAAATCTACACTGGTACACTAGATTGCAACTTAATATAAATCAGCCTACAACTCTGTTGTTTATTATAATTATTTTTTTTTTTTACTTAGAAAGTGTTTGTACAGTTTATTCCACCACCTCGGTGCCAGAACAGAAAAGAGCCTTGAAGTAAACTTACCTCTTACTCTGAGAGAAGGCGAGTTGAGCAGTGCTTGATGATCTCTGGCAGCGTGGTGCAGTGTATTGTGGTAAAAGGGTGCTGGTCCTTTGGCTTTGTAGGCAAGCATCAGTGTTTTGAATCTGATATGTGCAGCTACTGGAAGCCATTGGAGGGAACGCAGAAGTGTGGTGGTGTGGGAGAACTTGGGCAGGTTGAACACAAGTTGCACAACTACGTTCCGGATCATTTGCAATAAACTAATTCCGTTCGGGGGTAGCCCTGCCAGCAGAGAGTTGCAGTAGTCCAGTCTCGAAATAACAAGAGACTGAACAAGCACATGGGCAGCTTGTGTGTACAGAAATGGTAGAACCATTCTTGTATCTTTACTCCTCTGGTGCTCGTATCTCCAATAAAGTGGTTTTGAAACCCCTCAAGATGAGATAGGAAAAATTCTTAGTGTAGAATGGTTTAATGATTTACTGTTTGTGTAATTTTAGATTAGTCGGGTGATTCAAGCCATGTAAGCAGGTGTGCACATATAGCATGCCTGAAAGAGCCTGCTAGCTGCTTCCTTGCTGTGGCTTAACTTTCAGTTGTTCAAGTTTCGGGACGCAGTCCCACTGTTTGTGCGTTGCTGTATTCTTGACTCTTCATCTATGTACTCTTTGTTCGGCGATTTATTCAAGAGTCAAGTCAAGAGTCAAGAAGCTTTTTATTGTCATTTCAACCATATATAGCTGATGCAGTATACAGTGAAATGAAACAACGTTTCTCCTGAACCCAGGTGCTACATAAAACAACATAAAACAACAGTCACAGAACAGAAGAACACAGGGCCAGGAACTAAGATCCTCGCCACATAAAGTGCATGTGTGCAACTGGTGCAAACAGATTGTAGTGGGGCAGTCTAGGTACCGCCCTCGTAGGCGTGACTGTCGCCTGAATGACTGGTGTGACAGCCTATTGGCTGCCATTCCAGGCATATTTAAAGACGCCGGGTATGTCACCTGAGCGTGCATGATCCAATCATTGTCGTTTGTGGGCGGGTGCACGCGGCTGTGCGGGAGGTAGGTACCTAGCTGTTTGGCTAATGCTGCTGCTACTAGTGTTTATGCACTATTAAGTGTGTCTATTGGTTTGTAGCCAGGTTGTGTTTAGGGTTGGCGTGACGTTGCTGTTGGGTACAGGCTGTCTTTCACTCCAGGTATGTTAATTCTAGTGGATTAATGTTTGTTGCGGTGGGACTCGTAACTTATGCTTCGATTATATTGCAGCCTGTGTATGATGGAACACCCGCATATTTGCAGCTCGTTGCTGTTTGGATAAAACTGCGCGTAACTGAACCTGTTTAATAATCTACTTCTGGGTATGTATATCTAGTCCCTTGAGCATTATTTGACTTGGTGTCTGTGACTGATTTGTCTTTATTTTTGTCTATTTTAGTGGGGGTAATTGTTCGCGAGCATTTTGTCACTGTGGACTGCGGGGCAAATAAGTTACTCCCGATACCATATTAAGACTGCACTGTTGGTTCTGCTGCCATTTTGGTATTTCATTACTCTGGGATCAGTTGTATTGGAATCGTCAGATGTTTGTTCTGCTGCCATTTTTGGTATTTCATTACTCTGTGATCATTTGTATTGGAATTGTCAGATGTTTGTTCTGCTGCTATTTTTATCTCTCTGTGACCATTGGTACTGAATTTCAGCTTTTGTTTCCTGTTTAATTGGACTGATTTGAGTATTCATGGATCTTTTCTTTAGTTTCTTCTGTGATTACTTTGTTGTTTTTGTAACTTGATGTGAATCCTGTTTGTTTGTTTTCTTTCATCTTGTTTTCCTCTTTTGTTTTCGTTCTTTTCTTGGGCCCTTGGTCGAGCCATTGTGTCTAGGTTCATGAGCTTGTGATGCCAACCTAGCAGAGCTCCTGTCTCTCTGAACCTGTGTGGCCAGTAAATGATCCAGATTTGTCATTCATGGTTTGAACTTGACCCATCAAAATTGCTTCACTGTATGTGTGTTTGATTGTTTTATACTCTTGTTTGTGTTTTTGTTTATCTCAGGAGCTGAAGGCCTCCAGTGAGGGAAGCTAGCTGTTTTGACCTGTGTGGTGGTGGTGCTTCTCTCACAGAGTGTTTTGCCGTGTCCATTGTATCTCCCTCACTTAGTGTGTGTGTGTGGGTGTTCGTGCGGAGCATACTTGGGTGAGTGGGGTGTCTTAAGATACTCACTGTGCAGCTAGCCACCCTACTGGTAAGCCTCAGCCTGAAAGTATTTCTATTTCTTTTTGTTATTCCTGCCTGGTCAACAGTTCTTTTATATTTTAGCTAATTCTTATTTGAGAAATAAAAGCAATTTTGTATTTATATCCACGTCTACTGTGTTTAGTGGAAACGAACCTGTGTGCTTTATTTTGAGTTTAAATTTCCCAGTTTATAGAAACTGGGTGGCGTAGTCTGCTTTCCGTTTTCATTGTACATTAGTGTCGACTTTTACCAAACACCGCCCCGCCACAAGTGCAAGAGACAACACAAGACAGTGCAAGACAACACAGGACAGTGCAGGACAATACACAATACACAAAATATAAAAATAAAAGCAGCAGTAGCTCCGCCAGTAAAACCTGTCGTGACAGGATAAGGTGCACAGTAGCAGAAATGTAAACAAATATAAACAGAATTTTGCAATTCTATAATAGTGTAAAAAATATGGTAGCAGCAATCAAGATAAAGTGATCAGTGACCAAGGGATTAACAGAATATTGTGCAAATAGAGCAAGTCCCGGAGATCAGCAACAAACGGCATGTAAACATTATGCTATAATGAGAGGTGTGAATGGTGCTGAAACCTGGGTGTGTGAAGTGTATGTGTGTTGAGTCCGGTTGTACAGATCAGTCACTCAGGTGTGTGTGTGTGTGTGTGTGTGTGTGTGTGTGTGTGTGTGTGTGTGTGTGTGTGTGTGTGTGTGTGAGAGAGAGAGAGAGTTCAGTCCAGATGTTTGTTCAGGAGCCTGACGGCTTGCGGGAAAAAACTGTTGCACAGTCTTGATGTGATGGCCCGAATGCTTCAGAACCGTTTTCCTGATGGTAGGAGGGTGAAGTATGTGTGTGACGGGTGTGTGTGGTCGTCCACAATGCTGTTTCCTTTGCGGATGCAGTGTGTGGTGTAAATGTCCTTGATAGAGGGGAGAGAGACTCCGATGATCTTCTCAGCTGTTCTCACTATCCTCTGTAGGGTCTTGCGATCCGAGACGGTGCAATTCCCAAACCAGGCAGTGATGCAGCTGCTCACGATGCTCTCGATGGTCCCTCTATAGAACATGGTCAGGATGGGGGGAGGGAGATGGGCTTTCCTCAGCCTTCTCAGGAAGTAGAGACGCTGCTGGGCTTTCTTGGTGATGGAGCTGGTGTTAAGTGACCAGGTGAGGTTATCCGCCAGATGAACACCAAGGAATTTGGTGCTCTTGACGATCTCCACTGAAGATCCATCAATGATCAGTGGAGAATGGTCACTCCGTGCTCTTCTGAAGTCAACAACCATCTCTTTGGTTTTGTCCACGTTCAGAGACAGGTTGTTGGCTCCACACCAGGCTGTTAGCCGTTGCACCTCCTCTCTGTATGCTGACTCGTCGTTCTTGCTGATTAAACCCACCACGGTCGTGTCATCAGCAAACTTGATGATATGATTCGAGCTGTGCCTTGGTGCACAGTCGTGAGTCAGCAGAGTGAACAGCAGTGGACTGAGCACACAGCCCTGAGGGGCCCCAGTGCTCAGTGTGGTGGTGCTGGAGATGCTGTTCCCGATCCGGACTGACTGAGGTCTCTCGGTCAGGAAGTCCAGGATCCAGTTGCAGAGAGAGGTGTTCAGGCCCAGTAGGCTCAGCTTCTCGATCAGGTGCTGGGGAATGATTGTGTTGAATGCTGAACTGAAGTCTATGAACATTATCCTTACATAAGAGTCCTTGTTATCCAGATGGGTGAGGGCCAGATGGAGGGTTGTGGAGATGGCATCGTCCGTGGAGCGGTTTGGACGATACGCAAACTGCATGGGGTCCAGTGCGGGTGGGAGCTGGGTCTTTATGTGCCTCATGACAAGCCTCTCGAAGCACTTCATCATGATGGGTGTGAGTGCAACGGAACGATAGTCATTGAGGCAGGACACAGAAGACTTCTTCGGCACAGGAATGATGGTCGTCGTCTTGAGGCACGTAGGAACAGTGGCGCTGCTCAGGGAGATGTTGAAGATGTCAGTGAAGACATCTGCTAGTTGTTCTGCACATTCCCTGAGCACTCTGCCAGGAATGTTGTCAGGTCCAGCAGACTTCCGTGGGTTAACTCTGCATAGAGTTAGACTCTGCTGAAGTCCTCACTTCAGCTGTGGTTAGACAGAGCACCTGGTCACTGGGAGGAGGGATTGTCTTCCTCGCCACCATGTTGTTCTGCACCTCGAACCGGGCGTAGAAGTCGTTCAGCGCATCTGGAAGGGAGGCGTCACGGTCACAAGCAGGTGATGTGGTCTTGTAATTCGTGATCGCCTGGATGCCCTGCCACATGCGCCGGGTGTTTCCGCTGTCCTGGAAGTGGCCATGGATTCTCTTGGCGTGTGCGCGCTTTGCCTCTCTGATAGCACGGGACCTTGCTGTTTTTAAGGCCGTCTTGTCCCCTGCTCTGAAGGCAGAGTCTCTTGTTTTTAGCAGCGCACGAACCTTAGCGGTCATCCATGGCTTCTGGTTGGAGCGTATAGTGATGGCCTTGGAGGTAGTCACGTCATCAATGCACTTGCCGATGTAACTGGTCACTGTTGACGTGTACTCCTCCAAGTTGATGAAATCGCCATTGCTTGCAGCTTCCCTGAACATGTCCCAGTCAGTGCATTCAAAACAGTCCTGGAGAGCAGACATGGATCCTGCTGGCCAGGTTCTCACTTGTTTTTGAGCTGGTCTTGAACGCCTGCTGAGTGGTCTGTATGCTGGGATCAACATAACAGAGATGTGGTCTGAGTACCCGAGGTGGGGTTTGTGTAAACAACATCCAGCGTGTTTTCTCCTCTGGTTGCAAAGTCCACATTCTGATAGAATTTGGGAAGCACAGTCCTGAGATTTGCATGATTAAAATCTCCGGCGACTATAAACAGTCCGTCAGGGTGTGTGTTTTGAAGTCCGCTAATGGTCCCGTAGAGCACACTGAGCGCTTCCTTAGCATTAGCGCTAGGTGGTATGTACACTCCGAGCACAATAGCGGTGGTGAATTCCCGTGGTAAATAAAAAGGTCTACATCTCACAACAATAAACTCCAGCAGCGATGAGCAGTAGGTAGAAACAAGCACAGAGTTCTTACACCATTCTGTGTTGATGTAAACACACAGACCGCCGCCGCGAGTCTTACCGCACAGAGCTGCATTTCTGTCGGCACGAAACGCGGCTAGCCCGTCCAGCTGGATGGCGGCGTCCGGAACTCTGTCGCTCAGCCACGTCTCAGTAAACACAAAAACGCAGCAGTGTCTGTACTCACGCCGAGTAGCTTGTTGGAGTCTGATGTAGTCTAATTTATTGTCCAGGGAGCAGACATTTGCCAGCAGTAGTGATGGTAGAGCGGGCCGGCTAGGGTTAGCTTTTAGCCTAGCATTAGCACCCGCTCGCTTTCCGCGTTTCTGCTTCCTTGCGCAACGCTTCCGATTCCCCCTCCTCCGTCCGTCCTCCGCAGGCGATGCCGAGGTCTGGAGGCCTGGTTCTCGGAGCACGCCGAGGTCGCGTAGCTTCTGCCGCAGGTCATCATTTATGGTGTTGTTTGGGTTGTTTCTGAGTTCTTTCAATGTTTTGCGGTTGTACACAGGGACACCGGTTGCTCCGATGTCCATGTGTTGTGTAGGGCGGGCTACAGAATAACGTTAGCACCATTTTGGGTCCGGAGCGGCCGCTGCGAGCTACTGCCGCGCCGCCATCTTGGAACACTTCGTCAAGCTGGGCCTGTGTATCGCCTACCCAAACTACCAAAACACTTGAGTTTTGTTTTAGTTTGCATGCGTGTTTGATGTTTGTGTATATTTGATTTGTATGTTCATGTTTTGTTTTTTGTTTTCTTATTTTTTCTGTTTAATTGTTCCTTACCTTTGTGATTTACATTGGGTTGCATATCTGTCTTGCATATATTGGAATTGCTCATTTAGGAAATTATTCTTTTTGATTAATTGGATAGTTTTGTTTGGTTTGTTGTTTTTGTTGTGTACCTTGAGGGTGGTTTGGTTTATCGTGATTTGAAGAGGGTTTTGTATTTCTTGAATTGTACCTTATCCAATGTTGGGCTAAACAATTTTTGCCCAAAAAAACCCCGAATTAATAAAAAAAAAAACTTATTTTGTATTTTGTTGTTGTTGATTGGTGTGTATATATTTTAATTATTATTTGTGTGTTTTGGACAGTGGCCATGTGATTGGTCCCTAATAGAGCTCCTTGATGTGTTATTTAGTGTCAAGTTATTGTGCCCCTCATTTTAGTTGGCACCTTGAATCCTACATGTAAGGCAATTGGGTGACTTGAGATATTATTGTAAGCTGTGGGTTTTAAGAGGAAATGTTTTTATTACTGATGTTAAGCTTTAATGGTTCATATAAATGTATGTATAATAAAGTTGTGATGTTGGTGGTAATTTCGTCTTTGCTTGTCACTTTCCATTTGTTTGTAAGCTTGCCAGTGGAAAGGTAAAGTAGTATTTTGGGCCCAACAGTAGTAATTATTACGAACAGGTTGAGCTCAGCCACACTGGGGTTGAGTTTTAGGTGATGAAGGCTCATCTATAAAGATATGCCTATATAGGAAAAGAAAAGAAGGGTTGAGTGTCATCAGCATAGCAGTGGCAAAGAAAACACATGTGAGGATATGACTTCACCGAAATGAGGGGACCAAGTGAGATAGGTGTGCCTTGTGGGACATCAGTGGATAGTCTGCAATGGGCAGATGTGGATCCCTTTCTTGTTACCTGGTATGAGCAACCTTCCAAGCAGGACACAAACTGAGGCTCCTGAGGGTAGACAAGAGTCCTTGCAAGTCCTTGCAAGCGGCAAAGCATCAACTCAGTTTAATTTAGTACTAGCACAAATTTTGTTTAGTTTAGTTTAGCTTTCAGAGTGCCTTTCACACACTACTGGTACACACATCCTAGCCTCTGTTTTATCCTAAGCTGCTGCCACAGCTTTTTTACTGTTCTCTGGAACAAAGCTGATCCATTATCTAAACTTATTTCTGATGGTATGCCAAACCTACGAATAACTTCTCTTGTTACAAATGTCTGTTCCTGCTCCATGATCTGCAGATGGCACTGCCTCCACCCATCTGCTAAATCTATCAATGATTACCAACATGTATCTCTTGCCTTGCACAAATTTAATCATATCTACATAATCCATATCTAGATGTTTAAATGGACCTTCAGGCACTGGGATGTGACCAATTGGAGTAATAGTCTTTTTTTCTGACATTGTTCTCCAGAATGCAGACAAAACCTGCAAAAGTACATGCAACAATCATACCTTCATGTGAACAGCAAATACCATTTGCATACTTTTTAGCCCCTCTCTGTTTCCACATGCTCATTTTATTTGGACCTGTTTGTTCTTGAATGCTGACAATATCATCTGGCTGTACCTAGGGTTCAATTATTACCATAGGTGCTAATATTGCATCTTACCTAACCCTAACCCTAACCCTAACCCTATAACAAAATTACTTCATGTGCTTGACACTTAATTATAGCTAACCTGCTAGGTGTTATCATGAAAGAAATAAGTTGACCAATCTGTTCAGCATGTTGGAATGGTGTACCATTACTTTTCCTAAATCTACGCTGTTTCCATACTGACTCAAACAAATGACACACTCCATATGCATAAGCAAAATCAGTATAGATGTTGACTTCTTTTCCCTTAGCCAACTTACATGCTGTAGTAAGAACTTTTAACATCTTATCACTTGATTGAAAAATCGAAGGACTTTTTGTAGCTACCCATGAAACATTTTGTACAGATTTCATCACGGGACCAAGATATTTTGCTTCCCACCCTTTACCTATATAAAAAGAGACATGAGGAACTGAATTAGGAATTTGAAACCATTTCTCAAGAAAGGTACAATTGTCTACGTGCATAACTGCCCCATGTTTCTCAATGATTATTTACTGATACATTATTAGTACCTTCCTTTGTTTTGTTTGTTGTTGCCATGCCTCTTCCAATTCTGGAACGCAAGTAGAATCATAGATCATGGTACAATGATATTCAGACTTAGGTAATCTAACTTCAGGTAATGGCACTTGGGGAACACCTTTCTGTAACTGTAATTTACAAAAAGCATCTCTCTGTAATAAATAGGAGTTTGTTTAGCTACCAGAATGGGCAGTACAGCTGTTCAATATTTAGCTTTGAGACACACTGGAGCTGTCATTGGAATTAACTGAGTTTGTCCGGAGAATCCTACTGTCTTTACACACTTACCAGACATGGGGAGATGTTTTGCATAATTTGGATTTACACACGTGTAAGTTGCTCCAGTGTCTACTAACATGTGTACGATGCATACACATTGATGACTGGTACTGACTGTGGTGGATTTGCTGGAGAGCTTGCTGGCAGTGCAGCTGGTAACACAGGGCAGGTGGCTAGTGGCGCTGATGCCCCTGCTGACTGCTGTGCACTCACAGGGTCCATGACCACTGACTGCTCTATCTCCTCTTTGTCTCTGACAGGAGCTTAAACCTTTTTGTTTTTCTTGTTACAAAGTTCTTCCAGTTGCAACTGCACCAGCTTCCTATGTATCTCTTTTTCCTGGCTTTTTAATTACAGTTCATTATTTCTGTAATATTCCACTGCATGAGCCACATGATCACATAATTATTTGTTAGTCTTAGAAGTCAAACCGACTACATCTTGCAGCTTGATTGTCACAGGGGCTGACATAGCGTCCATGATGGATTCTCTGAGGATTATGGTTAGCACAGAGTCTCCCTCTGGATCTTCTTTCTGTTTCTTGCTTCCATCTCTTTAGCTGTCTCTGCACATACAGTATGTGATTGGATTGTCATTCTCCCCCAGTTGTTCTGTTTTAATGTTTTTAGGATTAACTCTGGAGAGATACAGTGTCCTTAGAGTTTGCCTCATAGCTGGAATGCTGGGTTCAAAGCCTATACTATCCTGCAGGGGATCATAAATTGCACAATTAAGATTACTGCTATTGAGAATCTCTGCATCTTTAAAGCACCCACTTCTTTGCCAGGAGAGCCTTCATATCACCCAATGCCAAAAGCTTCCCCATGGTTTCTTCTTCAAAAACCCTGCTCAACTTTTCAGTCCCTTCATGGATATCAGGAAGTTGACTTATCAGCCCATCCAGATACTGGGATGCCCATGGAACATATTGTCCTTTTGCACTATTAATTAATATTGGATACTGCCCCCTGATTTTGACTGTGGTTCTGAATGCCAGCTAGTTCTTTATCTCCCGCCCTCTTCTTTGGACAAATATGAATCTGACTGCTTTCCTGCTCCTACCAAAACCAAATGTCCTCCTAAAATCTGTTTTTCCTCAACTTTGTCTCTCCTCCCTCTCTCTCTCTCTCTCTCTCTCTCTCTCCTTCTCTGTGCTTCTAAAGTTTCTCTGGCTAACTTAATTTTACTATCTATTTCTTTACACATCTCTACTATCTCCTCTGATGTTTCTCTCATACTTATACTCACAAATTCTTCTTCTTCTTCTTCTTTTGGCTGCTCCCATTAGGGGTAGCCACAGCAGATGATCCATCTCCATACCACCCTGTCCTCTACATCTTCCTCTTTCACACCAACTATCTGCATGTCTTCCCTCACCATATCCATGAACCTCCTCTTTGGCCTTCCTCTTTTCCTCCTTCCTGGTGGCTCCATCCTCAGCATTCTCCTACCAATATAACTCCTGTCCCTCCTCTGCACATGTCCAAACCATCTCAATCTCGCCTCCCTCACCTTGTCACTAAAACTTCCAACATGCGCTGTCCCTCTAATAAACTCATTACTAATCCTGTCCATCCTCGTCACTCCCAATGAAAACCTTAACATCTTCAGCTCTGCTACTTCCAGCCCACCTCCTGTCTTTTACTCAATGCCACTGTCTGTAATCCATACAACATCGCAGGTCTCACCACAGACCTATAAACTTTCCCTTTCATTCTTGCAGATACCCTACTATCACAAATCAACCCTGTCACTCTTCTCCACCCACTCCACCCTGCCTGCACTCTTTTCTTCACTTCCCTAACACACTCTTTATTACGTTGCACTGTTGACCCCAGGTACCTGAACTCCTCCACCTTCTCCACCTCTTCTCCCTGCAACTGCACCCCTCCACTGCCCTCCCTCTCATTCACACACTCTGTCTTACTCCTACTGAATTTCATTCCCCTTCTCTCCAGCGCATACCTCCACCTCTCCAGACTCTTCTCCACCTGCTCACTACTCTCACCACAAATCACAATATCATCCGCAAACATCATAGTCCAGGGAGACTCCTGTCTGACCTCGTCCGTCAACCTGTCCATCACCACTGCAAACAGGAAAGGGCTCAGGGCCGATCCTTGATGCAGTCCAACCTACACCTTGAACCAGTCTGTCATTCCTACTGCACACTTCACTGCTGTCACACTGTCCTCATACATGTCCTGTACCACCCTCACATACTTCTCTGACACACCTGACTTCCTCATACAATACCACAACTCCTCTCTTGGCACTCTGTTGTAGGCTTTCTCTAAATCCACAAATACACAATGCAATTCCTTCCGTCCTTCTCTATACTTCTCCATCAACATTCTCAAAGCAAATATTGCGTCTGTGGTGCTCTTCCTCGGCATGAGACCATACTGTTGTTCACAGATGGTCAACACTTCATTTAGCCTGGCTTCCATCTACTCTTTCCCATAACTTCATGGTGTGACTGATCAACTTAATTCCCCTGTAGTTACTGCATGTCTGCACATCTCCCTTATGCTTAAAGATCGGAACCAGCACACTCCTTCTCCATTCCTCAGGCATCCTCTCACCTTCCAGAATCTTGTTAAACAATCTGGTTAAAAACTCCATTGCCATCTCTCCTAAATATCTCCATGCGGTATGTCATCTGGTCCAACCGACTTTCCACTCTTCATCCTCTTAATCGCTGCTATTACTTCCTCCTTACTAATCCTATCCACTGCCTGCTTCACCAACTCCACATCATCCAACCTTCTCTCTCTCTGATTTTTCTCATTTATCAGCTGCTCAAAATACTCCCTCCATCTTATCAACACACTCTCCTCACTAGTCAACACATTTCCATCTCCATCCTTTATTGCTCTAACTTGCAGCAAATCCTTCCCAGCCCGGTCCCTCTGCCTGTCCAATCGGTACAAATCCTTTTCTCCTTCCTTAGCGTCCAACCTCTCATACAGCTACTCATATGCCTTTTCCTTGGCTTTCGCCACATCCCTCTTTACCTGCTGCCGCATCTCCTTGTACTCCTGCCTACTTTTCTCATCACTTTGTCGATCCCACTTCTGTTTTGCCAACCTCTTTCCCCTTATGCTCTCCTGTACGTCCTCATTCCACCACCATGTCTCTTTGTCTACCTTTCTATTTCCAGATGTCACACCAAGTACTTTTCTAGCTGCCTCCCTCCTCACTCCTGCAGTAGTTACCCAATCATCCAGCACCTCTTCACCACCACCGAGCCCCTGTCTGACCTCTTCCCTGAAGCTCACACTACAGTCTTCCTCCTTCAGTTTCCACCATCTTATTCTTCTTTCAGTCGTCACTCTCCTCCTCTTTTTCTTCGCCTCCAAAACCATCCTACAGACCACCATCCGATGCTGTCTAGCTACACTGTCCCCTGTCAACACCTTACAGTCTCTAATCTCCTTTAGGTTGCATCTCCTACATATAACAATCAACCTGTGTGCACTTTCCTCCACTCTTATACGTCACCCTATGATCCTCCTTCTTTTTAAAATACGAATTCACCACTGCCATTTCCATCCTTTTACCAAAATCTACCACCATCTGCCCTTCCACATTCATCTCCCTAAAACCATACCTACCCATCACCTCCTCATCACCTCTGTTCCCTTCACCTACATGCTCATTTAAACCTGCCCCAATCACCAATCGTTCATTCCTAGGTACACCATCTACCACTTCATCTAATTCACTCCAGAATCTTTCCTTCTCCTCCATCTCACAGCCCACTTGTGGAGCATAGGCACTGATGACATTTATCATCATATCCCTTCAACTTCCAGCTTCACGTTCATCACCCTATCAGAAACTCTCTTCACCTCCACTACACTTTTACTGTACTCTTCCTTCAGGATCACCCCTACACCATTTCTCTTTCCACCCACACCATGATAAAACAGTTTAAACCCACCTCCAATGTTCCTGGCCTTACTCCCTTACCACTTGGTCTCCTGAACACACAACATATCTATCTTTCTCCATCATATAAGCTACCTCTCTCCCTTTACCAGTCATAGTACCAACATTTAAAGTACCAACCCGAGCCTCCACTTTCCTACACTTCTCCTTTCCCTGCTATCTCTGTAGACATCTTTCTCCTCTCCTTCTCCTTCCTTCAGCCAACAGTAGCCCAATTTCCACCGGTACCCTGTTGGCCAACGATACCTGTGGCGGTCATTGGTAACCCAGGCCTCGACCGATCCGGTATGAAATTCTTATATGTGATCCGGATGGTAACCGGAAGATAGGTTGACGGACACCCCCAGGAGCCGGAAGAATGCTCTCCAGACACGAGACATGAACTGAGGGCCGCGATCGGACACAATCTCCTCCGGGAGTCTCCAGGGCCGAGGGCAGGCCCCGTAGCGGAATAAGGAGAAAGGCCTTGGAAAACCGGTCGACCACCACTAGGACACATGTTTGGCCCTCCGACCGCGGTAAGTCTGTTACAAAGTCTACTGCCAGGTGGGACCAGGGTCGGTGAGGTATCAGTAACGGAACCAGCTTGCCCACTGGTAGGTGTCATGGAACCTTGGACATGGCACAGGTGGCACACCCCTGGACATACAGCGCTATTTCCCGGTCCATCCCTGGCCACCTGTAGCAAGCTCGGGTAAGAAGTATGGTCTGTCTTCTCCCAGAATGGCCAGACCCGGGTTCCTCGTGTATAGCATTGATCAGGGCCTGTTCGCTTTACCGTTTTTCGAACCAGGTCGGTAGGTTATTGTATACCAGAAGCGAATGAAAAACACGGCCCACCATACTTTTCGGGGATTTAGCCTTCTCGCTTCCCGGAGATACTGGAGATTCTCGTGATCCATCACCACCGTGAAGGGGAAAGCAGCTCCCTCCAACCAGTGTCTCTACTCCTCCAAGGCCAATTTAAAGGCCAACAGTTCCCGCGCTCACTGTGGTAGGAGATTTCAACAGTGCCAACCTCAAGCGCGCAGTACCAAACTTTCATCAGCACATCACCTGCCCCACCAGGGGTGAATGGACACTGGACCACTGTTGCACAACATTCAAGAACATGCTCATGCCTGTTTACAAACAAAGGCTGAAACAGGAAGCTCCGGTTCAGAGGGAGGTTGGACTGGACTGACCAATCTTTGGCCGCTCTGCAGGACGCTTTGGATGACGCAGACTGGGACATGTTCAGGTGCAGCTCTGATGACGTCAACATGTTTACGGAAGCGGTTGTGGGATTCATCGGGAAACTAGCGGATGATACGGTGCAAAAAAACACTATCAGAATGTTTCCCAACCAGAAGTCGTGGGTGGATAAAACCATCCACGACGCTCTGAGATCCTGCTCCGTTGCCTACAACACTGTTGCACAACATTCAAGAACATGCTCATGCCTGTTTACAAACAAAGGCTGAAACAGGAAGCTCCGGTTCAGAGGGAGGTTGGACTGGACTGACCAATCTTTGGCCGCTCTGCAGGACGCTTTGGATGACGCAGACTGGGACATGTTCAGGTGCAGCTCTGATGACGTCAACATGTTTACGGAAGCGGTTGTGGGATTCATCGGGAAACTAGCGGACGATACGGTGCAAAAAAACACTATCAGAATGTTTCCCAACCAGAAGTCGTGGGTGGATAAAACCATCCACGACGCTCTGAGATCCTGCTCCGTTGCCTACAACATGGGGCTCACCACCAGGGACATGGATAAGTACAAGGCTGCATCTTACAGAAACTAGAGTCACAGTTCCAACATGGTGGCTCTAGGAACCTGTGGCAGGGACAAAGAACAATCACAGACTATAGAACACCATCTTCTAGAATGGTGAATGCGGACTCTTCTCTGGCAGACGAGCTAAACACCTTTTACACTCGTCACTACACAACACAGCCGACAATCCACTACGTCTCTTTCAAGCTTCTCAACCTTAACAGAAAATGAGATACTGCAAGTCATCCAAACTTGCAATCCCACCAACTGTCCTCTGGATCCAATCCCTTCAACTATGCTTCAGACCATCACACAAGATCTCCTGCCCTTCATCTCCACAACCATCAATGGGTCATTAACATCCACCTATGTACCAACTACCTTCAAGCAAGCAAGGGTCATTCCCATCTTAAAGAAACCTGCTCTGGATCAATCAGACATCAACAACTACAGACCGGTATCACTTCTCTCCTTTCTTTCTAAATCTCTGGAACGCACTGTTTTTAACCAACTGTCTGTCTATCTCTTACAGAACAACCTCCATGATCCTAACCAGTCTGGATTCAAAGCGGCACATTCCACAGAGACGGCCCTTTTGGCTGTTTCTGAGAAACTGCATGCTGCTCGGTTAGCCAAGCTGTCATCTGTTCTTATCTTCCTGGACCTTTCAGCAGCATTTGACACAGTCGACCACAAGACACTTTTGTCAGCCCCTTATGAGCCTCGGTATCTGCGGAACAGCATGGGAATGGTTTGCTTCCTACCTGGAAGGTCGCTCATACCTGGTAACATGGAGGGAATCCACATCTGCTCCGTGCAGACTCACCACTGGTGTCCCACAAGGCTCGGTACTTGGTCCCCTCCTTTTCTCCCTCTATACCCACTCCATTGGTGAAGTCATATCCTCAAATGGGTTTTCTTTACACTGCTATGCAGATGACACTCAACTAATCTTTTCTTTCCCTCCATCAGATACCACAGCTTCCGCTCGGATCTCAGCATGCTTGACAGACATATCTTTATGGATGAGTGCTCATAAACTAAAACTCAACCCCAGCAAAACAGAACTGCTGGTCATCCCAGGTGATTCATCTCCAGGTCAAAATCTCCAAATAGCACTTCATGACTCTCTGCTCTCCCCTTCAGCCACTGCTCGTAACCTTGGGGTAACTATGGACAATAAACTGTCCTTCTTTTCACATGTCGCTAATGTTGCTCGTTCTTGTCAATTTCTTCTCTATAACATCCGAAGGATTCGACCATTTCTGTCCACACAGGCTGCCCAGGTACTTGTTCAGTCTCTTGTCATTTCATGACTTGACTACTGCAACTCTCTGCTGGCAGGTCTTCCCCTGAACGCTATTCTTCCACTGCAAATGATCCAAAATGCAGCTGCACGACCTGTGTTCAATCTGCCAAAGTTCTCCCACACCACCCCACTGCTGCGCTCCCTTCACTGGCTTCCAGTAGCTGCACGTATCAGATTCAAAACACTGATGCTTGCCTACATGGCCAAAAATGGACCAGCACCATCTTACCTCAGTGACCTCATCACATCTCGCACTGCACCACGCTGTCTGAGATCCTCCAGCACTGCTCGACTGGTACCACCTTCTCTCAGAATGAGAGGTAAGTACACTTCAAGGCTCTTCTTTGTTCTGGCACCGAGGTGGTGGAATGAACTTCCCCTAGATGTCCGAACAGCAGAGTCCCTGACTATCTTCAAGCGACGACTTAAGACCTACCTCTTCCTGAAATACTTAAATTAGCACTTTCCAAGTTTGTAGAATTCAAGGGTTATATTTATATTAAGTTTGTAATCTTGCGTACCAGTGCAGATTTATTCATTACTAGAGACTTAAAGCACTTTTATACGTCGCTCTGGATAAGGGCGTCTGCTAAATGCCGCAAATTTAAATGTAAATGAAATGTTTCGAGGCTGCAGCTAACCACGCTAGTGGCACTAGCGGGACAAACAGCGTGCATGCAGAGATAGCCGGAGAGGTAAACACGTTCGCCATCTCGGAGCATGACGAGCATGGTGATGGCATTCAAGAGAATGAATACCAGGAAGGCAGCAGGACCAGATGGCATCACAGGTCGGGTTCTGTAAGCCTGCGCTGACCAGCTAGCACCGGTGTTCACTGAGATAGTCAACCTCTCACTGGAACAGTCTGTTGTCCTCTCATGTTTCAAACATTCCGCCATTGTTCCTGTCCCGAAGAAACCCCAGTCCTCCTGCCTTAATGACTATCGCCCTGTAGCCTTGACCTCAGTATTGATGAAGTACTTTGAGCGACTGGTCAGAGACTTCATCACTGCCTTACTACCAGACACACTGGACCACTACAGTTCGTGTACCATCAGAACCGTTCTACTGAGGACACCATTGCTCATTTCCTACACACTACGATGAGCCACCTGGACCAAAGAAATAGGAATTATACAAAGATGCTGTTTGTGGACTACAGTTCAGCATTTAACACCATAATTCCCTCCACACTTACCTCTAAGTTTGAGGTCCTGGGACTCAGCCTGCCGCTGTGCCAATAGATCTTTAACTTCCTGACAGACAGACCACAAGCCATACGGGTGGGCAAACACCATTCTTCCACCCTCATCCTCAGCACTGGAGCTTCCCAGGGTTGTGTTCTGAGCCCCCTGCTGTACTCAATGTACACATATGATTGTGCTGCCACTTCCAACTCCACAACCATCATCAAGTTTGGTGACGACACTGTTGTGGTGGGCCTGATCTACAACAACGATGAGACAGCCTACCTACAGGAGGTTAACACTAGTTTTACTAAACCTGCGCAAATTTGCGTAAATTCCCTGGCCCTCACACCTAGTAGCACCCCTGCTGAAATTTTCACAGGCCTGCAGCTCCATTGTTCTCCTGCTTTTGTTGTGCAAACACACCAATTACCTGTGAGGCCTGGCACATTTGCATTTCTTTACTCAGAGTAGCTCAGAGGCCAGAAGAAAACTCAGAAACAATCTTCTTTTGCCTGTCCACCCTGTGCATGCCTTGTGCTAAATGTCCATCCACCGCCGCCAGGTCCAGCATATTGTAAAAAAGACACTACTAGCCACCTGCGTGTTGCCTCTCATACATCCATGCCATTTGGGTAAACACGTGTACACCACACTGTAAAAAGCAGAGAGAGAGAGAGAGAGAGAGAGAGAGAGAGATGCATTGCAGACATATTTGTCTGCAATGTCTCCAAATCCGTGGCCATCCAGAACTTGATCCCAAATTTGTCTGGCTTGGTTGCGATATACTGTGTGAATAAACAACGAACCTTGGTAGGGAACAGCTGTTCATCTATTTCAGGGGTGGGCAATTGATTTTTACAAGGGGCCACATGAGAAACCTGAATTGTGTCAGAGGGCCACACCAACAATAACTTGAACTTCATTCTGCTCAACTTTCTTTCATTGCAAAATGCACTAAATTATATATTTTAAATAGCTGGTACTGATCATCGGAAGAATAAAACTATTCTGTAAATATTTGTGAAATTGTGGAGTATAGGTCAAATAAGAAAACAAAAAAAATTATTGGTCCTGCTGCCTTCCTGGTATTCATTCTCTTGAATGCCATCACCATGCTCGTCATGCTCCGAGATGGCGAACGTGTTTACCTCTCCGGCTATCTCTGCATGCACGCTGTTTGTCCCGCTAGTGCCACTAGCGTGGTTAGCTGCAGCCTCGAAACATTTCATTTACATTTAAATTTGCGGCATTTAGCAGACGCCCTTATCCAGAGCGACGTATAAAAGTGCTTTAAGTCTCTAGTAATGAATAAATCTGCACTGGTACGCAAGATTACAAACTTAATATAAATATAACCCTTGAATTCTACAAACTTGGAAAGTGCTAATTTAAGTATTTCAGGAAGAGGTAGGTCTTAAGTCGTCGCTTGAAGATAGTCAGGGACTCTGCTGTTCGGACATCTAGGGGAAGTTCATTCCACCACCTCGGTGCCAGAACAAAGAAGAGCCTTGAAGTGTACTTACCTCTCATTCTGAGAGAAGGTGGTACCAGTCGAGCAGTGCTGGAGGATCTCAGACAGCGTGGTGCAGTGCGAGATGTGATGAGGTCACTGAGGTAAGATGGTGCTGGTCCATTTTTGGCCATGTAGGCAAGCATCAGTGTTTTGAATCTGATACGTGCAGCTACTGGAAGCCAGTGAAGGGAGCGCAGCAGTGGGGTGGTGTGGGAGAACTTTGGCAGATTGAACACAGGTCGTGCAGCTGCATTTTGGATCATTTGCAGTGGAAGAATAGCGTTCAGGGGAAGACCTGCCAGCAGAGAGTTGCAGTAGTCAAGTCATGAAATGACAAGAGACTGAACAAGTACCTGGGCAGCCTGTGTGGACAGAAATGGTCGAATCCTTCGGATGTTATAGAGAAGAAATTGACAAGAACGAGCAACATTAGCGACATGTGAAAAGAAGGACAGTTTATTGTCCATAGTTACCCCAAGGTTACGAGCAGTGGCTGAAGGGGAGAGCAGAGAGTCATGAAGTGCTATTTGGAGATTTTGACCTGGAGATGAATCACCTGGGATGACCAGCAGTTCTGTTTTGCTGGGGTTGAGTTTTAGTTTATGAGCACTCATCCATAAAGATATGTCTGTCAAGCATGCTGAGATCCGAGCGGAAGCTGTGGTATCTGATGGAGGGAAAGAAAAGATTAGTTGAGTGTCATCTGCATAGCAGTGTAAAGAAAACCCATTTGAGGATATGACTTCACCAATGGAGTGGGTATAGAGGGAGAAAAGGAGGGGACCAAGTACCGAGCCTTGTGGGACACCAGTGGTGAGTCTGCACGGAGCAGATGTGGATTCCCTCCATGTTACCAGGTATGAGCGACCTTCCAGGTAGGAAGCAAACCATTCCCATGCTGTTCCGCAGATACCGAGGCTCATAAGGGGCTGACAAAAGTGTCTTGTGGTCGACTGTGTCAAATGCTGCTGAAAGGTCCAGGAAGATAAGAACAGATGACAGCTTGGCTAACCGAGCAGCATGCAGTTTCTCAGAAACAGCCAAAAGGGCCGTCTCTGTGGAATGTGCCGCTTTGAATCCAGACTGGTTAGGATCATGGAGGTTGTTCTGTAAGAGATAGACAGACAGTTGGTTAAAAACAGTGCGTTCCAGAGATTTAGAAAGAAAGGAGAGAAGTGATACCGGTCTGTAGTTGTTGATGTCTGATTGATCCAGAGCAGGTTTCTTTAAGATGGGAATGACCCTTGCTTGCTTGAAGGTAGTTGGTACATAGGTGGATGTTAATGACCCATTGATGGTTGTGGAGATGAAGGGCAGGAGATCTTGTGTGATGGTCTGAAGCATAGTTGAAGGGATTGGATCCAGAGGACAGTTGGTGGGATTGCAAGTTTGGATGACTTGCAGTATCTCATTTTCTGTTAAGGTTGAGAAGCTTGAAAGAGACGTAGTGGATTGTCGGCTGTGTTGTGTAGTGACGAGTGTAAAAGGTGTTTAGCTCGTCTGCCAGAGAAGAGTCCGCATTCACCATTCTAGAAGATGGTGTTCTATAGTCTGTGATTGTTCTTTGTCCCTGCCACAGGTTCCTAGAGCCACCATGTTGGAACTGTGACTCTAGTTTCTGTAAGATGCAGCCTTGTACTTATCCATGTCCCTGGTGGTGAGCCCCATGTTGTAGGCAACGGAGCAGGATCTCAGAGCGTCGTGGATGGTTTTATCCACCCACGACTTCTGGTTGGGAAACATTCTGATAGTGTTTTTTGCACCGTATCGTCCGCTAGTTCCGATGAATCCACAACCGTTCCGTAAACATGTGACGTCATCAGATACTGAACATGATCGCGTCATCCAAAGCGTCCTGCAGAGCGGCCCAAAGATTGGTCAGTCCAGTCCAACCTCCCTCTGAACCGGAGCTTCCTGTTTCAGCCTTTGTTTGTAAACAGGCATGAGCATGTTCTTGAATGTTGTGCAACAGTGGTCCAGTGTCCATTCACCCCTGGTGGGGCAGGTGATGTGCTGATGAAAGTTTGGTATGGTACTGCGCGCTTGAGGTTGGCACTGTTGAAATCTCCTACCACAGTGAGCGCGGGAACTGTTGGCCTTTAAATTGGCCTTGGAGGAGTAGAGACACTGGTTGGAGGGAGCTGCTTTCCCCTTCACGGTGGTGATGGATCACGAGAATCTCCAGTATCTCCGGGAAGCGAGAAGGCTAAATCCCCGAAAAGTATGGTGGGCCGTGTTTTTCATTCGCTTCTGGTATACAATAACCTACCGACCTGGTTCGAAAAACGGTAAAGCGAACAGGCCCTGATCAATGCTATACACGAGGAACCCGGGTCTGGCCATTCTGGGAGAAGACAGACCATACTTCTTACCCGAGCTTGCTACAGGTGGCCAGGGATGGACCGGGAAATAGCGCTGTATGTCCAGGGGTGTGCCACCTGTGCCATGTCCAAGGTTCCATGACACCTACCAGTGGGCAAGCTGGTTCCGTTACTGATACCTCACCGACCCTGGTCCCACCTGGCAGTAGACTTTGTAACAGACTTACCGCGGTCGGAGGGCCAAACATGTGTCCTAGTGGTGGTCGACCGGTTTTCCAAGGCCTTTCTCCTTATTCCGCTACGGGGCCTGCCCTCGGCCCTGGAGACTCCCGGAGGAGATTGTGTCCGATCGCGGCCCTCAGTTCATGTCTCGTGTCTGGAGAGCATTCTTCCGGCTCCTGGGGGTGTCCGTCAACCTATCTTCCGGTTACCATCCGGATCACATATAAGAATTTCATACCGGATCGGTCGAGGCCTGGGTTACCAATGACCGCCACAGGTATCGTTGGCCAACAGGGTACCGGTGGAAATTGGGCTACTGTTGGCTGAAGGAAGGAGAAGGAGAGGAGAAAGATGTCTACAGAGATAGCAGGGAAAGGAGAAGTGTAGGAAAGTGGAGGCTCGGGTTGGTACTTTAAATGTTGGTACTATGACTGGTAAAGGGAGAGAGGTAGCTTATATGATGGAGAAAGATAGATATGTTGTGTGTTCAGGAGACCAAGTGGTAAGGGAGTAAGGCCAGGAACATTGGAGGTGGGTTTAAACTGTTTTATCATGGTGTGGGTGGAAAGAGAAATGGTGTAGGGGTGATCCTGAAGGAAGAGTACAGTAAAAGTGTAGTGGAGGTGAAGAGAGTTTCTGATAGGGTGATGAACGTGAAGCTGGAAGTTGAAGGGATATGATGATAAATGTCATCAGTGCCTATGCTCCACAAGTGGGCTGTGAGATGGAGGAGAAGGAAAGATTCTGGAGTGAATTAGATGAAGTGGTAGATGGTGTACCTAGGAATGAACGATTGGTGATTGGGGCAGGTTTAAATGAGCATGTAGGTGAAGGGAACAGAGGTGATGAGGAGGTGATGGGTAGGTATGGTTTTAGGGAGATGAATGTGGAAGGGCAGATGGTGGTAGATTTTGGTAAAAGGATGGAAATGGCAGTGGTGAATTCGTATTTTAAAAAGAAGGAGGATCATAGGGTGACGTATAAGAGTGGAGGAAAGTGCACACAGGTTGATTGTTATATGTAGGAGATGCAACCTAAAGGAGATTAGAGACTGTAAGGTGTTGACAGGGGACAGTGTAGCTAGACAGCATCGGATGGTGGTCTGTAGGATGGTTTTGGAGGCGAAGAAAAAGAGGAGGAGAGTGACGACTGAAAGAAGAATAAGATGGTGGAAACTGAAGGAGGAAGACTGTAGTGTGAGCTTCAGGGAAGAGGTCAGACAGGGGCTCGGTGGTGGTGAAGAGGTGCTGGATGATTGGGTAACTACTGCAGGAGTGAGGAGGGAGGCAGCTAGAAAAGTACTTGGTGTGACATCTGGAAATAGAAAGGTAGACAAAGAGACATGGTGGTGGAATGAGGACGTACAGGAGAGCATAAGGGGAAAGAGGTTGGCAAAACAGAAGTGGGATCGACAAAGTGATGAGAAAAGTAGGCAGGAGTACAAGGAGATGCGGCAGCAGGTAAAGAGGGATGTGGCGAAAGCCAAGGAAAAGGCATATGAGTAGCTGTATGAGAGGTTGGACGCTAAGGAAGGAGAAAAGGATTTGTACCGATTGGACAGGCAGAGGGACCGGGCTGGGAAGGATTTGCTGCAAGTTAGAGCAATAAAGGATGGAGATGGAAATGTGTTGACTAGTGAGGAGAGTGTGTTGATAAGATGGAGGGAGTATTTTGAGCAGCTGATAAATGAGAAAAATCAGAGAGAGAGAAGGTTGGATGATGTGGAGTTGGTGAAGCAGGCAGTGGATAGGATTAGTAAGGAGGAAGTAATAGCAGCGATTAGAGGATGAAGAGTGGAAAGTCGGTTGGACCAGATGACATACCGCATGGAGATATTTAGGAGAGATGGCAATGGAGTTTTTAACCAGATTGTTTAACAAGATTCTGGAAGGTGAGAGGATGCCTGAGGAATGGAGAAGGAGTGTGCTGGTTCCGATCTTTAAGCATAAGGGAGATGTGCAGACATGCAGTAACTACAGGGGAATTAAGTTGATCAGTCACACCATGAAGTTATGGGAAAGAGTAGATGGAAGCCAGGCTAAATGAAGTGTTGACCATCTGTGAACAACAGTATGGTCTCATGCCGAGGAAGAGCACCACAGACGCAATATTTGCTTTGAGAATGTTGATGGAGAAGTATAGAGAAGGACGGAAGGAATTGCATTGTGTATTTGTGGATTTAGAGAAAGCCTACAACAGAGTGCCAAGAGAGGAGTTGTGGTATTGTATGAGGAAGTCAGGTGTGTCAGAGAAGTATGTGAGGGTGGTACAGGACATGTATGAGGACAGTGTGACAGCAGTGAAGTGTGCAGTAGGAATGACAGACTGGTTCAAGGTGTAGGTTGGACTGCATCAAGGATCGGCCCTGAGCCCTTTCCTGTTTGCAGTGGTGATGGACAGGTTGACGGACGAGGTCAGACAGGAGTCTCCCTGGACTATGATGTTTGCGGATGATATTGTGATTTGTGGTGAGAGTAGTGAGCAGGTGGAGAAGAGTCTGGAGAGGTGGAGGTATGCGCTGGAGAGAAGGGGAATGAAATTCAGTAGGAGTAAGACAGAGTGTGTGAATGAGAGGGAGGGCAGTGGAGGGGTGCAGTTGCAGGGAGAAGAGGTGGAGAAGGTGGAGGAGTTCAGGTACCTGGGGTCAACAGTGCAACGTAATAAAGAGTGTGTTAGGGAAGTGAAGAAAAGAGTGCAGGCAGGGTGGAGTGGGTGGAGAAGAGTGACAGGGTTGATTTGTGATAGTAGGGTATCTGCAAGAATGAAAGGGAAAGTTTATAGGTCTGTGGTGAGACCTGCGATGTTGTATGGATTACAGACAGTGGCATTGAGTAAAAGACAGGAGGTGGGCTGGAAGTAGCAGAGCTGAAGATGTTAAGGTTTTCATTGGGAGTGACGAGGATGGACAGGATTAGTAATGAGTTTATTAGAGGGACAGCGCATGTTGGAAGTTTTAGTGACAAGGTGAGGGAGGCGAGATTGAGATGGTTTGGACATGTGCAGAGGAGGGACAGGAGTTATATTGGTAGGAGAATGCTGAGGATGGAGCCACCAGGAAGGAGGAAAAGAGGAAGGCCAAAGAGGAGGTTCATGGATATGGTGAGGGAAGACATGCAGATAGTTGGTGTGAAAGAGGAAGATGTAGAGGACAGGGTGGTATGGAGATGGATCATCTGCTGTGGCTACCCCTAATGGGAGCAGCCAAAAGAAGAAGAAGAAGAAGAATTTGTGAGTATAAGTATGAGAGAAACATCAGAGGAGATAGTAGAGATGTGTAAAGAAATAGATAGTAAAATTAAGTTAGCCAGAGAAACTTTAGAAGCACAGAGAAGGAGAGAGAGAGAGAGAGAGAGAGAGAGAGGGAGGAGAGACAAAGTTGAGGAAAAACAGATTTTAGGAGGACATTTGGTTTTGGTAGGAGCAGGAAAGCAGTCAGATTCATATTTGTCCAAAGAAGAGGGCGGGAGATAAAGAACTAGCTGGCATTCAGAACCACAGTCAAAATCAGGGGGGCAGTATCCAATATTAATTAATAGTGCAAAAGGACAATATGTTCCATGGGCATCCCAGTATCTGGATGGGCTGATAAGTCAACTTCCTGATATCCATGAAGGGACTGAAAAGTTGAGCAGGGTTTTTGAAGAAGAAACCATGGGGAAGCTTTTGGCATTGGGTGATATGAAGGCTCTCCTGGCAAAGAAGTGGGTGCTTTAAAGATGCAGAGATTCTCAATAGCAGTAATCTTAATTGTGCAATTTATGATCCCCTGCAGGATAGTATAGGCTTTGAACCCAGCATTCCAGCTATGAGGCAAACTCTAAGGACACTGTATCTCTCCAGAGTTAATCCTAAAAACATTAAAACAGAACAACTGGGGGAGAATGACAATCCAATCACATACTGTATGTGCAGAGACAGCTAAAGAGATGGAAGCAAGAAACAGAAAGAAGATCCAGAGGGAGACTCTGTGCTAACCATAATCCTCAGAGAATCCATCATGGACGCTATGTCAGCCCCTGTGACAATCAAGCTGCAAGATGTAGTCGGTTTGACTTCTAAGACTAACAAATAATTATGTGATCATGTGGCTCATGCAGTGGAATATTACAGAAATAATGAACTGTAATTAAAAAGCCAGGAAAAAGAGATACATAGGAAGCTGGTGCAGTTGCAACTGGAAGAACTTTGTAACAAGAAAAACAAAAAGGTTTAAGCTCCTGTCAGAGACAAAGAGGAGATAGAGCAGTCAGTGGTCATGGACCCTGTGAGTGCACAGCAGTCAGCAGGGGCATCAGCGCCACTAGCCACCTGCCCTGTGTTACCAGCTGCACTGCCAGCAAGCTCTCCAGCAAATCCACCACAGTCAGTACCAGTCATCAATGTGTATGCATCGTACACATGTTAGTAGACACTGGAGCAACTTACACGTGTGTAAATCCAAATTATGCAAAACATCTCCCCATGTCTGGTAAGTGTGTAAAGACAGTAGGATTCTCCGGACAAACTCAGTTAATTCCAATGACAGCTCCAGTGTGTCTCAAAGCTAAATATTGAACAGCTGTACTGCCCATTCTGGTAGCTAAACAAACTCCTATTTATTACAGAGAGATGCTTTTTGTAAATTACAGTTACAGAAAGGTGTTCCCCAAGTGCCATTACCTGAAGTTAGATTACCTAAGTCTGAATATCATTGTACCATGATCTATGATTCTACTTGCGTTCCAGAATTGGAAGAGGCATGGCAACAACAAACAAAACAAAGGAAGGTACTAATAATGTATCAGTAAATAATCATTGAGAAACATGGGGCAGTTATGCACGTAGACAATTGTACCTTTCTTGAGAAATGGTTTCAAATTCCTAATTCAGTTCCTCATGTCTCTTTTTATATAGGTAAAGGGTGGGAAGCAAAATATCTTGGTCCCGTGATGAAATCTGTACAAAATGTTTCATGGGTAGCTACAAAAAGTCCTTCGATTTTTCAATCAAGTGATAAGATGTTAAAAGTTCTTACTACAGCATGTAAGTTGGCTAAGGGAAAAGAAGTCAACATCTATACTGATTTTGCTTATGCATATGGAGTGTGTCATTTGTTTGAGTCAGTATGGAAACAGCGTAGATTTAGGAAAAGTAATGGTACACCATTCCAACATGCTGAACAGATTGGTCAACTTATTTCTTTCATGATAACACCTAGCAGGTTAGCTATAATTAAGTGTCAAGCACATGAAGTAATTTTGTTATAGGGTTAGGGTTAGGGTTAGGGTTAGGTAAGATGCAATATTAGCACCTATGGTAATAATTGAACCCTAGGTACAGCCAGATGATATTGTCAGCA
Source organism: Silurus lanzhouensis (assembly GCA_039877035.1). NCBI lineage: Eukaryota > Metazoa > Chordata > Actinopteri > Siluriformes > Siluridae > Silurus > Silurus lanzhouensis. The sequence continues at coordinate 5,316,559 of JBCEWE010000219.1, forward strand.
TTCAAGAACAAACAGGTCCAAATAAAATGAGCATGTGGAAACAGAGAGGGGCTAAAAAGTATGCAAATGGTATTTGCTGTTCACATGAAGGTATGATTGTTGCATGTACTTTTGCAGGTTTTGTCTGCATTCTGGAGAACAATGTCAGAAAAAAAGACTATTACTCCAATTGGTCACATCCCAGTGCCTGAAGGTCCATTTAAACATCTAGATATGGATTATGTAGATATGATTAAATTTGTGCAAGGCAAGAGATACATGTTGGTAATCATTGATAGATTTAGCAGATGGGTGGAGGCAGTGCCATCTGCAGATCATGGAGCAGGAACAGACATTTGTAACAAGAGAAGTTATTCGTAGGTTTGGCATACCATCAGAAATAAGTTTAGATAATGGATCAGCTTTGTTCCAGAGAACAGTAAAAAAGCTGTGGCAGCAGCTTAGGATAAAACAGAGGCTAGGATGTGTGTACCAGTAGTGTGTGAAAGGCACTCTGAAAGCTAAACTAAACTAAACAAAATTTGTGCTAGTACTAAATTAAACTGAGTTGATGCTTTGCCGCTTGCAAGGACTTGCAAGGACTCTTGTCTACCCTCAGGAGCCTCAGTTTGTGTCCTGCTTGGAAGGTTGCTCATACCAGGTAACAAGAAAGGGATCCACATCTGCCCATTGCAGACTATCCACTGATGTCCCACAAGGCACACCTATCTCACTTGGTCCCCTCATTTCGGTGAAGTCATATCCTCACATGTGTTTTCTTTGCCACTGCTATGCTGATGACACTCAACCCTTCTTTTCTTTTCCTATATAGGCATATCTTTATAGATGAGCCTTCATCACCTAAAACTCAACCCCAGTGTGGCTGAGCTCAACCTGTTCGTAATAATTACTACTGTTGGGCCCAAAATACTACTTTACCTTTCCACTGGCAAGCTTACAAACAAATGGAAAGTGACAAGCAAAGACGAAATTACCACCAACATCACAACTTTATTATACATACATTTATATGAACCATTAAAGCTTAACATCAGTAATAAAAACATTTCCTCTTAAAACCCACAGCTTACAATAATATCTCAAGTCACCCAATTGCCTTACATGTAGGATTCAAGGTGCCAACTAAAATGAGGGGCACAATAACTTGACACTAAATAACACATCAAGGAGCTCTATTAGGGACCAATCACATGGCCACTGTCCAAAACACACAAATAATAATTAAAATATATACACACCAATCAACAACAACAAAATACAAAATAAGTTTTTTTTTTATTAATTCGGGGTTTTTTTGGGCAAAAATTGTTTAGCCCAACATTGGATAAGGTACAATTCAAGAAATACAAAACCCTCTTCAAATCACGATAAACCAAACCACCCTCAAGGTACACAACAAAAACAACAAACCAAACAAAACTATCCAATTAATCAAAAAGAATAATTTCCTAAATGAGCAATTCCAATATATGCAAGACAGATATGCAACCCAATGTAAATCACAAAGGTAAGGAACAATTAAACAGAAAAAATAAGAAAACAAAAAACAAAACATGAACATACAAATCAAATATACACAAACATCAAACACGCATGCAAACTAAAACAAAACTCAAGTGTTTTGGTAGTTTGGGTAGGCGATACACAGGCCCAGCTTGACGAAGTGTTCCAAGATGGCGGCGCGGCAGTAGCTCGCAGCGGCCGCTCCGGACCCAAAATGGTGCTAACGTTATTCTGTAGCCCGCCCTACACAACACATGGACATCGGAGCAACCGGTGTCCCTGTGTACAACCGCAAAACATTGAAAGAACTCAGAAACAACCCAAACAACACCATAAATGATGACCTGCGGCAGAAGCTACGCGACCTCGGCGTGCTCCGAGAACCAGGCCTCCAGACCTCGGCATCGCCTGCGGAGGACGGACGGAGGAGGGGGAATCGGAAGCGTTGCGCAAGGAAGCAGAAACGCGGAAAGCGAGCGGGTGCTAATGCTAGGCTAAAAGCTAACCCTAGCCGGCCCGCTCTACCATCACTACTGCTGGCAAATGTCTGCTCCCTGGACAATAAATTAGACTACATCAGACTCCAACAAGCTACTCGGCGTGAGTACAGACACTGCTGCGTTTTTGTGTTTACTGAGACGTGGCTGAGCGACAGAGTTCCGGACGCCGCCATCCAGCTGGACGGGCTAGCCGCGTTTCGTGCCGACAGAAATGCAGCTCTGTGCGGTAAGACTCGCGGCGGCGGTCTGTGTGTTTACATCAACACAGAATGGTGTAAGAACTCTGTGCTTGTTTCTACCTACTGCTCATCGCTGCTGGAGTTTATTGTTGTGAGATGTAGACCTTTTTATTTACCACGGGAATTCACCACCGCTATTGTGCTCGGAGTGTACATACCACCTAGCGCTAATGCTAAGGAAGCGCTCAGTGTGCTCTACGGGACCATTAGCGGACTTCAAAACACACACCCTGACGGACTGTTTATAGTCGCCGGAGATTTTAATCATGCAAATCTCAGGACTGTGCTTCCCAAATTCTATCAGAATGTGGACTTTGCAACCAGAGGAGAAAACACGCTGGATGTTGTTTACACAAACCCCCACCTCGGGTACTCAGACCACATCTCTGTTATGTTGATCCCAGCATACAGACCACTCAGCAGGCGTTCAAGACCAGCTCAAAAACAAGTGAGAACCTGGCCAGCAGGATCCATGTCTGCTCTCCAGGACTGTTTTGAATGCACTGACTGGGACATGTTCAGGGAAGCTGCAAGCAATGGCGATTTCATCAACTTGGAGGAGTACACGTCAACAGTGACCAGTTACATCGGCAAGTGCATTGATGACGTGACTACCTCCAAGGCCATCACTATACGCTCCAACCAGAAGCCATGGATGACCGCTAAGGTTCGTGCGCTGCTAAAAACAAGAGACTCTGCCTTCAGAGCAGGGGACAAGACGGCCTTAAAAACAGCAAGGTCCCGTGCTATCAGAGAGGCAAAGCGCGCACACGCCAAGAGAATCCATGGCCACTTCCAGGACAGCGGAAACACCCGGCGCATGTGGCAGGGCATCCAGGCGATCACGAATTACAAGACCACATCACCTGCTTGTGACCGTGACGCCTCCCTTCCAGATGCGCTGAACGACTTCTACGCCCGGTTCGAGGTGCAGAACAACATGGTGGCGAGGAAGACAATCCCTCCTCCCAGTGACCAGGTGCTCTGTCTAACCACAGCTGAAGTGAGGACTTCAGCAGAGTCTAACTCTATGCAGAGTTAACCCACGGAAGTCTGCTGGACCTGACAACATTCCTGGCAGAGTGCTCAGGGAATGTGCAGAACAACTAGCAGATGTCTTCACTGACATCTTCAACATCTCCCTGAGCAGCGCCACTGTTCCTACGTGCCTCAAGACGACGACCATCATTCCTGTGCCGAAGAAGTCTTCTGTGTCCTGCCTCAATGACTATCGTTCCGTTGCACTCACACCCATCATGATGAAGTGCTTCGAGAGGCTTGTCATGAGGCACATAAAGACCCAGCTCCCACCCGCACTGGACCCCATGCAGTTTGCGTATCGTCCAAACCGCTCCACGGACGATGCCATCTCCACAACCCTCCATCTGGCCCTCACCCATCTGGATAACAAGGACTCTTATGTAAGGATAATGTTCATAGACTTCAGTTCAGCATTCAACACAATCATTCCCCAGCACCTGATCGAGAAGCTGAGCCTACTGGGCCTGAACACCTCTCTCTGCAACTGGATCCTGGACTTCCTGACCGAGAGACCTCAGTCAGTCCGGATCGGGAACAGCATCTCCAGCACCACCACACTGAGCACTGGGGCCCCTCAGGGCTGTGTGCTCAGTCCACTGCTGTTCACTCTGCTGACTCACGACTGTGCACCAAGGCACAGCTCGAATCATATCATCAAGTTTGCTGATGACACGACCGTGGTGGGTTTAATCAGCAAGAACGACGAGTCAGCATACAGAGAGGAGGTGCAACGGCTAACAGCCTGGTGTGGAGCCAACAACCTGTCTCTGAACGTGGACAAAACCAAAGAGATGGTTGTTGACTTCAGAAGAGCACGGAGTGACCATTCTCCACTGATCATCGATGGATCTTCAGTGGAGATCGTCAAGAGCACCAAATTCCTTGGTGTTCATCTGGCGGATAACCTCACCTGGTCACTTAACACCAGCTCCATCACCAAGAAAGCCCAGCAGCGTCTCTACTTCCTGAGAAGGCTGAGGAAAGCCCATCTCCCTCCCCCCATCCTGACCATGTTCTATAGAGGGACCATCGAGAGCATCGTGAGCAGCTGCATCACTGCCTGGTTTGGGAATTGCACCGTCTCGGATCGCAAGACCCTACAGAGGATAGTGAGAACAGCTGAGAAGATCATCGGAGTCTCTCTCCCCTCTATCAAGGACATTTACACCACACACTGCATCCGCAAAGGAAACAGCATTGTGGACGACCACACACACCCGTCACACACATACTTCACCCTCCTACCATCAGGAAAACGGTTCTGAAGCATTCGGGCCATCACATCAAGACTGTGCAACAGTTTTTTCCCGCAAGCCGTCAGGCTCCTGAACAAACATCTGGACTGAACTCTCTCTCTCTCTCACACACACACACACACACACACACACACACACACACTTACACACAACTGAGTGACTGATCTGTACAACCGGACTCAACACACATACACTTCACACACCCAGGTTTCAGCACCATTCACACCTCTCATTATAGCATAATGTTTACATGCCGTTTGTAGCTGATCTCCGGGACTTGCTCTATTTGCACAATATTCTGTTAATCCCTTGGTCACTGATCACTTTATCTTGATTGCTGCTACCATATTTTTTACACTATTATAGAATTGCAAAATTCTGTTTATATTTGTTTACATTTCTGCTACTGTGCACCTTATCCTGTCACAGAACGGTTTTACTGGCGGAGCTACTGCTGCTTTTATTTTTATATTTTGTGTATTGTGTATTGTCCTGCACTGTCCTGTGTTGTCTTGCACTGTCTTGTGTTGTCTCTTGCACTTGTGGCGGGGCGGTGTTTGGTAAAAGTCGACACTAATGTACAATGAAAACGGAAAGCAGACTACGCCACCCAGTTTCTATAAACTGGGAAATTTAAACTCAAAATAAAGCACACAGGTTCGTTTCCACTAAACACAGTAGACGTGGATATAAATACAAAATTGCTTTTATTTCTCAAATAAGAATTAGCTAAAATATAAAAGAACTGTTGACCAGGCAGGAATAACAAAAAGAAATAGAAATACTTTCAGGCTGAGGCTTACCAGTAGGGTGGCTAGCTGCACAGTGAGTATCTTAAGACACCCCACTCACCCAAGTATGCTCCGCACGAACACCCACACACACACACTAAGTGAGGGAGATACAATGGACACGGCAAAACACTCTGTGAGAGAAGCACCACCACCACACAGGTCAAAACAGCTAGCTTCCCTCACTGGAGGCCTTCAGCTCCTGAGATAAACAAAAACACAAACAAGAGTATAAAAACAATCAAACACACATACAGTGAAGCAATTTTGATGGGTCAAGTTCAAACCATGAATGACAAATCTGGATCATTTACTGGCCACACAGGTTCAGAGAGACAGGAGCTCTGCTAGGTTGGCATCACAAGCTCATGAACCTAGACACAATGGCTCGACCAAGGGCCCAAGAAAAGAACGAAAACAAAAGAGGAAAACAAGATGAAAGAAAACAAACAAACAGGATTCACATCAAGTTACAAAAACAACAAAGTAATCACAGAAGAAACTAAAGAAAAGATCCATGAATACTCAAATCAGTCCAATTAAACAGGAAACAAAAGCTGAAATTCAGTACCAATGGTCACAGAGAGATAAAAATAGCAGCAGAACAAACATCTGACAATTCCAATACAAATGATCACAGAGTAATGAAATACCAAAAATGGCAGCAGAACAAACATCTGACGATTCCAATACAACTGATCCCAGAGTAATGAAATACCAAAATGGCAGCAGAACCAACAGTGCAGTCTTAATATGGTATCGGGAGTAACTTATTTGCCCCGCAGTCCACAGTGACAAAATGCTCGCGAACAATTACCCCCACTAAAATAGACAAAAATAAAGACAAATCAGTCACAGACACCAAGTCAAATAATGCTCAAGGGACTAGATATACATACCCAGAAGTAGATTATTAAACAGGTTCAGTTACGCGCAGTTTTATCCAAACAGCAACGAGCTGCAAATATGCGGGTGTTCCATCATACACAGGCTGCAATATAATCGAAGCATAAGTTACGAGTCCCACCGCAACAAACATTAATCCACTAGAATTAACATACCTGGAGTGAAAGACAGCCTGTACCCAACAGCAACGTCACGCCAACCCTAAACACAACCTGGCTACAAACCAATAGACACACTTAATAGTGCATAAACACTAGTAGCAGCAGCATTAGCCAAACAGCTAGGTACCTACCTCCCGCACAGCCGCGTGCACCCGCCCACAAACGACAATGATTGGATCATGCACGCTCAGGTGACATACCCGGCGTCTTTAAATATGCCTGGAATGGCAGCCAATAGGCTGTCACACCAGTCATTCAGGCGACAGTCACGCCTACGAGGGCGGTACCTAGACTGCCCCACTACAATCTGTTTGCACCAGTTGCACACATGCACTTTATGTGGCGAGGATCTTAGTTCCTGGCCCTGTGTTCTTCTGTTCTGTGACTGTTGTTTTATGTTGTTTTATGTAGCACCTGGGTTCAGGAGAAACGTTGTTTCATTTCACTGTATACTGCATCAGCTATATATGGTTGAAATGACAATAAAAAGCTTCTTGACTCTTGACTTGACTCTTGAATAAATCGCCGAACAAAGAGTACATAGATGAAGAGTCAAGAATACAGCAACGCACAAACAGTGGGACTGCGTCCCGAAACTTGAACAACTGAAAGTTAAGCCACAGCAAGGAAGCAGCTAGCAGGCTCTTTCAGGCATGCTATATGTGCACACCTGCTTACATGGCTTGAATCACCCGACTAATCTAAAATTACACAAACAGTAAATCATTAAACCATTCTACACTAAGAATTTTTCCTATCTCATCTTGAGGGGTTTCAAAACCACTTTATTGGAGATACGAGCACCAGAGGAGTAAAGATACAAGAATGGTTCTACCATTTCTGTACACACAAGCTGCCCATGTGCTTGTTCAGTCTCTTGTTATTTCGAGACTGGACTACTGCAACTCTCTGCTGGCAGGGCTACCCCCGAACGGAATTAGTTTATTGCAAATGATCCGGAACGTAGTTGTGCAACTTGTGTTCAACCTGCCCAAGTTCTCCCACACCACCACACTTCTGCGTTCCCTCCAATGGCTTCCAGTAGCTGCACATATCAGATTCAAAACACTGATGCTTGCCTACAAAGCCAAAGGACCAGCACCCTTTTACCACAATACACTGCACCACGCTGCCAGAGATCATCAAGCACTGCTCAACTCGCCTTCTCTCAGAGTAAGAGGTAAGTTTACTTCAAGGCTCTTTTCTGTTCTGGCACCGAGGTGGTGGAATAAACTGTACAAACACTTTCTAAGTAAAAAAAAAAAATAATTATAATAAACAACAGAGTTGTAGGCTGATTTATATTAAGTTGCAATCTAGTGTACCAGTGTAGATTTATTTATTGATGGAGACTCAAAGCACTTTTTTAGGTCACTCTGGACAAGGGCATCTGCTAAATGCCGCAAATGTAAATGTGAATAGGACAAACTACTGACCAAGAAGAGGAAGCAACAGAGAAAGGAGAGGTATCAGACTCCAGTTCAGGCTGCTCCTAAAAGGTATGAGAGTGACATGCCATCCAGCCGGCTAAGTTTTTCTCGGTGCACTGCAGAGACAGAACATTGGAGTTGGGAAAGTCAAGGGGAGGTGAAGTGTGTCTAATGGTGAACAACCACTGGTGCGACAGCACGAGCATTGTTCCTCTTTTATGCTCCCGCACACCAAATCTGGAACTACTGACCATCAAATGTTGCCCTTCTATCTACCTCGGGAATTTAGCTCGGCCATAGTCAGTGCCATTTATATTCCAATTCAAGCAATCGACACAATCACGTCCACCGTTTGGTAAATTGGACCAATGCGCCATCTTCCTCATGCCTGTATACAAACAAATGCTAAAACAGAAAGCACCGGTTCAGAGGGGGGTCGCATGCTGGACTGACCAATCGGTGGCCACTCTGCAGGACGCCTTAGATGACACAAACTGGGACATGTTTAGGTGCAGCTTGATGTCGTGGGATTCATCGAAAAACTAGCTGATGATACGGTACAGAAAACCACCATCAGAATGTTTCCCAACTAGATGCCATTGGTGGATAAAACTATCCGGGAAGCTCTGAGATCCCACTCTGCTGCCTACAACGAGGGGCTCACCACCGGGGAAATGGACAAGTACAAGGCTGCATCTAACAGTGTGCGGCAGAGTGGTGAAGGAAGCAAAGCGGCACTATGGGAGGAAACTAGAGTCACAGTTTCAACATGGTGGCTCCAGGAGCCTGTGGCAGGGACTGAGAACCATCACAGTCTATAAACACCATCTTCCAGAATAGGGAATGTGGATCCTTCTCTGGCAGACGAGCTAAACATCTTTTACGCTCACTTCGAGGCTGCAGCTAACCGTGCTAGCGGTGCTAGTGGCACAAACAGCATGCACGCTGAGAGAGCTAGAGAGGTAAACAAGTTTACCATCTTCCGAGATGGTAAACTTGTGGAGGGCATGACTTGAGAAGGGCATTCAGGAAAGTGAACACCAGGAAGTCAGCAGGACCAGATAGCATCATAGTTTGGGTAAATTAAAGCCTGTGCTGACCAACTAGCACTCCAACTTGGAGTTAAGCGTGGAGGGAATTATGGTGTTGAACGAATTGTAGTTCACTGAGATTTTCAACCTCTCCCTAAAACAGTCTCTTGTCCACTCATGCTTCAAACAGTCCACCATTGTTCCTGTCCCAAAGAAACCCCAGCCCACTTGCCTCAATGACTACCGCCCTGTAGCCCTGACCTCAGTAGTGATAAAGTGCTTTGAAAGACTGGTCAGAGACCTTATTACAGCTTCATTACCGAACACACTGGATCCACTACTGTTTGCATAGTGCCAGAACCATTCTACTGAGAATGCCATTGCTCATCTTGTTCACACAACGATGAGCCACCTGCAGAAAAGGGAATTATGTGAAAATGCAGTTTGTGGACTACAATTCATCGTTTAACACCATAATTCCCTCCACGCTTAACTCCAAGTTGGAGGTCCTGGGACTGTGTCAATGGATCTTTAGCTTCCTGAGCCAAATGGGTCAGCAAACACACCTCCCACCCACACCCTCAGCACTGGAGCTCCTCGGAGTTGTGTTTTGAGTCCCCTGCTGTACTCACTGTACATACAAGACTGTGTGGCCACTTCCAACTCCACCACCATCATCAAGTTTGCTGACGACACTGCTGTGGTGGGCCTGTGGTGGGACCTGATTTTAGAAAAGGTTGTAGCACAGCAGTTATGCTCACATCTACTTATGAATAACATTGTTGAAATGTATCAGTCGGGATTTAGGCCTCATCATAGCACAGAGACGGCACTAGTTAAGGTGGTAAATGACCTGCTTTTGGCCTCTGATCAGGGTTTTGTCTCTTTACTTCTTCTGCTAGACCTTAATGCAGCTTTTGACACCATTGATCACACTATACTGCTTGCTAGACTTAAGTACGTTGTTGGAATAAAGGGAACAGCTCTCTCTTAGCTCAGGTCTTATTTGACTGATCGCTATCAATTTGTTGATGTAAATGGTGAGTTCTCCACACTCTCTGAGGTAAAGTTTGGTGTTCCGCAAGGATCTGTCTTAGGCCCACTGCTTTTTTCTTTATATATGCTGCCTCTGGGTAAAATTATACATAAACATGGTATTCGCCTTCATTGCTATGCTGATGATACGCAGCTGTATATTTCAGCAAAGCCAGATGAGAGAGATCAGCTTAACAATGTTGAGAAGTGTGTAAAGGACATTAGACAGTGGATGCTTAATAACTTTCTTCTGCTCAACTCAGATATAACGGAAGTACATTTACTATGTTCTTCAGTTTATTGCAGGCAGCAGACACGTATATGTACACACATTGGAGAGAAAGCTTGTGGTATATTGGTGCAACTTTTACATGTATTACGGTATTTTGATAGCGTGCATGCGCTGTGTGTTGTCTCATTAGCAGACTGGGAAGTTCAAAAAGACAGTAAAGACTGCAACCGTTATACCTCCGTGTCTCTCTCTTTCTTTTCCCATAAAAACACTACAGTGGCGACAAGGATTTGGATTCCACAGTGTAGGAAAGTAAAAGTGCAAGTAAATTTGCATTACTAGAGTAACAGTTTGCCTGTTATTGAAGTAACTGAAAATCGGAAGTTTCAAGCCGTTAGCAGTGCGTGATAGAGGAAGCTAATCAGTCGGCAGCTCAAAAAAACAACAAAAAAAAAAAACAGACCGAAAGACTGACATCTAGTGGCCGTCGTTAGTACTTCATGGAGAGATCGCAAGTACAACAAAACAGATATGGGAGAAAATATACTGGAGTGAAAAATAAAATAAATAAATCGGAATTGCACGGGGATGATAAACGTAAATTAAAGTGACAGCAACATGGCAATGATTAGCATAGTTCCCGAATTTGAAAGTAAGAAAGAAGATTTTGAAACTTAGAAAGATTTGAAAGATGGCTTGCAGCAAATGAGATTGTAGCAGAAAAGAAAGCTGACGTGTTCCTAAGTGTCTTGGGTTCCACAGAGTATGGACTACTGAAGAATTGATTCAACCAAGGAAAGTGACTGAACTAACATTTAAAGACGAAAACGTTGTCGCTGCATTTTAAGCCAAAGCCAATATTAATCGCTGAACGCTTCAGATTTCACAGACGATACCAGAAAGAAGGTGAAACATTGACAGACTATATTGTTGACCTGAAAAGACTCGCTAGCACGTGCGAGTTTGGCCAGTTCCACAATGATGCACTCAATGAGGGATCAGTTTGTCTGTGGTATGTCAGGTGAAGCTTACCGCAAGCGTCTCTTATCTGAGAAGGATTTGACTTTCAAACAAGCCTGTGAAATTGCTCTTGGCCTTGAACTGGCATACAAGAATACTAAGGAGCTGACAGTTCAGTTAAGTTCAGAGCTTTATTTATCCCATGGGGCAATTGATTTAAGCTTTCATCATGGTGCTTCACACAATCAGAACACACACATACAAATGTTAATAAAAATAAATAAATAAATAAATAATAATAATAAAATAAAATAATGTATCTAATTCAACTGGATTTGTTACATAACCGTATTGCTTCAGGCACAAAATGACAGAGCGTGCTGACCATTCCAGTGCTGGCATTCACAAGGTTGCCAGTCATGGGGAAGACAGATGAACAAACCACAGAAAGGTTCTTCGCATTCATGTTTCTCTGCATCAAGCAGATCGGCACAGAGCTCTTCGGCCAGACGAAAATTTGCATGTCATCATTGTGGTAGAGAGGGTCATCAGCCACATGAATGCCATTTCCGCACTGCATCATGTCATACATGTGGTAAAACAGAGCATTTGAAAAAGGTCTGCAAAAGCAGTAAACGAGCAGGTAAAGCTCAGTTAGTGACAGCTACGGCTGACGAATTAAGTGCTCCTGTTGATGCATTTGAACTTTTTACAGTTTACACTGGACAAGGACAGAAAGATGGGCTATTTCTGCAACTGGAACTCTCAGGGAAGATAGTAACCATGCAGATTAACACTGACGCATCTGTCTCTCTAATTCCAGAATCTGTATACAAACAGCTCCTGAATGACTGCCCCTTGCAGCCAGCTGCAATTCATCTCTCATCATATACAGGGGATACAATACCAGTTCTGGGACAAATTCAAGTTCCAGTCCAGTATAATGGAAATGAATGAAGACTTTTTTCAGCCTAAAAATTTTTCAGCCTAAAACAAGAGACAAGAACTGAGCTCTCTCTTAAAGCCATACTGGACAAGCATAAGGATCTTTTCAAAGACGGTTATAAAAAGATTAGAGAATTCCAGGCTAGAATCCGAGTTGAGCGTGATAGCAAACCAATATTCCATAAGCCGCGAACTGTACCATATGCTCTGAGGGATGCTGTGGAGAAAGAGTTGCAGCGACTGCAAAGCAATGGAATCATCACTCAGGTGGAACGAAGTGATTGGGCAGCACCAATAGTAGTGGTTCCCAAGAAGGGTGGCTCTGTCAGAGTATGCGGTGATTACAAAGTGACTGTATACTCCCTGAAGAATATCCACTGCCAAATACTGAGGATCTATTTGCCACCCTAGCAGGAGGTAAAGTGTTTAGCAAACTTGCTCATTTGCATATCAACAGTTACCTCTAGATCTTGAGTCAGAGCAGTATCTAACAATCAACACCCACAAGGGTCTTTTCCGTTATTACCGCCTGGTCTATGGTGTTTCAACAGCTCCAGCTGTTTTTCAGCACACAATGGACCAGATACTGCAAGACAGACAATGTGGTCTGTTTTATGGATGACATCTTGGTGTCAGCATCTACTGAAGAAGCACATCTAACAGTACTGGATCAGGTGATGGCCAGGCGAGCAAAGCAAGGACTGAGGATGAAACTCGCAAAGTGTGCTTTCCTTCAAGACTCTGTAGAATACTTGGGGTACAGGATAGATGAGCAGGGTTTGCACCCTACAGAAGAGAAAGTGGAAGCAATCATAAATGCCCCAGCTCCAAGGAATGTCTCAAAGCTAAGGTCATTCTTAGGATTGCTAAATTACTATGGAAAGTTTGTGGCCAACCTTTCAAAATTTTTGCACCCTATGCACCAGCTTTTGCAAGCAAAATGGAATTGGTCACAAAATTGTGAAGAGGCATTCAAAGCCAGCAAACAACGGCCACTGAACAGTAAGTGCCTTGCGCATTATGATCAAGGAAAACCTCTCAGACTTGCCTGTGACGCCTTTCCGTATGGCATGGGTGCGGTCATTTCACATATCTTACCATCAGGAGAAGAGCAACCGATTGCTTTCGCATCACGGACCCTGACACCTACTGAGTGCAATTATGCTCAAATAGAAAAGGAAGCTTTGGGTATAATTTTTGGTGTAAAGAAATTCCATAAGTATCTATATGGAAGAAAGTTTGTGTTACTGGCAAATCACAAACCACTTTTGGCAATATTTGGACCAACATCCACAGTTCCAACTCTAGCTGCATTACAAATGCAACAATGGGCATTAATTCTCTTGGCCTATGACTATGAGATACAGTACCGTCGTTCCTGTGACCACGCAAATGCAGACGCATTATCTCGTCTTCCATGCAATCATGGTCCTTCAGAGAAGGAGAAGGAAGGAGTGTTTCTGATCTCTCATGTGGAGGAACTACCGGTCTCAGCAAATGACATTGCAGAAGAGACCAGGCATGACTCTATCCTATCCAAGGTTTTGGATCACATTAACTGGATGGCCTAAGTTTTTACCCAATCCAAATCTCAGACCTTTTTATGAAAGGAAAGATCAGTTGTCTACAGACCAAGGATGTATTATTTGGGGATCACGGGTGGTCATACCGCCTAAGTACAAAAGAAGATTGCTTTCCGACTTACATGAGGGACATCCGGGAGTCACTCGAATGAAAGCTCTGGCAAGAAGCTTCCTTTGGTGGCTTGGTTTAGATCATGAGATTGAGACATTTATGGCTCAGTGTACACCTTGTGAAACTACACTAAATAGACCCCTGGCAGCCCCTCTTCACCCTTGGCCATGGGCCACAGCACCTTGGGAGAGAATTCATGTTGATTATGTGGAGGTCAACAAGCAGCATTTCCTGGTGGTGATAGACGTCCATTCAAAATGGATTGAAGTCCTGCCCACAAAGCTGACAACCGCGGAAAAGACTGTAAACCTTCTCAGGAATCTGTTTGCATCGTATGGCCTGCTGAAAGTTCTGGTTTCCGACAATGGCCCTCAGTTTACAGCGCCTGAGTTTGAGCAATATCTTAAGGGGAATGGTGTACGGCATATACTATCACCGCCATACCATCCAGCTTCAAATGGTGCAGCTGAGAGGGCTGTTCAAACCTTTAAGAAGGCATGGATTCGACTGCAGTCTTAGTCAGCGTCTCCCAATCAGCAGCTAGCCCGTTTCCTGTTCACATAAAGGAATACACCACACACTGTCACGGAGCGCACTCCAGCAGAGTTGTTCCTGAAATGGCACTCATCTTTCATTGATTAATCCTAATGTGTCAGATGTTGTATCCAAGCACCAGATCCAAAAGCAGAAAGCGTATGATAAGAAATCAAAGTCTCTCCGGACATTCAGTTTGGGGGAGAGGGTGTAGGTACGAGACTTCAGACATCCCAAGAAGCTTTGGATACCTGCCACTATTCTGCAGTGTACAGGACCTCTGACTTACTGTGTGTAAATAGGCCATCGACAAGTTAAAGTGCACGTCGATCACTTGCTACCGTCAAAGTCTTCAAAACAGCAGCGTGAAGGGATTACTGAAGACATGTTTGATTGCTTGCCAGTTGGTGGAATGCAGAGAGCTGAAAAATCTGACCCGGAAGGTCAACCTGATCAAATTCAGGAACTACAACCTGAACGGCACTATGCACAAAGGCAACATAAAGCACCACAAAGACTTAATCTTTAGGTTTGAGTTGTAGATAAGTACTGTTCAAGAAGACTTTCAGTCTAAGGAGGGAGGAGTGTGGTATATTGGTGCAACTGTTTGTAACACAGGTCAGAATTGAGCTGATGAGAAGAAAAACATATAATTTGCAATAATTATATTTTTACCTAAAACACTAACAAAAGTAATATAATGTTTTGTAAAAGTTAAAATAGTTAAAATAAATAGTTAAAATAAAAAAAAAAAAAAAAAACGCTATTATTATGACGGGCGCTGTGCATGACGACACAGAGGTGAGACAAAGTAATCGCGATCTGCGAAGCGTGTGCTCTCCGTGCGATTACTTCGTCTCACCTCTGTGTGCTTTTCAAAGAGGATTCAAAGGCAAATATAACAATAATCCTTGTTTAATATGCATAAATAATGCTGTATAATGTTATAACTCTTGCATAAAACTTATTTGGGTTATTTTAGTGTGATGATTGATGATTGAAGTGGATGATAGTCCATTGTGGATCCAGTAGCACCCGATGTGATTGATTAATTGTGTTGAAACCCCCCGGATTCGGTGAGTTTTAAAATAATATGTTTAGTTCTCTGAAATGGAGTAATTAAGTTTATTCTTGTTTAAAAGTGTTTTTGTGAGTTTATATCCATTTATTGTTGTTATACAACAATTTGTCTGGTTGGAGTGTGTGAAGTATTGTGGCTGTGTGCATTGCATTTCTGAAGAGCTTAAATGCTTTTCAATGGATTATCATTTGTGTAAATGATTGCTTATGTATCGAGTTAAAATAGTAATTTTCACACAGTTGAGTATGTATTTACGATATGTTGAGTTTAAAAGACATTAATTGTCTACGATGTTCATGGCGCTGTTCGTATGAACAGGTCAGAGGTTTTTTTGAGAGCTAGAAAAGCTGTATTTCTGAGATGGCAAGCCTCCCATTTTGAGAACCCTAAAGAGAGACAAAAGAGAAGAGAATTCTAGATTCATCAAGTGATCTGCTCTCACAAGTGGAATTCATGCGGCTTTGTTGGTATTTCTCACTAATTAGATTAGATTAGATTAGATTAGATTAGATTAGATTCAACTTTATTGTCATTACACATGTACAAGTACAATGCAACGAAATGCAGTTTGGGTCTAACCAGAGTGCAATAACAGCAAGTGCAGGATATATAGATTTAACATGAATTTACATAGTTAAATAAAATAAAGACTATAAACAGTAATTTAAAGATGAATATGTACTATAAATGTTGTATACAGATGAATATATGTTATATAGGTAAAACAATATACAGAGTATTGTGTATATATATATATATATATGTACTATAAATATAATTACAGATGAATATATATGTACTATGAACAATAATATACAGATGAATATATATATATATATATATATATATATATATATATATATATATATATATATATATATGTATTATGAACATGCTATACAGATGCCTATTACTATACACAGAGATTTACAGAAGAATGTGAGCGGTGAACATAATAATATTGCTATAGCTATAAACAGAGGACGGGTATATATACAGTGGTGATAAGTTTATGGTGAGCAGCAATACAAAGAACAGTGTGCAAATGAGCAAGGTTTGTGTAAACAGTCCGTGCAACAACAAAGTGTGAGGTGAGGAATATCAGTGTCTTGGTGAGCATAAGTTTTGTTCAGAGTCCATTAGCAAAGAGTGTGAGGTGTGGGGGGAATGTAGTAGTGTATCAGTGAGTGTCAGAGTTCACTAAAGAGACAGCTCTAGGAAAAAAGCTGTTCTTTAGTCGGCTGGTCCTGGTCCAGAGGCACCTGAAACGCCTGCCAGAGGGCGGAAGAGTGAACAGTCTGTGGGCGGGATGAGAGGAGTCCTTAAGAATGCTGCGAGCTCGACGCAGACAGCGTTTCTTTTGGATGTCCTCCATGGCTGGGAGTGGAGTCCCTGTGATGCGCTGGGCAGTTTTCACCACCCGCTGCAGTGCCTTACGCTCGGCAGCAGAGCAGCTCCCATACCAGACTGTGACACAGCTGGTCAGGATGCTCTCTACTGCGCAGCGGTAGACGTTCACCAGGATATCCGAGGAGAGCTGATTTTTTTTAAGTGTCCTCAGGAAAAAGAGGCGCTGGTGAGCCTTCTTTACTAGGCTGGAGGTGTTGATGTTCCAAGACAGGTCTGCCGAGATGTGGATCCCCAGGAACTTGAAACTGGAGACACGCTCAACAGCCATCCCGTTGATGTGGGTGGTGTCATGTGTGCCTCTTGCCTCCTTCCTGAAGTCCACAATAAGCTCCTTTGTCTTGGAGGTGTTAAGGAGCAGGTTGTTGTTGTCGCACCATGTGGCTAGGTGCTGGATCTCCTCCCTGTAGGCAGTCTCATCATTGTTGGTGATGAGACCAATCACGGTAGTGTCATCTGCAAACTTGATGATGGAGTTAGATCCATTCACAGGCCTGCAGTCGGAGGTGAAGAGGGAGTAGAGGAAAGGGCTCAGCACACAGCCCTGTGGTACACCAGTGTTGAGTGTGATGGTGTTGGAACAAATGGAGCCAGATCGAACCTGCTGGGGTCTTTTGGTCAGAAAGTCCATGACCCAGTTGCAGGTGGAGGTGTTAATGCCCAGATCTAGAAGTTTGCATATTAACTTGGATGGAATGATGGTATTGAATGCTGAGCTGAAGTCAACAAACAGCATACGTGCATAGGTTTTCTTATTGTCCAAGTGTGTGAGCACAGAGTGCAATGCCATGGAAACTGCATCTTCTGTGCTTCTATTGCTTCGGTAGGCAAACTGGTGGGAGTCAAATGTGGTTGGCAGAGAGTCCTTCAGGTGTGCCAGGACCAGCCGCTCAAAGCACTTCATGACAATGGGTGTCAGTGCTACAGGGCGGTAGTCGTTCAGGCACGTTGGGTTAGAGTGTTTAGGCACTGGCACAATGGAGGTACATTTAAAGCAAGTGGGAACAGCTGCTTGGGCAAGAGACAGGTTGAAAATGTCAGTAAAGACCCCAGCGAGCTGCTCAGCACATGCCCTAAGTACGCGACCAGGGATGTTGTCTGGTCCAGCGGCTTTGTGAGCGCTGATCCGGCTCAGTGCATTGCAGACATCTGTGGAGGAGAGTTTGATTGGAGAGTGATCAGCCGAGAGTTTGAGCTTTGTGGCAGTTTCTTTGTTGTCTCTCTCAAAGCGAGCATAAAAGTCATTAAGCTCATTCAGAAAGAGGACATCAGTGGCAGCGGGGGTGGAGTGGGAGGATTTGTAATCACTGATGGCCTGGATGCCTTGCCACATGCGTCGAGGGTCAGAGTTAGAAAAATGCTCCTCTATCTTCAGCTTGTAGCAGTGCTTGGCCTCTTTGATGCCCCTCTTCAGGTTAGCTCTGGATGTGCTGTAGGCCTGAGCGTCACCTGACCTGAAGGCAGTAGTGCGTGCCTTCAGCAGGAGGCGCACCTCCTTGTTCATCCATGGCTTCTGATTAGGGTATGTGATGATTTGTTTCTGGGTAGTAACACTGTCTGTGGTGGAACTGATGTAATCCAGAACAGAGGAGGTATAGCAGTCAATGTTTGTGTGAGAGTCACTGGTGGCCTGAGAAGCAAATGTACTCCAGTCTGTGTGTAGAAACCTTTCCTGAAGTGTGAAATCTGCGTCTGCGGGCCACACCTTTATGGTTCTCACTGATGGCTTTACCCGGTTGATGAGGGGTGCATATTTAGGGGTGAGAAACAAAGAAAGGTGATCTGACTGCCCCAGGTGGGGGAGGGGGGTTGCAACGTAAGCTCCAGCCATGTTTGTGTATACATGGTCTAAAGTTTTGTTCCCTCTGGTGTGACATGAAACATGCTGATGAAATTTTGGAAGAACTGCATTTAAGTTTGAGTGATTGAAATCTCCCGCAACAATAAACGCAGCTTCCGGGTGAACAGTCTGTTGTTTACTGATGGCCGCATAAAGTTCTTTCATAGCGAGCTTAGCATCAGCATCAGGGGGAATGTAAGCAGCAGTAATAATGGTGGAAGTGAACTCCCGCGGTAGATAAAACAGTCTACATTTAACCATGAGAAACTCCAGGTTAGCTGAACAATGACTCTCGACAATAACAGAGTTCATGCACCAAGCTTTGTTGACATAAATGCACAGTCCACCGCCTCTGGTCTTACCGGAGCCATCTAATGTCCTATCCGCCCGGAATGTGTGTCGTCCCGCTAGCTCAATAGCGTTGTCCGGGATGCCGCTGTGTAGCCATGTTTCCGTGAAAATCATGACATTACAGTTCCGAAGTTTCATGCTGTGTGTGATGCTGAGTCGAATCTCCTCCATTTTGTTCACCAGCGACCGAACATTGGCGAGGAAGATGCTGGGTAAAGAGAGCCGGTGTGGTGTTAGCTTTAGCTTAGCTTTCACTCCACCACGCTTCCCCCGCCTTTGTTTACGATCTCGACGCCGCCTGCGAGCACTTACGCCCGGCCGTGTAGAGTGAGCTGCCTCGGGTGCTCTGGTGATCTCAGGAAGGAGATGAAGGTTGTCCATAAAACTGTCAGGAAGTCGTAAACCAATATCCAAAAGCTCACGTCGGGTGTACGATGTATATGCAGCTGTTCTGCACGAACAGACCCGATATGAGCAACAGAAATACCGCAAAATTGCAGATTCTGGAGAGACCCTGAGCCTCGCGATGTGCTCGCGCCGCCATCTTGGGTTCTTATGAAATTACCTCATAATTACCTCATTGCACAGAACTTATTGTTGCACTTTTGAACACTTACACCTCAACAATCGCACACATCATTCCAAGACTTTTTGGCATTTATTTAGATTCAAAGGACTATTTTTCTTACACACACATACATTTGTTCCATGGGCTGAGACCTATTCAATTATGGTACATTTTAACCAGTTTTGAATTATTTTCATGTATATATTTATTTTCCTTGATGTAATGTTTTGAGTATCTGAACATTAATTACATTTCTTTGTGGGTTAAAGAAATTAAACAACTTCATAGGAAACAAAGCTCCAAAATTAGGAATTATAAAGCAAGTTGAATTAAATTAAATACAAATTGATAACAAATATATATTGCAAGTATAATACAAATAGAAACAAAACATAATATAATTAGATCAAATAACTACAAAGGAGCTCAACATTTTTAAAGTTTCTCTAAAAGGAAAGAAGGGGAAAATATTTTTTTGCATTATACTGATTTATTGTTTCATTGCCATTTTATTTCATTGTTTTATGTTTCACATGTCAAGTCAAGTCAAGTTTATTTGTATAGCGTTTTTCACAACAGACATTGTCTCAAAGCAGCTTTACAGAAATCAACAGTCAAGGTGAATGGTGTGCATTTATCCCTGATGAGCAAGCCAATGGCGACTGTCGCTCCCTTAGATGTTATGAGGAAGAAACCTTGAGAGGAACCAGACTCAAAAGGTAAACCCATCCTCATTTGGGTGACATCAAGAGTTTGATCATAAAGTATAAGATTATAAGATTATAAGTAAATGTTCTTTCTACAGTCTTTGGTATAAAAAGTAGGAGCTACTGAGCTCAACATTTGTGATCATCACAGATCCAGCATCAGCTTCTTCATGCCAGAGCCTTTAAACACTCCAGGAGGTCCAATGTCAAACTCCACACATGCAGTGGGATCCAATTGGCACTGGTACGTCTCTAGATGGTTCAGGATGTTTGCGAGTTTGGCATCTACTTCTTTAAAGTCTATAATCTTCATGAGGTGGGACGTGACTGGAGCTGGATAGGGAGAGAAAGAGAAGCAGTGGAGAGGAATTAGCGTAGCTGCTGTTCATGATATTAACAGCACAAGTTGATAATGTGCATGTAATCAGATGTTCTGGAGCACAAGGTTATGATGTGAGACGTATGTTATGTGTAGGCTTTGCTAAAAAGATATGTTTTTAATCTACACTTAAACTGGGTGAGTGTGTCTGAGCCCCGAACACTGTCAGGAAGACTATTCCAGAGTTTAGGAGCTAAATGTGAAAATGCTCTACCACCTTTATTGGACTTTGCTATTCTAGGAACTACTAGAAGCCCAGAGTTTTGAGAGCTCAGGGAGCATGATGGATTGTAGCATGTTAAAAGACTGGAGAGATACATGGTAGCCAAACCATTTAGTGCTTTATAAGTGAGTAGCTGTAGTTTGTAGTCTATTCGAAACTTAACCGGAAGCCAATGTAGGGACTATAAGATTGGGGTTATGTGGTCATATTTTCTTGACCTAGTAAGAACTCTTGCTGCCGCATTCTGTACTAACTGAAGCTTGTTTATTAATGATGCAGGGCAGCCACCTAGTAATGCATTACAATAGTCTATTCTGGAGGTCATAAACGCATGGACGAGCTTCTCTGAATCGGATATAGATAACATGTTTCTGAAATATTTCTAAGGTGAAAGAAGGCTGTTTTTGTAACTTGGTTGATATGATTTTTGAAGTTGCTGTCTAAAATAACTCCCAGGTCTTTTACTGTTGAACTAGTGGTTACAGAACATCCGTCTAAATGCAGGTTGAGATGCTGGTGCTTCTGTATACTAGTTTTTGGGCTGATGAGCAAAATCTCTGTCTTATCAGAACTTAAAAGTAGAAAGTTATAGGTCATCCAATCTCTTATTTCTTTAACACACTCAGTTATCCGAGTTAATGGAGCTATATCGCCTGGTTTAGATGAGATATATAGTTGGGTATCATCAGCATAACAATGGAAGCTAATTCCATGCCTTCTAATAATATTTCCTAAGGGAAGCATGTATATTGTGAAGAGCAGGGGTCCTAGAACTGAATCTTGTGGCACGCCATAGTTCACTAGCATTAGCCTGGATAGCTCTCCATTTAAATCTACGAAATGGTAACGATCGGACAGGTAGGATTTAAACCAGCTTAATGCCTGTCCCTGAATGCCAATGCAATTCTGTAAGCGATCTAGGAGAAGATCATGATCTATAGTGTCGAATGCAGCACTAAGATCTAGTAAAACTAACAGCGAGATGAAGCCTTGGTCTGAAGCTAAAAACAGGTCATTAGTGATTTTAATTAGGGCAGTTTCTGTGCTATGATGGGGCCTAAAACCTGACTGAAGCTCCTCAAAGATATTGTTCTCTTGCAAGTGGGAACATAACTGGGCAGCAACAATCTTTTCTAAAATCTTAGACATAAATGGCAGATTTGAAATTGGTCTGTAATTCGATAGATCCAGATTAGGTTTTTTAATGAGGAGCTTAATAACTGCTAGCTTGAGGGGTTTAGGAACGTGACCTAAAGATAATGAGGAGTTAATAATATTCAGAAGAGACTCACGAGCTGTATATAACACTTCCTTTAGTAGATTTGTTGGAATTAGATCCAACTGACATGTTGTTGATTTAGCTTTGATAACATCATACAGCTCTTCCTGTCCTATACATGTAAAACAGTGGAGTTGTGGAGTTGAAGGTAACACTGTCTCAGGACACGTTATCTAATGTTATCTATTTTTTCAGTGAAAGAATTCATAAAGTCTTCACTACTAAACTGTGATGGAACACAATTTTCAGATCCCTGATTTGTAGTTAGTTTAGCTATTGAAGAAAAAAGGAACCTGGGATTGTTTTTGTTATTTTCTATGAGTTTGCTCAGATGTTCAGCTCTAGCAGCTTTTAGCACCTGTCTGTAGCTGAGCATACTGTCTTTATACGCAATTCTAAATACCTCCAATTTAGTTTTCCTCCATTTTCTCTCCAGATTACGGGCTGTTCTCTTAAAGGCATGCGTATGACTATTATACTAAGGTGCAGGTGCTTGTTCTCGAACCTTTTTTCAACCGGATGGCGGCAACGGTGTCTAATGTGCTAGTGAGGATAAGGTCTATGTTGTTAGCCATTTGATCAAGATTATTAGCGGTTATGGGTTTAGTGAGAAATTGAGATAAATCAGGCAGGTTATTTATGAATCTGTTCTTAGTGGTCGGAACCATAGTCCTACCAAGTCGATAACGTGGTGCAACACGGCAAATCTGCTCTACCGGTAGTTTGTACAGTATGAAATAATGGTCTGGGATGTCATCACTCTGAGGTAAAATATCTATATCAGTGACGTCTGCTCCGTGGGATATTATTAAGTCTAATGTGTGGTTAAAGCGATGAGTTGGTCTGGTGACGATTTGTTTAACCCCAAAAGAGTTTAATAAATCGACAAATGATAATCCTAGAGCATCGTTTACATCATCTACATGAATATTAAAATCTTCTACAAGCAGCAGTTTATCAAAATCGATCTGAAAAAAAAACAAGCAAACTCTTGAAGAAAATCAGCGTAGGGCCCTGGGGGTCTGTACACGGTGACCAGAGCGAATTTTCTATGTATGTCTGACAGTAAAATTTTAAGAACGAGAACTTCAAATGATTTAAAGCTGAATCTTAATATCTGACTAACATTAAGAGAGGCACTATAGATGGTTGCTACACCTCCCCCATGACCAGTCTGACGGGATTCATGCTTATAAACATATCCTGACGGTGTCAAATCGTTTAGACCCATATAATCACCTGGTTTAATCCAGGTTTTAGTGAGACAGAGTGCATCAAGATTATTATCTGTGATCATCTCATTTACAATCAGTGCTTTGGGTGCAAGTGATCTAATGTTTAAAAGACCAAACTTTAGAACTTTGTTGTGTTTGTTTATCTGGCATTTTTCAGTTTTACTGTAATAAGATTATTTCTGGATCTTGTGTATTTAATTCTTGGTTTTACCACACGAGGAATAGATACGGTTTCTATAAACTGGGCTGTGTGTGAACTTGTAACTATTTGGTCTGTTGTATTCGTGTTCTCATAGTTGAAGATTTCCTGATGTCTTACCAGTCAGATGGTGTAAAGTATACTAGAGATGTTATCTGATAGCACTGCTGCTCCAACTCTGCTGTGGTGCAGGCCATCAGGGCAGAAGAACCTAGGATGCCCCCAGAAACAGTTCCAGTTAATAATAAAGAGAAGTTTGTGTTCTCGACATTATGACTGTAACCATTCATTTAGTGCTAAAAGTCTACTAAACTTCTCAGCCCCTCGCTGGTAAGTGGAAAAGGTCCTGACACTATGATCCTCGTTGTAGGCAATGTGCTGCGTACCGTCTCCACCAGGATCCTGAAATCCCTCTTTAAGATCTCCGTTTGCCTCAGCCTGTTGTCGTTCGTTCCGGCATGGAGAACAACAGCTCCGAAGTTCTCGTTCAGGATCACAGGTACCTGCGCAGCGACATCGAGAACACGAGCACCAGGAAAACAGCGAGTGTGCACCTTACCTTTTGCTCCGGTAGCGCGGACATGCCGGGCGATGGAATCTCCGAGAATCACGGTATCGCGTTTCGTCTCGTGGAGAGGGGCGAAGCGGTTCTCAGTCGAGATCTCGAAGGCCGGTGGTGGCGGGGGGGGACGTCCTTGACCGGGGTTTGGCTCACGGCTTCCGCTGCTGCCGCATCCAAGGTCCGTGGTGCACCGGTGCTGGAGTGAACGATACCTGGGCAGGCCGCGTTGTAGGTGCGCTGGGCCTGGGCAGAGAAATACGCGGAGTTGAGGTGCTGGGAGCGTTAGATTCAACCCAGGAATTTACCTGGGACGAGTGTGCGTCCGCCCGGGATGGGCATGTTTTGCATGCAGCTCGCGAATTTGTTTCTCCAAAGCTTCTATCTCCAACGCCACCGTTTGCAACTCGAAAGAGTCCTCACCTGCACTCAAAGTCAGACACACAGCCGGCATAGTGCTCATAATCACGAACAGAGTTAAGATACAGAGATATGAGTGAGAGGCAATGAATATAGACAACACTAGTGATAGTCGAGTTAACTGACTACAGGCACAAGTCAGGAAGACAAAAACAATTTAGGATTATTAAAAGAGAAAAAATGGATAGATAGATAGGTAGGATGTACGTCCATTTAAACCTTTTTCCTTATAAGTAAACAAAACCATCTTGGTAAAAGTAATTTTCCTGGTCTGTCTGATTATGAAGGTGCATTCTTTATTCCTTGCCCTCCCTAGCGAACCTAGCGATCTGGTCCATAACCGTGTATCCTATATATTGATAGTGTTACCAGCTACACAAAATTGGTGAGCCAGCCAGGAGGGCATTATAGTCAAATTCTTTTCAGAAATTTTAGACACAAGACCAGGAGAATAGCTTAAAATTTGTAAGTGGTGCAAATAGTGTCAACATGGAAGTAGTTGAGCTTGAAAAAATCATAATTGAAAACTCAGTGATAATTAGCAGATTGACAAACATAGAAATTGATGAAGACCTGACTGAATTCCTAAACAAGTATGGTCATGTTCACACATTCGCATAGACGATCCTAAATCGCCTTACCATAAAGAAGTAATTGTAGAGTACAGTAGTTGTTCTGCATTAGTGACTCTTAAACCCTTGTTGCCTTACACTTTCAAGAGTCCCCACAATGTTGTTTACCATATAAGGCTTCTGTCAAATGTCTATATGTCAGCAGTAACTGAACATGCTACAGCCCATTCCTTTGATGAACTGAAGAGAATAGCAAAGCTCAGTGGCAGAACATTTGATGACCTTGTGAAAGAGCAGCTTCTCTCAGCCGTTGCTGACAATCTGACTGATTCATCCCAAATGATCAATCCTTCTTCCTCTGACATTCCTTTTCCACCCAAGCAAACTGATTATTCAGGAGAACACAACTCGGATACAGTCCACAGTTTGGTTACAGGAAACTTTTCACCAACATTTGAGGTAAAGGATGTGAACCCACCTGAAGTCCAAAGAATGGTTGTCGAGCACATTGTGAAAAGTGACTGCATTTCACCCTCTAATGCATCGTTGAGGCTAAGGGTATTCTCAGGTAAAGTTCCCTGTCCTACTAGCGAAGCTGATTACGACACCTGGCGAAACAGTGTAGAGTTAATTCTTCAAGACCCTTCACTCTCTGACCTGCATCGGTCTAGGAGGATCTTAGACAGCCTACTGCCACCAGCATCAGAAATTGTCAAGCAGTTAGGTGCAAAACCCTTACCAGTTGCTTATTTCAATATCTCAGATTTAGCTTTTGATATGGTAGAGGACGGTTGTTAGATTTTTATCATGCCCAAACGAAACTTAATTCTTGGAGAGGTTTTCCATATGACCTGCTATGCCCGTGGTGCCTTTCTGATATCAGGGAAGAAGAAATACACAGCACACCAAATGCATGTTCTTCCTCTTCTGGTTTACTGCAGACACAGAACGTATATATATATATATATATATATATATATATATATATATATATATATATATATATATATATATATATATACACATACAGAGAAAAGGCTGTCCTAAACTTATTTCCTGTTTAGATAAGAGGATATACTAGCCGGAGGTGTGTGAGCCCAGATAAGGACTCCCTGTTTACCTTACAGAATAACATCGTAAATATTCTATAGACACTGAACAGACAAAGGAGTATGTGTGAAACAGTGTGAAAACCGTCTTAACACTAACAATGGCCACTTTAAATCATTTATGATTTAGCATCACACACCAAAACATAGGATGTTTATCTTGGGAACAGAACTGATGACATAAACTGCAAATGAAAAGATAAAGACAAACAAAAACATACAGATTCCATTTCATTCTGTCCCTACATGCATATAATCCTTCATCATCACCACTCCAATCGAGGCCTTTATGGCCTGTCTTACCATCATCATCAAACATGGCAACATACAAAGTACAATTCCAACAATCAATAAAAGAATCATTCAAAATACAACAAAACAAAATAGTGTTCAACACTCGTAAACAAACCCTTAATCTTCTCAAAAAAACTTTGTTTCACGTTCTCCAAGACATCCTGAGACAATTGTTTCTCAGTGCTTGTTTAATTTGTCTATTAGCAGTATTATAAGGTATACATAACAGTCTACTTTCTGAATAATGTGTTCAAAGAGAATAAGGAGTGTAATTACAACTATGCACATATAGTTATAGAATTTAGACCTAGAGCAGGTATCAGGGTAAGCTAAACTAAACAGTCAAGTGAGTCAGATCTTCACCCCGGAAGTGGCCCCCTTTCTACTATAAAGAAAGGATCTTCCCGTGGGCTCTCAAATGTTTCAGCCCTGAATACTCACTTAGGTACGCTTCTTAGGCCAACAGACCAATTAGTGCACATATTCAATGGGTGCTGGTATGATCCTGCTTGCGTGTATCCACTGTGGCTGAAAATCAGTCAGAACTTCAGTTCTGGTTACAGCTAGAACAGTCACTGGACCCAGATACTTCGGCTCAATGACCTTGGTAGGCTTCGGACTTCTTATCAGGACCTGCTGATTAGGCACAAAAGGGTGTGTTGGCTTATCTGTGGGCAGAGGAAGAGTTAGTGAGACATCAGCACTGATAGAATTCAATTTCTCAACCAGGGCAGAAACGTAGTCGTCCACCATCACTTCCAGGTTACCTAAGGAAGAAATGCCAGTGCATCCCCTGACCCATGTAGTCGGGAAAGGTTAGAACATAAAACTTTCAAAGGTTAGTTTTGTTGAAGATGGGGTCGTTCTCATTTCTGTAAGTACTACCGGGAGAACAACAGTCCAATTTCGGCCTGTTTCAATGCAGACTTTAGTAATACGCTCCTTAATGGTTCTGTTTGTTCTCTCTACCACTCCAGCTGACTGTGGGTGAGAGGGAATATTAAAATGACAATCAATTGCTAAGCTTTTAGCCAAAAGTTGTGTTACCTTCAAAGCAAAAGGTGTGCCGTCATCACTTTCAATCACACTAGGAATACCAAACCTAGAGATGATCTCTTTTGTTAATACTTTGACAACCGTTTTAGCGTTCTCTGTCGCACATGCAAATGCTTCTGGCCACTTACTGAATCTATCAACTATAACCAACAGGTATCTCAAATTTCCTACAGGTGGCATATGTGTAACTATGGCCACTTTGGCAGGTAGTTGAACAGCTTTTAAAAAGTCACCTATGAGATTAAAATGTGCTATGGGCTTTCCATCAGCTGTTTTAAAGTCTTTTTGCTTCCATGTTTTGGCAAAATCATGCACAACACCATAAGCATACTTAGAATCAGTGTATATAGTCACTACTTTACCTACAGACAACTGACATGCTCTTGTACAGTGAGGAAAATAAGTATTTGAACACCCTGCTATTTTGCAAGTTCTCCTATTTAAAAATCATGGAGGGGTCTGAAATTGTCATCGTAGGTGCATGTCCACTGTGAGAGACATAATCTAAAAAAAAAAAATCACAATATATGATTTTTAAACTATTTATTTGCATGATACAGCTGCAAATAAGTATTTGAACACCTGTCTATCAGCTAGAATTCTGACCCTTAAAGACCTGTTAGTCTGCCTTTAAAATGTCCACCTCCACTACATTTATTATCCTAAATTAGATGCACCTGTTTGAGGTCGTTAGCTGCATAAAGACACCTGTCCACCCCATACAATCAGTAAGAATCCAACTACCAACATGGCCAAGACCAAAGAGCTGTCCAAAGACACTAGAGACAAAATTGTACACCTCCGGAGAAATTGCCAAGCAGCTTGGTGAAAAAAGATCCACTGTTGGAGCAATCATTAGAAAATGAAAGAAGCTAAACATGACTGTCAATCGCCCTCGGACTGGGGCTCCATGCAAGATCTCACCTCGTGGGGTCTCAATGATCCTAAGGAAGGTGAGAAATCAGCCCAGAACTACATGGGAGGAGCTGGTCAATGACCTGAAAAGAGCTGGGACCACCGTTTTCAAGGTTACTGTTGGTAATACACTAAGAGGTCATGGTTTGAAATCATGCATGGCACGGAAAGTTCTCCTGCTTAAACCAGCACATGTCCAGGCACGTCTTAAGTTTGGATGATCCAGAGGAGTCATGGGAGAAAGTCATGTGGTCAGATGAGACCAAAATAGAACTTTTGGGTCATAATTCCACTAAACTTGTTTGGAGGAAGAAGAATGATGAGTACCATCTCAAGAACACCATCCCTACTGTGAAGCATGGGGGTGGTAGCATCATGATTTGGGGGTGTTTTTCTGCACATGGGACAGGGCGACTGCACTGTATTAAGGAGAGAATGACCGGGGCCATGTATTGCGAGATTTTGGGGAACAACCTCCTTCCCTCAGTTAGAGCATTGAAGATGGGTCGAGGCTGGGTCTTCCAACATGACAATGACCCGAAGCACACAGCTAGGATAACCAAGGAGTTGCTTATCAAGAAGCATATCAAGGTTCTGGCGTGGCCTAGCCAGTCTCCAGACCTAAACCCAATAGAGAATCTTTGGAGGGAGCTCAAACTCCGTGTTTCTCAGCGACAGACCAGAAACCTGACTGATCTAGAGAAGATCTGTGTGGAGGAGTGGGCCAAAATTCCCTCCTGCAGTGTGTGCAAACCTGGTAAAAAACTACAGAAAACGTTTGACCTCTGTAATTGCAAACAAAGGCTACTGTACCAAATATTAACATTGACTTTCTCAGGTGTTCAAATACTTATTTGCAGCTGTATCATACAAATAAATAGTTAAAAAAATCATACATTGTGAAATGGATTTTTTTTTTTTTTAGATTGTCTCTCAGAGTGGACATGCACCTATGATGACAATTTCAGACCCCTCTATGATTTCTAAGTGGGAAAACTTGCAAAATAGCAGGGTGTTCAAATACTTATTTTCCTCACTGTAAGTGCGACCAACTCTGCAGCTTGTGCTGATGTGTATGGTAATGATTTAGATTCAGCTATTATATCAGGTAATCTTACAACTGCATATCCACATAAATACACATCATCAGAAGGTTTTGAACATGAACCATCTACATATAGACAATCCCCCTCTTCCAGGGCCGTATCTAAAAGATCGGGCCTACAAGAGGTCTCTTGTTCAATGTGTTTAAGGCATTCATGTGCATCATCAAAACCATCTACATCAGTATCGTCTAGCAGATCACGCAGAGCTACTACAGCTGAATGCGGCTGAGAAGAAGGCTTAATAGTTAAGTTTTCCGTTGCCAAGAGTGTGGTCTCATAACCAGACCTACGTTGTGCTGTCATATGTTGTGTAAGATAGCTGTTACCTGATGTGAGTTGTACAGTATCAAAGGATGTGACAGCACCGTTTTCTCAGCATCCCGGACTATCAGAGCCGCAGCAGCCACTGCACGCAAGCACGAAGGCAACCCTTGTGCTATGTTGTCTAAAGATTTGGAAAGATACGCAACAGGGCGATATCTGTAACCTGTTCCTGGGCTAGGATCCCCGCAGCCATACCACCACTTTTGTGCACATAAAGGTGAAAAGGCTTAGCATAATTTGGAAGACCTAGAGCTGGAGCAGACTGTATAGCCTTCTTGAGGGCAGCAAAACTGTCAGTCATTTCATGAGTTCACAAAATGAGACGTGATCTAGGAGCTTTGTGATCAATAGCACTACGCAAAACTTTATCATGCTGTGCGCAGTCAGAGATCCATGCTCGGCAGTAGTTCACCAGTCCCAAGAAGCTCTGCATCTGTTTCACAGTCTGAGGTCTTGAAAACCTGGTCACAAGCTGTACTCGCTCCTGCTCGGTCAGTCCTGTGACAAGGATGTCATCTGCGTATTGAAGGCTGCAGGTTGTTTCTGGCAGGTGGATATCAGCCAAAGTTCTGTGCACTACAGCGGAGAATACGGCCGGCGAGTCAACAAAGCCCTGAGGAAGACGTGTCCAGGTGAATTGACGTCCCCTATAGGTAAACGCGAAAAGCGTCTGCGTCTCTGAGGCCAAAGGGACACTGAAAAAAGCAGAACAAAGATCAATCACAGTAAAAAATCTGTGAGTCGCTGGTATAGAGTTAACAATGGTAGCTACATCGGGCACCAAGGGAGCTAACGGAATAACTATTTTATTAATCTCACGTCAATCGTGTTAACATCCAGCATTTTTTATCCGTCTTCAAGACGGGATCAATCGGTGTGTTATACGGTGAATGTGTCTCGATCAAAACACCTTGTGACAATAAATTGTCAATAACTGGAGCAATGCCAACATTCTTCTCTTTTGACAATGGATATTGTTTTACAAAAACCGGATGGTGTGTTTTCATGAGTGCATGATACGGTTTTACCTGGATTAAACCTGCCTCGTCTTTCTGAGAGCATGAGGACAGAAGGAAAAGACAGTGAGACATTGGTTTAAAAAAACAGAATTTCCATTTCCATTTTGTGTATCATATCTCTTCCTAAAAGGTTTAAAGGCGAGTTTGGAATTATTGTAAAGCTATGATAAAAATTTGAACTAGTCGGTGTCACCACAGGCAAAAGGTGAGTTACATGACATGAAATTGGAAATCTATCTATTCCCTAATAGATGAACTTCCCCTTTTTCCTAGGACCTCCTCCTTGAGTTTTGTGCTGAGGCTGGAATGCACCACTTCCTGTTGCAGTGCAGAGCATAACGGGTTAACTTAACCTGGAGCATAGTAGAAACCTCTAGCAGCATCTAAATCTCTAGGAAAAAGTCTAGATGTGACACAATTTCACTCCAAAATGCCAAATGATCTAAATAAGGATTAGTTCAATAACCGGCACAATTCCTATACATAAAATCTTTGGGATTTTCTTCCGGCAATAAGCGAGAAATGTTATGACCCAACTTCTTTACACAGAACAAAGAACAGACACACAACTATTAATACACAGACAATACACAGAACACATAACACTTAGACAATACAGCTGCGCTAGGCACCAGGGGGATCGCAGTCTTCAAACAAAAAAAGTAATCAAGTCTCTCCAATTGGATCACAAATTTTGTAAGTTAGGAGAAAAAAATAGACTATAAAGCCAAAACAAGATTGAAGTCTTTTGAAAAATTTTTAAGTCTTTCTTTAGTTCCTTTTCTCTTTTCTCTCACTTTTTTTGTTGTTTGTTTTAAACAATGAATTTTTCATTTATCTATTTTTTTCGGGCATATAAAAATTATCGTGGATTCTTTTGGATACTTCAGACAATATCAACTATATTAGACAGACCGTAAAAAACGTCTTCTAATCTGGCATTTTACATGAGGAAAACGCGGCATCTTACATGTCGCGACGAAATCATCCCACCAAAGGAAATTATCATTAATTCGACAATTAATGCATAACCAAGACACAAACACACATGCAGCCCTATTGGCTGGCAAACAAGTTCAAGTTCAAGTTCAATACCTTTATTTGTCCCCCAGTGGGGCAATTAGTTTTACAGCATAGGAGCACACAAACTTACAAACACAAATACACATAGTATAATAAAAAATAAATAGATATAATGCACATTCTGATCAAATAAAAAATAATGTGTAAGCTACCTTACCCTCCTAGCATTTAGAAGAGAGACAGCAGACGGAACAAAGGAGTGTTTAAATCTGTTTGTTTTGGCAAATGGGAGTCTGAGCAATGAACCTGATGGTAAAAACTGAAACTGTAGATATAAAGGATGAGAGAAGTCAGTCAAGATAGAGTTTGCTTTCTTAAACAGCTGTTTTTCGTAGAGATCCCGTAAAGTTTCTTGTGGAAGCCCTATAATTTTACTACTGACGCTAACAACCTTGTTCAGTAAGTTCCTCTCTTTTACCCTCAAGGATTGAAACCAACAAACAAAGGAGAACGTAATAATAGACTCAATAAAAAAACGATAAAACAAAATCATCAAAGTAGAGTCAACCTGGAATTTAGATAGTTTTCTAAGACAAAAAAGACGCTGCTGGCTTTTCTTATGGATCGAGTCAGTATTTTTCTTAAATGTCAGCTTGTTATCGAGGAAAGTGCCTAAGTACTTATAAGACTCTACCGATTCGACTGTCTGACCATCAATCACTATAGTGTCAGGGGAAGGCTGAGCACGTCTAAAATCAATGCACATATCTTTTGTCTTTAAAACGTTTAAGGATAAAAAAGATTCCTGACACCATTTTAAAAAGTAATCAATCAGGAATCAAAACAGGACAATCCCCGCAAACAAGGAAGTATTCTAAAACTTACCTTGGTGCGTGATCTCCCTTTGGATATTGCCGGAAAGTATCTCGCTTCTGACACCAAAACTGATTTTTATCATGCTTACTTAATTCTTGGAGAGGTTACTGGTGGTACTGCCCAGCCAAAGGTGCTAATAGGAACGAACACCTCTTGCATGTGACAAATATCTTGAAGCCAACGGTTCAGTCTGTCAAGCCATCCCATTTGTTTACAGAGCTGTGATTCAGACTATCGAATACAGGCACCAACAGAAGAAAAACAGTAGCATAGGAATTGTTAGGTTGCCTGGTGCTGACCATGTTGTTGTTCCTGTCAAAATGTCGTTCTTGAAGGAGTGGTGAGTGTAAGAGGACAAGTAGCAGAGAGATGGGCTATGGAAAGTTCCAGTGGTTGTAAAGAACGAGACCGAGCATGAGGTAATCATCCCCGGCAAGAGTGTGATTGCTGACATTCATGCTTTACAGAAAGTGATGCCACACAACATTGTGCAGTCTGATTGCTCAGCATCTAGTGTTTGTGTAAAATCTGTTAAAGACATCTGCTTTGACTTCGGTGATTCCTGTCTGCCAGAGGAATAAAAGAGGAGAATCACTCAAAAACTGTGCGCTATGCCTGAAGTTTTTGCATTGCACGACATGGATGTTGGACAGACAGACAAAGTAAAACACAGCATCAAGTTACACAACGAAACCCCCTTCGAGCATAAAGCGAGACCGATCCATCCCAACGATCTTGAAGCTGTCCACCGTCATCTGGAGGAATTGCTTGAAGCCGGTATCATTTCGTGAAACAGAATCATCTTTCTCTTCCCCTATTGTTGTTGTAAGGAAGAAGAACGGCGATATAATGCTTTGCATTGATTATCGCAAGTTGAATATGCAGACCATCAAAGACGCATATGCCTTACCCAACTTGAAGGAAACCTTTTCAGCATTTCGAGGTTCAAAATGGTTCTCAGTGCTCGTTCTCAAATCTGGGTATTACCAGATCGAACTAGAAGAGAAAGACAAACCCAAGACTGCCTTCGTATGCCCGTTGTGATTTTGGGAGTTCAATAGAATGCCGCAGGGCATCACTAATGCTCCCAGCACATTCCAAAGGCTGATGGAAAAGTGCATGGGTGACATCAACCTTTCAGAAGTCCTAGTGTTCTTAGATGATTTAATTGTCTTTTCAGATACTCTAGAAGAGCTCTGTCTTCTTCATGTTCTGGGACGGTTGAGAGACTATGGGTTAAAGTGCAAGTTTTTCCAGCAGTCAGTGAAATATCTTGGTCACATTGTTTTAGAAAATGGTGTGGAGACAGATCCTCAAAAAATAGAAGCCATTAAGACCTGGCCAAGTCCAAGGAACCTGAAAGAGTTGCGTTCCTTTCTGGGTTTCTCCGGTTATTACCGACGATTTATTAAAGATTATGCAAAGCTGGTGAAACCATTGAACGAGCTAACTGTGGGGTATCCTCCTCTTCAGAAGAGTTGCAAGGTGCTAAGTAAGGAAAATACCTACCTTGTTCCCAAAGAGCCTTTTGGAGGGCGATGGACAGCTGACTGCCAGCGAGCATTTGAAACACTCATTACGAAACTTACAGTCAAGTCAAGAGTCAAGAGGCTTTTATTGTAATTTCTACTATACACAGTGGTACACAGTACACAGTAAAAACGAGACAACGTTTCTCCAGAACCCTGGTGCTACGCTAAACAACAACAAACAAAACAACATAGAGCTACAACACAAGTTACATAAAGTGCATCGAGTGCAACCTAGTGCAAACAGTGCAGACAGCGCCGACCAGTAAACCTACTGTATACTTGATTATACAGTACTGTACGAGAAGACTGTAAAAACTATACAAACTAAAAACTATATCCCGGAAGTGAGTATAAACAGAACAATGTAGTGCAAAAAATACAGCAGCAGTCGAAGGTGCAAAAAATAACATGTAAACAGTATAATACAGTGATAATGATAAATGTGCAAAAAACAGCAGTTAAGAGTGTGGTACAGTTGAGAATAATAAATAAATGAATGGTGGTGGAATGGATTGAGATGAGTGATGAGTGTGTGTTAAGTGTTAAGTCCAGGAAAAATTTTACAGTTCGTTACACACATTGGAGTGCGTGTGTGTGTGTGAGAGTTCCGTTTCATTTCTGTGTATTAAGTAGCCTGATGGCTTGTGGAAAGAAACTGTTGCATAGTCTTGTTGTGGCGGCCCGAATGCTTCGGAACCGTTTTCCTGATGGTAGGAGTGTAAAAAGTGTGTGTGAGGGGTGTGTGTGATCGTCCACAATGCTGTGTGCTTTGCGGATGTGGCGTGTAGTGTAAATGTCCATGATAGAGGGGAGAGAGATTCCGATGATCTTCTCAGCTGTCCTCACTATCCTCTGTAGGGACTTGCGGTCCGAGACGGTGCAGTTCCCAAACCAGGCAGTGATGCAGCTGCTCAGGATGCTCTCAATGATCCCTCTGTAGAACATGGACAGGATGGGGGGAGGGAGGTGGGTTTTCCTCAGCCTTTTCAGAAACTAGAGACGCTGCTGGTCTTTCTTGGTGATTGAGCTGGTGTTGACGATCTCCACTGAGGATCCATCAATAATCAGTGGAGATTGGTCACTCTGTGCTCTCCTGAAGTCCACAACCATCTCTTTTGTTTTGTCCACGTTCAGAGACAGGTTGTTTGCTCCACACCAGGCAGTTAACCGTTGCACCTCCTCTCTGTATGCTACTCGTCGTTCTTGCTGATTAGACCCACCACGGTCGTGTCATCAGCGAACTTGATAATGTGGTTCGAGCTGTGCATTGCTACACAGTCGTGAGTCAGCAAGGTGAACAGCAGTGTGCTGAGCACACAGCCCTGGGGGGCCCCGGTGCTCAGTGTGGTGGTGCTGGAGATGCTGTTCCCGATCCTGACTGACGGAGGTCTCCCAGTCAGGGAGTCCAGGATCCAGTTACAGAGGGAGGTGTTCAGGCCCAGAAGGTTCAACTTCTCGAGGAATGATTGTGTTGAATGCTGAGCTGAAGTCAATGGACAGCATTCGTACATACGAGTCCTTGTTATCCAGGTGGGTGAGGGCCAGATGGAGGGTTGTGGAGATAGCATCGTCCGTGGAACGGTTTGGACGATACGCAGACTGCATGGGGTCCAGGGAGGGTGGAAGCTGTGTCTTAATGTGCCTCATGACGAGCCTCTCGAAGCACTTCATCACGATGGGTGTGAGCGCGACGGGACGATAGTCATTGAGGCAGGAGAAAGAAGACTTCTTCGGCACGGGAACAATGGTCGTTGTCTTGAGGCACGTGAGAACAACGTTGCTGCTCAGGGAGATGTTGAAGATGTCAGTGAAGACATCTGCTAGCTGTTCCGCACAATTCCTGAGCACTCTGCCAGGAATGTTGTCTGGTCCAGCAGACTTCCGTGGGTTAACTCTGCATAGAGTTTTCTTCACTTCAGCTGTGGTTAGACAGAGCACCTCGTCAGTGGGAGGAGGGATGGTCTTCCTCGCCACCACGTTGTTCTGCACCCGAACTGGGCGTAGAAGTCGTTCAGCACATCTGGGAGGGAGGGGTCATGGTCACAAGCAGGTGATGTGGTCTTGTAATTCGTGATCGCCTGGATGCCCTGCCACATGCGCCGGGTGTCTCCACTGTCCTGGAAGTGGTTGTGGATTTTCTTCGCGTGTGCGCGCTTCGCCTCTCTGATGGCACAAGACAGTTTGGCCCTTGCTGTTTTTAAGACCGCCTTGTCCCCTGATCTGAAGGCAGAGTCTCTTTGTTTCAGCAGCGCACGCACATTTGCAGTCATCCACGGTTTCTGGTTGGAGCGTGTAGTGATGGTCTTGGAGATGGTCACATCATCAACGCACTTGCAGATGTAGCTGGTCACTGATGATGTGTACTCCTCCAAGTTGATGAAATCGCCATAGGTTGCAGCCTCTCTAAACATGTCCCAGTCAGTGCATTCAAAACAGACCTGAAGAGCAGAAGTAGC
Organism: Silurus lanzhouensis; assembly: GCA_039877035.1. Lineage (NCBI taxonomy): Eukaryota > Metazoa > Chordata > Actinopteri > Siluriformes > Siluridae > Silurus > Silurus lanzhouensis. The sequence continues at coordinate 5,353,348 of JBCEWE010000219.1, forward strand.
TTCTTCTGGCCAGGTTTTCACCTTTTTCAGAACCGGTTTAGAGCGTCTGATGAGCGGTCTGTATGCTGGAATTAACATAACAGATCAGTGGTCTGAGTATCCAAGATGGGGGCGGAGCTCCGCACGATACGTGCCGGGGATGTTTGTGTAAACAAGATCCAGCATGTTTGCTCCTCTCGTTGCAAAGTCCACATGCTGATGGAGTTTAGGAAGCACAGTCCTGAGATTCGCATGGTTGAAATCTCCGGCGATAATAAACAATCCATCGGGGTGAGCATTCTGCAGGTCGCTAATAGCGCCGTAGAGTTCACACAGTGCCTCCTTAGCATTAGCACTGGGTGGAATGTACACTCCGACGATGTAAACTGTGGTGAATTCCCGTGGCAGATAAAATGGTCTGCATGATGAGCAGTAGCATGAAACAAGCACAGAGTTCTTACACCATTCTGTGTTGATATAAACACACACGCCACCACCGTGAGTCTTACGGCACGGAGCTGCGTTTCTGTCGGCTCGAAACACGTTTAGCTCGTCTAGCTGGATGGCTGGCCTCCGTGAAAACAAAGATGCAACAGTCTCTAAACTCTCGCCGTGTGGTTCGCTGGAGTCGGATGTAGTCCAGTTTATTATCCAGGGAGCAGACGTTGGAAAGAAAAATGGACGGGAGAGCCGGCCGGCTAGGGTTAGCATTTAGCCTAGCACGGACACCCGCCCGCTTGCCGCGCTTTCGCTTCCTCGAACAGCGCTTTCGACGTCTCCTCTCCCGGCCACCGGCATCAGGTAACACCGAGGTCTGGGGGCCTGGTCTTTGTGGCCGAGGTCGTGAAGGTTGTTGATAAGATCATCATGCAGATTGTTGGTTGCATGATGCCTGTACCGTAGCATTGTCTGGTGGTCGTACACATGAACACAGCTGACTCTGGTGTCCATGTATTGTGAAGGGTTGTGCTAAATATGGTGAAAGCACCATTTTTGGATCCGGAGAGGCCGCTGCGAGCTACTGCCGGGCCGCCAGCTTGGATTCCTTAGACAGAAGCACCAGTATTAGGATTTGCAGATCCTGGTTTGTCATATGTGCTGCATACAGATGCGAGCACTATCGGACTCGGTGCAGCACTCTATCAGGAGCAAGAGGGAGTCCTTAGAGTAATAGCCTATGCCAGTCAAGGATTGTCAAAGAGCCCAATATCCCGCTCACAAGCTGGAATTCCTTGCCCTGAAGTGGGCAGTTACTGAAAAGTTTTGTGATTATCTTTATGGAAGCAGATTTAAAGTGATCACCGACAGTGATCCCCTCACTTATGTTTTAACGTCAGCCAAGTTGGATGCAACCAGCTACAGGTGGATGTCTGCCTTATCCACTTTCTCCTTTACTCTCCAGTATCGTCCTGGGAAGAACAATCTCGATGCAGATGCACTCTCAAGACGACCTCATGGTGATCTAGTGAATGATTCTGTATCGCAAAAGGAGCAAGATCGCATACGGCAGTTCACCTTGTACCACTCAATTGAAGCGGCCAATTCCACCCTGGTTCCCACTGACGTAATTCAAGCAATCTGCGACAAGCACTCATTATGTCAAGTTGGTGACAACAGTCGTATCACTCTTGTTGAGTCACTCTCTATGTGTCCAGAAGCAATTCCCAAAGATTATGAGCTGATGGAAGGATCTTCAGTTGTTCCCTGTATGTCAGAACATGAGTTAAAGGAAAAACAGAGAAATGATCCAGCCATGCGTGAAGTAATTTTTCACTTGGAATCAGGAGACTCTGTCCTACTTGCACTGAGACGTAAGCTTCCAGATCTTCCTTTTCTGTTGAAAGAATGGAGAAAACTTGAGTTAAAGGATGGTGTTCTCTATCGTAAAAGAACTGTTGGAGATTGTACAATTTACCAACTCGTCCTTCCACCTGAGTTGAGAGCCATGACCATGAAAAGCCTGCATGACAACATGGGTCACATGGGAATAGAACGGACCCTTGATCTCACCCGGTCCCGATTCTATTGGCCCAAGATGGCTACTGACGTTGAAAACAAAATCAAGACCTGCAGTCGTTGTGTATGTAGAAAAGCTTTACCAGAAAGAGCAGCACCCCTAGTGAACATCCAAGTTACCCAGCCACTAGAGTTAGTGTGCATGGACTTTTTGTCGTTAGAACCCGACCGGAGCAACACCAAAGATGTCTCGGTGATAACTGACTTCTTCACTAAGTATGCGGTTGCGGTTCCCACTCCAAATCAGAAAGCCAGAACAGTCGCCAAGAGCCTGTGGGAGAACTTTATAGTTCATTATGGTGTGCCTGAAAAGCTCCACAGTGACCACGGACCTGATTTTGAGTCCAAAACCATTAAAGAACTTTGTGACATTGCTGGAATTAAAAAGGTCCGAACTACACCGTACCATCCCAGAGGGAACCCAGTTGAGCGTTTCAACCGCACACTGTTGGGAATGCTTGGTACTTTGAAAGCTCAAGATAAAACTCACTGGAAAGACTTTGTAAAACCCCTTGTGCACGCTTATAACTGCACAAAGCACGAGACTTCTGTTCGAACGGCAACCAAGACTTCTGATAGACTTAATTTTCAACACCATGGTGAACCGTGACAGTCCTTAGTTCCTTTTACAATATGTGCAACTATTAAAAACTCATCTTCAGGAGAGCTACAAGCTAGCTCAGAAGAATGCAGCCAAAACTGCAGAAAGAAACAAAGTCCGTTTTGATCGCAGAGTGACTGAATCGTCTCTTGAGGAAGGTGACCGTGTGCTGGTCAGAAATGTGAGGTTGCCTGGAAAACATAAACTGGCTGATAGGTGGGATCCTGTAGTGCACATTGTAGTGAGTCGTGCTGGTGAACTACCTGTCTATACAGTGAGACCTGAAAAGCAAGAAGGTCCCTTAAGAACATTGCACATGAATTTATTGCTATCTTGTGGGTTTTTGTCTTCACTTCCAGATGATGAGGTCGGTATGACGAAACCTCAGGAAAAACGTTTAACCAGACGAAACAGACTTAAGGACACTGATGAATGTCTAGAGAACTGTCAAAGTTCTGGTGAGGATGACTATGCACCTCAAATCTCTGAAGTTCCAGCCATTACCTCAGAAAAGTTTATCCGGGAGTACAATGTTATAAGGAAGCCTACAGAGGTTCCTCTTAATATGATCCCACAAACCGAATTTCACCTAACTTAGCACTTGTCCCAAGTGATGATTTAGAGACTGTGAATGCAGGAGATGTGTCGAGAGATGATCCATCTGAACCTGAATACTTCCCCAGTACTGAATACTCACCTGAAATGCAGTACTTACCCAATGTTGAATCCTTATGCAGTCCTGCAGAACCTGTAAAGGAAAACCTGGAAGAAAGAAAGCACTTACCTCAAGTAGAACAGCAGACACTTGATGTACTTGGTAAAAGCCATAGGAAACAAGACAATGAAACGCATGTAGTGCAAACTAAGGAAACTATACCCGATTTTCCAGTGCGGAGAAGCAGACTGGAGTCGATTAAATCTGATGACCATGAGGATGAAACTGATCAAGATGAGAGTGAAGATGAAAATCATCTAAGAATGTCTAAAAGAGTGAAGCAGAAGTCAAAAAGACTAACTTATCCAGAATTGGGAAACCCCATGATATCAATCATTTAATCTTTGCTCCAGGGGTTGAACACCGCTTTTGTCGAATCACTTGCCGAACAACCCAGATCAATTAGACACTCCAAACCCTAAAACCTTAGGTTACAGCCATGCAAAGGGACTTGCATAGACTTAAGAGGGGCGGGTGTAACACAGGTCAGAATAGAGCTGATGAGAAGAAAAACATATAATTTGCAATAATTATATTTTCACCTAAAACACTAACAGAAGTAATATAATGTTTTGTCAAAGTTGAAATAGTTAAAATAAATAGTTAAAATAAATAAATAAAAAAGCACTATTATTATGACGCTGTGCATGACGTCACAGAGGTGAGACAAAGTAATCGCACGGAGAGCACGCGCTTCGCAGATCGTTTTTCAAAGAGGATTAAAAGGCAAATTTAACAATAATCCTTGTTTAATATGCACAAATAATGTTGTATAATGTTATAACTCTTGCATAAAACTTATTTGGGTTATTTTGGTGCGATGATTGATGATATTGAAGTGGATGATAGTCGATTGTGCACCCGATGTGATTGATTAATTGTGTTGAGTTTCTGTGAGTTTCAAAATAATATGTTTAGTTCTCTGAAATGGAGTGATTAAGTTTAATTATGTTTAAAAGTGTTTTTGTGAGTTTATATCCATTTATTGTTGGTATACAACAATTTGTCTGGAGTGTGTGATGTATTGTGGCATTTCTGAAGAGCTTAAATGCTTTTCAATGGATTATCATTTGTGTAAATGATTGCTTATGTATTGAGTTAAAATTTTCACACAGTTAAGTATGTGTTTACGATATGTTGAGTTTAAAAGACATTAATTGTCTACGATGGCGCTGTTTGTATGAACAGGTCAGGGTTTTTTTTTTGAGAGCTAGAAAAGCTGTAATCCTGAGATGGCGAGCCTCCCATTTTGAGAACCCTAAAGAGAGACGAAAGAGAAGAGAATTCTAGATTCATCAAGTGATCTGTGCCTTATCTGCTCTCACAAGTGGAATTCATCCGGCTTTGTTGGTATTTCTCACTAATTACCTCATCGCACAGAACTTATTGTTGCACTTTTGAACACTTACTCCTCAACAATCGCACACATCATTCCAAGACTGTTGCATTTATTTAGATTCAAAGGACTATTTTTCTTACACATATACATTTGTTCCATGGGCTGAGACCTATTTATTTATGGTACATTTTGACCAGTTTTGAATTATTTTCATGTATATATTTATTTTCCTTGATGTAATGTTTGAAGTATCTGAACTTGTACATTTCTTTGTGGGTTAAAGAAATTAAACAACTTCACCTATGAAACAAAGCTCCAAAATTAGGAACTATAAAGCAAGTTGAATTAAATTAAATACAAACTGATAACAAATATAGCAAGTATAATACAAATAGAAACAAAACATAATATAATTAGATCAAATAACTACAAAGGAGCTCAACATATTTAAAGTTTCTCTAAAAGGAAAGTAGGGGAAACATTTTTTTTGCATTATACTGTTTTATTGTTTCATTGCGATTTTATTTCATTGTTTTATGTTTCACATGTACGTTCATTTAAACCTTTTTCCTTATAAGTAAACAAAACCATCTTGGTAAAAGTCATATTCCTGGTCTGTCTGATTATTAAGGTGCATTCTCTATTCCTTGCCCTCCTTAGCGAACCTAGCGATCTGGTCCATAACTGTGTATCCTATATATTGATAGCGTTACCAGCTACAAGTTACATGTATAACGGTATTTTGATAGCGTGCATGTGCTGTGTGTTGTCTCAATAGCAGACTAGGAAGTTTAAAAAGACAGTAAAGACTGCAAACGTTATACCTCCGTGTCTCTCTCTTTCTTTTCCCATAAAAACACTACAAAGCTGACCTAAAGTTCTTTCCTGTTTAGACAAGAGGATATACTACCCGGAGATTTGTGAGACCAGATAAAGACTCCCTGTAAACCTTACATTTTAACATCGTAAATATTCTATAGACACTGAACAGACAAAAGAATTGTTTGCAAAGCAGTGTGAGAACCGTCTTAACACTAACAAGCTTTGTAATTGATTGTCTGTTATAATTACATTGCTGTTTACAGAGTTACTTGTAAAATAATTTGGATTTATATTAATAATCTGGATTTCTAGCCTGATGTTTTCAACTTTATTATTAAAAAAGTTTATGAAATCATTACTACCTAATAATGGTGTGCATGTTAGTGCAGTGCTTTTATTTCCTGTTAATTTTGCTACCGTGCTGAATAAAAATCTAGGATTATGCTTGTTATTTTCTATAAGGGTGGAGAAATATGCTGATCTAGCAGCACTAAGAGATTTTCTTTAATTTAGGAGGCTCTCCTTCCATGCTATTTGAGATACTGTTAATTTTGTTTGACGCCATTTACGTTCAAATTTCCGAGTGGTCTGTTTTAAGGTGCGCGTATGATCATTATACCACTGTGCAAATTTTTTCTCCCTGATCATTTTGGTTTTAAGGGGAGCTACATCATCTAGAGCAGGGGTCACCAACCTTTTTGACACCGAGAGCTACTTTTTGGGTACCGACTAATGTGAAGGGCTACCAGTTTGATAGACAATTCTGAAATAACACATTTGCTCAACTTACCTTTAATTATATATGTTATTATTAATAATTAATGATATTTATCTATGTCAAACTCAATTGCACAGGGGGCCAAAACTTAAAGCACACTTTAGGTCATGGGCCGAACAGGATAAACATTAAAATAATGTTTTTTGAACATAAATATGAATAAAAACAGACAGGAATATTATTCCAGAATAAATAAACTTAAACTTTAAATAACTTTATTTTGCTCTCCATAAAAATATCTCCTGTCAAAATTATACAAGTTAGAAATATGAACGTGCTGCGAAAAATCCCTGAACAAATCAATAAAAATTGTGCTTTTAAGTAAATGTTAAAATAACAACAAATCAAAACAATCAGATTTATTTGCTCTTATGCCATTTTATAAAAAATAATCTTGAACTTTAAATAACAAAATATTTTGCTCTTCATAAAAAAATCTCCAGTCCAACACCAGACGTCTCACAGCTTCATCATGCAGCTCTTCAGAAACTCTCCCTCTGTAAATAACCGGCTGACGGGCTTTTGATTTCTTCTCTGTTTTCACACCAGCTTCACTTTGTGATTTTGCTCTGGTGAAAAACATTTGCTGAAATGTCAGATTCTTCTTTAACTCTTCTACTTTCTGTATCTTCTGCTCTGCGTTCAGGGTTTTTCAGCTTCTCCTTATGTTTTGTCTCGTAGTGGAGTCTTAGTTTCAATTCCTTAATTACAGCCACATTCACTCCACAAATAAGTCACACGTGTTTACCGGCAGTGTCAGTAAACATATACTCAGAATCCTATCCGTTTTTAAAAGCTCTGATTTCAGAATCCACTTTTCTGAAATCAGACAGAGTCGAGCTCTGCGGGGTCAGACGGAGATCTATTTAATATCGTAATTTCTGGAAGTTTATTGATAAAATGTGCTGCTGTAGCTGACGTGAATGTACGCTTAACACGGTAACGTGGTGAGGTACTAATGCAATGACTGAGGCAGATTTTAAAAGAGATGAGATAATGGCCTGAAATAGCTTTAGACTGTGGAATTGTGACTACATTTTTTTATTTTGAATCCAAACGTTAACAACAAATCAAGAGTGTGTCCACCACTATGAGTGGGTCCTAAACCATTCTGATTAATTCCAACTGAATCTAGAATGGACACAACTGGTGCTCTTAAGGAGTCTTCCTGATTATCAAAATGAATATTAAAGTCACCAACAATTATGGCTTTGTCTAAAGAAGTAGCTAAATTTGTGATGAAACATATATACATTCATACATTACTCGCACATACTTATATACACATATATGCTATACATGTTCCCACACATCTACACTTATATACTGGAACATACAATATTTTGTATTCTGTGTTTTATGTATCTGTCTTGTGTTGTCTGTCTCTTACTTTAGTCCTTATCTCTGTGTTCTGTTATGTAACTTTTTTATGCGATGTAGCTCCATGTTGTTTAATGTAGCACCAGGGTTCTGGAGAACTGTGGACTGCGTCAGCTATCTATGGTAGAAATGACAATAAAAGCTTCTTGACTTGACTTGAAATATTGTTTGAATGTATTGTTTTTTTCATGTTGAAGGTACTGGTTGAAAGATTTTTTGACTAGTAGAAGGATTTTTTAAGTTTGATTGTATTCGCATTATCAAATCAAATCAAAATCAAATAAAATTGTATTTGTCACATACACATACATACAGGGTAGGACATGCATGAAATGCTTTTTATGATGGTCCGGCATGAGGGAATAGTATGGGAAAAAAATAATCCAAGAAAACGAAGGCAGATAAATAAAGTATAAACTATAAGATATATAAAGATATATATGAGAAAAAAAAGTGTATATACATGGTATGCTTATGACAATAAACAGTAAAAATTTAAGGTGGTGATTGTCCTTAAAGTGTCTGTGTGCCGTATGATGTGGTATAAAGTATAAAGTGCACTGTGCTGTACAAGTCCAAAGTTAAAGTGACAGTCCAGATATTAAAGTGTCGTAGTGCGAAAAGAAAAAGCTAAATATGTGCAGAGAAAAAGTGTGACGATGGAGAGCGTGGACCAGTTCTAGGGTGTTTCCTCGTTCAAACACTGAGTGGCCTGCGGGAAGAAGCTCATCCTCATTCTCTCGGTGTTTGCTTTCAGAGGGCAGAAGCGTTTCCCCGAACGCAACGCAGAAAAGAGTCCATTGTTGGGATGGCTGAGGTCCTTCACAATCTTCCTGGCCCTGGTCCGGCACCGCGTGCTGTGGATGTCCTGCAGGTTAAGGAGCCCGGTGTGGATGGTACATTCATCTGAACACACCACCCTCTGGAGGGCTCGCCTGTCCTACATGGTGATGTTCCCGAACCAGGAAGTGATGCTAACCGTCAAAACGCTCTCAATAGTGCAGGTGTAGAAAGTCTTTAGCACCTAAGAGGGTAGTTTAAAGTCCCTTAAGCATCTCAGATGGTACAGATATAACAAAAACACTATAAAAACAGACAAAAAGCACAATATTCACACAAGTGTTGCACTCAGAACAATGTCTATGAAGCGACTGAGCATGAAGTGTGGGGATGGAGGTGAAAAGCGACGAGCACGTCAAAAGAAACACTCGTCTTCCCGAAATATGCTTTATTCTCTGTATTCTCGTACTACAAGGCATTGTACACCAGGGTTCCACTGTAGTTATTTGTATGTCTACTGTACAAATTAAACTGTTGGATAAGCATGCAAGTGTGTGCAATAGCAAGACTTTGGTCACATGACATATGTGCTTATTGGCTGGCTTGTACTCCTCCCTAGTCAAGTATCATGGGAGCTGTTTGGTCCTGATTCCTGGAAGAGAACAGAGTACAGGACTGGTTATTCTTGGTATAGATTAAGCAGTGGTGGGCCGTGCATTTGATACCTGGGCCTTCAGTGGGGACTTACCCAATTTAATCCACCTCTTAATACCACCACTATCACATTGCAATTATAGAAACCACCAATACTCTTCAAAAACGCAGTATAACAACGTGGGGCATTACAGAGAGAGAGGGGCATATACTCTACACTAACAAACCCTTCCTGGGCTGAGACAAGCTAGCTAGCTTCAGGGTTGGCCAACCTCTACTAGCCGTCTAGCTTTTCTTGAAAATTTATTTTTAAGTATGTCCATGAACAAATCATTTTTCTTCCTCCGTAGGCATAAAAAAGTCTAACTCAGAGTTATTCATGTTTTTTCATGTGACTGTTTTGCCAGTCGAACTTGGTGGCTATACAGTTTCCCTCTGACCAACCAATCAGAGGACGAAAAAATGCTGATGCTACTCTGGACCAGCTAGCTGGCCCTGTGAGGTGAATATGAAATCTGATTGGTTAAAGAAACAGAGCTATTTATTAAGGAGACTATGGTGAAAAAAGGCTAGCAAAACAGACTTTGCAGGCCCTGGGCAGATAAGATTGACATGGCAGCACATAGAGGTTGAAATCTGATTGGAGAAAAATTCTAACATCCCAAGTACTGGAAGCAGTGCAGCCAAGAGAAATGCTACAAAATTAAGAGAATAAACTGTTGGGAATAAATTAATACAATTTAATGGAACAAATATTAGAATTTGGGTTGTAAATGTAGGTCAGTGCTTCTAAAAGTGTTTAGGCCAGCAGAGAAGGCTTTGCTGGCCCTGACCGCCCGCCACTGGGTTTGAGTGTGAGGCTTGTTAAGCCTCAGAGGAGGGAATATATGATGTTTTGTAGCACATATCATATTGTTATTAGTTATTTATTTTGTCATTCCCTTTGGTTTGTTTGATTTTATTAGTTAGTGTATCACATCGCACATTCACAATGTTATTTCTTTCTGATGTTAATCACTTTTTTGTTTATTAACTACTTTTTGATGTTTGTACCACTCAGTATAATTAAAGAAAAAGTGTACTAAGTATATCCACATTAAGGCCTAATGAATGCGAGAGGGTGAAAGCTTTAGTCTCATTTATGCTGAAATAAATGTTCCAGACGTGCATGATTTGATGGGTTCGTTTATTATATCTTAATTTTTCTCTCTGCTTACAAATGGAAGCGCTAATTCCAAGCTTTTTCACACACCAAAAAAACTCTCCGCTTTTTTTCTCATTAACTCTTTGTTTTCAGTCCTCGCTTGCACCTTTTTTTCCTTACTAGAGCCCCCTACATTCAGATTGCTAGCACAACATGCCTTCTTGAGCATTCATCACAGCAGTTTGAGCAGTTTCATGCATTTACACAAACATTTCTCCAAACCAGACTTTATGCATTAAACCCATCATAAATCCAAAACACAACCATTAAAATGAACTACATAATGTAAAACAAAAAAACATCTGGGGGGTTATTATTTTCCTTCAAAAACAGAAACATCCCATTACATAAGCCTCACACTCTCCCCTCCAAAAATGAATGTCGACTCGACATACCCTAGTTCCCAGTAACAATGTGTTAATATTAGAGCAAGATAGCACACAAGGGAGTCAGTTACTATACTCAATGCTAATTTGTCTTGCAACTGCCTTAGTATGACATCTATCTCCCATTTAATGTCATCTGCTGGCGTAGACACCACTGGCCACATTATGTCTTAAGGATTACCTCATCATAAGACGGGTCATGCATCAAGTACTGAGGGTTTTTCACCTGCAACATGCTCTATGCTCTATATACAGACTCACATATAGCTTTTTGCATGTTTCATCAAATTTTAGCAGTCTATGTGTCAATGTCTGTTCACTGGTACTTTATGTGCATTAACTAAAATATAAGTCTATAACCCTTTCTCCATGAACTGTTTCTTACTGAAGAACAATTAACTGTACTAAAAATACTTTACACAACAACTATAAAATTAAATAACTCTCTGTGTAATAGAAGGTTTGCCTAATGTATCATATGTAAATATCATGGGTGGATGTCTTTTTCTGAAAGGATACTTTCTCTGTGACAGATAAGTTACAGCTGGGCTACCGTCATCTACCTCGTCCGATGATGTCTCTTCTCCCGCTTCTGTCATCTCATTTTCATCCCCCATTACATCTGCAACTTTTCCTGAGTTTCTTTTCCCTTCATCATATTCCTCCCTTATGGGCAGTGCCTGCTCATCATCCAGCTCCTGGCCTAGCTCTTCACCCATACCTCTTAACTGGAGCTCATTCTCCTCTGGACCTAACTGACTTGTGCTCTCTGCAAGCTGCTTTGTCGACAGTGTCCTTAAGCATCTCCAGTCATTCTCATCTCCTGAATCCTCTTCAGCCACCATATTTACTTGATGTGTATGTTTTTTTCTCTTTGGTTGCAATTTGTTTTCCTTCTGGTCGCTATTGTCTATGGGTAGGAAATCACAGGGCAGCAACAAGTTTCTATGCAGGACTCTCGCTACTCCTGAGCCACGCTCTGGCTTCACTGCATACACTGGGCCATCTTCATACTTTCTTTCTGTCACAACATAAACTTGATCCTCCCAATAAGAACGGAGTTTTCCCGGCCCACCCCTTTCTCCACAATTTCTCACCAGTACTCTGTTTCCGGGCTGGAGATCCGCTCCATATATTTTTTTTTCATAGCCATGCTTCGCTCTACTCTGTTCTTTCTGGACCGTTCTTGATGCCAATTCATACGCTTCCTCCATGCGTTTTTTCCACTTGGCAACATAATCATCGTGTGAAGTTCCACACTCTCCCGGCTTCCGGCCAAATATTAAATCAATGGGCAGCCTTGGGTTTCTCCCATACAGAAGGTAGTATGGAGCATACCCAGTTACTTCACTTCGTGTGCAGTTATATGCATGGACTACCTTGTTTAAGGAGCTCTTCCAATCAGACTTTGCTTGACTCGGCAGGGATCTGAGCATTGACAGCAATGTTCGATTGAACCTTTCCACCTGTCCATTTCCAGCAGGGTGGTATGGGGTTGTGTGGGAGTGTTGGATACCACAAAATTCCTTCATCTGGGCGAACAACTTGTTCTCAAATTCCTTCCCCTGATCATGGTGAAGTTTGGTGGGAAATCCGTGCCTGAGAACAAAATCACCAAAGATCTTTTCTGCTGCAGTTTTTGCTGACTTATTTTTACAGGCATAGGCTTGGGCATAGCGTGTGAAGTGATCCATTAACACCAGGATGTATTCGTAGCCACCCTTACAGCCCTCTAAATGCAGAAAATCTACTGACACCAGTTCAAAAGGGTAAGTAGTTACTATATTTACCAATGGTGCTCTCGTCATTTTGTTTGGACGTTACACGCTACATTACGCTACACACTTTGGTAACGTAATGTTCCACATAACCCTGCATGTGAGGCCAATAAAATCTTTCTCGGATGAGACTCAGTGTGCGCTCCACCCCTTGGTGTCCCATTTCCTCATGAAGCTCCTTAAGCACAATTTGGAGGTATTTGCTAGGCAGCACTATCTGAGTTCGCCCTGCTGATTGCCGACATAGTATTCCTTCCTCGTCCAGGTATAACTTGCTTCTCTGTCTGTACAGTACAGTCACCTCATTGCCACGGTCTCGTCTCATCAACCTTGGCCAGTGGTCTACCATCACATACTTTCGTACCCTTTTTAGCACTGGATCTTTTTCTTGGGCCTCTTTCAGTTCCTCAGTTGTCACTTTAGCCATCTGTTTTTCCCCTTGTTCCTGCTCTACTAAAGAACAAACTTTTGCTAGGGCTATAGGGCACATCCAGGGTCCCTATTCCTCTGACTTCACAAGAAGACCATCTGTGACAGCAGCTACAACTCTTGGACTGGCCTCTTGTAAACAGGCCTGCATATAACTCTCCATATCCAGCGGCATTCTTGACAGCACATCAGCATCTCTGTGTATGCGACCTGGTCTATATTTGATGGTCAAATTGTAGTCAGCCAACTCTGCTATCCATCGGTGAGTGGTGGCATTGAGCTTGGCCGTGGACAAAACATATGTCAACGGGTTATTGTCTGTATAGACCACGAAGGAGGTGGCGTAATATAGGTATTCACGGAATCGCTCACAAATGGCCCATTTCATTTCATTTCCTCCTTCCTTCTTACTACCATGACTTTTACGGCTTGCTCTATTTTCTGGAAGCTTTTTCACTGACAAAAGTTCATACAGAGGTTTGCCAATCTGAGAGAATCCAGGAAAATATATGTGCGGTAGTAGGACAGAAACCCCAGCAGTTGTCTTAGGTCACCCACAGTTTTAGGTTTACGGTCCCTTAGTGCTTGCACAGGTGCAATTTTTTTGGAGTCCATCGTGTAGCCCCCTTTCGACACAATTTTTCCCGAGAACTTAACCTCAGACCTAAAAAGCTCGCACTTTCTAGCTGTAAGCTTTACCCCATGACTCTGGTAACGGCGTAGTACTTCTCTGACATCATTGAGGTGCTCTTCGAATGTCTTACTGTGTACAAGGTTATCATCTAAGTATGGAAGACAGGTGTTGTCTCTGAGTCCCAGCAAACATTCCTCCATACTGCGCTGGAACTCAGCAGGAGCCGAGGACAAGCCAAATGGAAACCGGACCCATTCATAAAGGCCCGAAGGTGTTATGAAAGCTGTAAAGGGTCGGCTGCCCTCTTCCACAAACCCCTGATGATACGCCTTCCCCTGATCCAGGACTGAGAACCATGTACTCCTACTTAAACTGTTCAGCATGTCTTGCCCCCTAGGAATGGGATGACGGTCTGGGATGGATTTGCGATTGAGCTCCCAGTAGTCTATACAGAGGCGAAGACTGCCATCCTTCTTGCGCACGCAGACTACTGGGGATGCATAAGGAGAGCGAGACTTCTGAATCCATTTTTTATTTAAGAGGTCTTCCAGATATGCTTTTACCTCATTGTGCAGTGGTTTTGGCACAGAGACATACGTACGTTTTACTGGAGATGTGTCACTCAGCCTGATTTTCAGTTGGAGTGATGGGATGCACCCCACATCACCCTCATCCTTTGCAAATGCTTTACATTCTTCTTTCAGCATTTGCTGAACTTTCCTTTGTTGTTCAGGTGTCAGGTGATCTATCGACACTGGTGGTTCCCACAGCTCTTTGTTAACATCTTGGCCTGTGTTGACAACATGGTGTACACCTGTCCCCTCTCTACTTTCTGTGACTACTCGCGCCACCCCATCACCACTACTGACATTCCAGTCTGATGTTACAACGACGGGTTGGGTGTCTGCTGGATATATGGCTCTGACTTGCTGTACTCGTCCCAGGACCGTACGGGGAGCGAGAGTAATATCCCTTTTGCTGTTGTTGGTAACTGGGATCTTTACTTTTGTTAAGTTCCCCTTCTGAAGACTAACTACCATCCTGGCTACATTTAGCCCCTCAGGCCACTGTGGAATATCTTCTGGTTCAAACAGGACTTCCTGTTTTGCAGCAAGCTGACCAGTCCTAACATTACAACTTACTGTTGTTGTCTGTCCTGCTGCCACTATTATGTTTATCCTTCCCACCTTTACTATTCCCTCTCTTTCCGCTTGGTCCCCGTTCTGCATCATTTGGATCAGTGCAACAGCTTCCTTTACCACTTCTGAGACAACATCAGGGTGCTGCTCCATTCCCTTTAACACCAGATGCTGTATCACATTGTAGCCAATGATTGGAGGCTGCCCCACGCCTTGCTCCTTTGAAACAAGCACTGGCACCAGCTTGTGACAGCTTGTCCTTTTGTCCGACCTCTCCAATCTGTCCACAGATTTTGAAATCTCTCCTCACAGTGACTTCAGGGGCAAGACCAATAAATGATTGCTGTTCAATGGGTCTACTCCGTCCTGCTCCAGCCTCTTTTACTTAAATTTTTCCCATTACTGTATTTCCAGAATTCAAATCCACCTCATTCAGTAAATCGTTTGCTGTCGGAGAGATATCTGTCACAGTTTTATCGTTGGCGCCATTTTCCCCTTTCTCCCGCTCTGGCTGTGCCTCCATAAAAGTTAGCATTGAACACATGTAGTGCTTTGCTACAAATTCTTCTTCGCTATCCATGATAGCAACGACAGACTCTGTGACTATATTAATAAGTGCGCGTTTAGTAATGACATGCCCGGTAGGGATTTTGTTACACTCACATACCTCCTTCACTTGGTCTAGCCGCAACAACCAGAACCTTTCTGTCACGCGTTCGGCTAGCGTTTCTAGATCCATCGCGAGCCGGTATGCTAGCTTGAGCTCCGCCCTTCAATTCACTTGCTCCGTTCCCACTTGGGTGATCCCTTAAACTTGCACTTCTTAGAAATCCCAGCGGTGCCTCCAAGTCCTCGCTTGCACCTTTTTTTCCTTACTAGAGCCCCCTACAGTTAGATTGCTAGCACAACATGCCTTCTTGAGCATTTATCACAGCAGTTTGGGCAGTTTCATGCATTTACACAAACATTTCTCCAAACCAGACCTTATACATTAAACCCATCATAAATCCAAAACACAACCATCAAAATGAACTACATAATGTAAAACAAAAAAACATCTGGGGGGGGTTATTATTTTCCTTCAAAAACAGAAACATCACATTACATAAGCCCCACACCAGCCTTATATATGTTTTCAGCATAATGAGTTTCGATTCCGGCCAATACAGGCCTGATAATCAAAAAAAAAAATAATTAAGATGAAAGGGCTCTGATATACCATTAGATCATTAAAAGGAGAAAGTATCATACATATCAGAGATAATGGTGGCAGATGACCTGTTGTCAAATAAATAAATTGGGATTAGGTAATGTCAGGGTTCCACCTGCTTCTCCCGGCTTTGATCACAAACACCTGGTCCTCGTTACCGATTAACCTTTATAAACGCCCGTTCCAGAGTCACAGGCTGTCGGTTCTAGAAGGTCAAGCTACAGATCTCGTGGCTCCCCGACCGCCAGCATTCCCTGCTGGTCCATGCCCGGATTACCATTCCGTGGATTATCTCCGTTTTGTGGATTATACTCCTTCCGAGGATCATACCCGTCTTCCGGGTCACTCCGCATCACGGTTTGTAACTCTATTTAAATCTGCTGTTTTTTGTTTAACAATAAACATGATAGAGTTACTCCAGTTGTCTCCACGTGGTCTGTGTCCTGACAAAAGAACCGTCCTAATCTGAAACCGAAACGGAAGGAATCGCACTACCGCGACGAATCGGCAGCCCAATTCCGCTTCGGTTTTCACCCGGAAGCTCACGGCCGCTCCTCGCGAATCATGCTCGCCGGCTCAAGTTCATGCAAGCGCATCTGAGAGCCCAATGGAATTCCCATCTTATTTCTCCGTCGATGCGGCCGAATGGAGCGGCTTCCTGTTGAGCGCCTACAAGTTTATCGTCTTAAAGCTCCCCCAAGGGTGCTGTCGCGCTTCACAGACTTGTTGAAAGCGAGATCATGGTCCCAGACTCCTCTAAAGGCAACGTCACAAGTCAAAGCTCCCCCAAAAAGCGCCGTTGCATTCCAAAGTTCCTCCCTGGGTGCTGCTGCACGGCAAGGTTCCTCCAAGAGCCCCGTTGGACTTCAAAGTCTCCCGGAAAACGACGCCGCATCTCCAGGCCTCTCCAAAGGTGCCATCACTCTTCAGCGTTCCGCCGAAGGCGTTATCGCATCCCAGAGAACCACAGAGGGTGCCATGGCACCTTAAACACCTGCAGAGGGCACCACAGTACCTCAGACATCCGTAGAGGATGCCCTCATGACCCAGAGTCCACGGCATCACGGCCTTCCTGAGTTCCCTCTTAGTCGCCCTGGCACCTCGGACCTACACCGAGGGTGCCACTGCGCTCCTGAGGCCTGTCAAAGGGCGCCGTTGAACCCCAGAGTCAGCTCCAAAGCTCCACAAAGGGTGTCACTCCGCCCCTGAACTCCGCCGAGGGCGGCACTCGGCCTCTGAATTCCGCCATGGCCGTCACTCTGCCCCTGATCTCCGCCGAGAACATAAAGCGATATTATACTCTTATTTACAACATGGCTTTAATACGATATAAGTTACTTTAGACATAAAATTTACAAGAATGACTGTAAGTTTCTCCCCAGAATCAAAACTGTTCATCGGTATATTTTAATTAAAAAAAAAAAATTTTTTTAATGTATATTCCCAGGCTTTCACTATTAATAAACTCCACTTGTTCTTACCCTAATAGTTTCTATCTACCGAAACCGCAATTTCGTACACAATGCTATGTGTTTTTGTCTCATGTAAATGTAATTTACACACTGTATGGTATTTTAGGTATACTTTTACTTCATTTTATAATTAATAATTATATTTTTATCAATAAATTACCTTATTTTAACATAAAACTCCATAAAAACAATTCACTATAAGTTTAGAATTTTCTAAAATCTGGACCATTCGCAAAACAACCTTGAACAAAAAAAATTTATTTTAACATATACGCACCTAAAAAACAAACGTCACACAAACAAAACATATTGCTGTCAGTGCAATTCAGTCAATGCTGCTACTACTTCCGGCAGAAGTTATAACCATAATACATTTTTACTGCAGCACCACAGCAAGCAGGTGGATAAAGTTATGACAGCAGGTTGAGGGAAAGTAGCGCAGTAAAAGTACTGATACGGCACTAAAAAATTACTCAACTAAAAGTACACTGTTTTAAACTACTTAATAAATAACAACTCCTGAGAAAAACTACCCAATTATAGTAACAAGAGTATTTGTAGTTCATCAATTTACACCACTGCGTGTGTATCTGTATGTGTGTGTGTATATATATATATATATATACACACACAGTGGAATCCGCTTATCTCGACCTCAGTTACCTCGACAACCCTATTAAGTCGACGTTTTTGAAGTGGAACCGCCAAATTCTTGCTTTTTCTAAGCATTTTTTATCAGTTATGTCGTTTTTTATGTCGCCGAACCCTAATATCTTGAGCACAAGGGGGGGAAAAATGTGCCATTTAACGTCGGTTACCTAAACGAGCACCATATGTGCGCGATTGAAGCGAAAGCGGCCGAGAAAACACCTGACACGCTGAAGGGGGCCGAAGGGGGCGTGGCAGGAGGATTCCTGACAGATAAACATGTACTGTATGTATTTTTATAGCATGCCTTCATCAAACAAATCGCGGCAATGCTGTTGTGTAAAAAAAAACCTTAAAAAACATGTTCTCATTTATTAACGCACATCATGTACATAAAGAAATTTCAAACACGTTAATATATTGCCGCCATTTAGATTTTCGTTTACCTCGATCATTGGTTACCTCGATGCTTTTTGGCGACCCCCTAGGACATCGACATAACTGGGTTCCACTGTATATACATACGTATGTATATATATACGTATATATATATATATATATATATATATATATATATATATATATACACACATATATATACACACATGTTGTTACATGTGTAAATTATTGAACTACAAAAACGTCTCTAGGTTACGAACGTAACACTAGTTCCCCGAAGGAACGAGACGCTAGTTCCCCGAAGGAAGAAAATGCTATGGGAACGCCCCTGCGTGAACACGCTCTGAACCACGTGTGAAATCTAGCCAATAGGCAAGCCGTGACGTCATATACAGGCGATGTCGCGTAAACCAGGAAGCTACAAGATGGCTGTGCGGTGGTAGCGACATTAGCTTCTGCAAAGAGAGAAGGTAAGCGCGGCAGGGATGCAGGGAGTGTGGCACAGAGACGCAGCGTCTCGTTCCTTTGGGGAACTAGGGTTACGTTCGTAACCTAGAGACGTTCCCCTTCAGGAACTCGAGCTGCATCGAAACACTATGGAAACGAGTGTCCAATCACGCCATACTGACCAGATCCTGCTGAGAGAGTGAGGGCCTCGGCACCAGCACGCAGGACAGAGGAGTCCGGGGTGGCTCTGAGGTCAAGGCCATAAAACCTGACAAAGGTCAGCGGGGTGGACCAAGCCGCAGCTTCACAGACGTCCCGGAGTGACACCCCAGTGGACCCGGCCGCAGAGGCTGCCACACTCTGAGCCCTGACCGCGATCGGAACGGGGACCAGGACTTGCAGCCGAACAACTGCACCGACCACCTCCAAGGACTCGTCCTGTGGAGATAAGCACCCAGTGCTCGCACTGGACACAGCCCGGCCTCGTAACCCCTGGTCGGGGGCTATAAACAGAGGAGGGCAGAATGCCTGTAACACGACACATCGTGTGGGAGCACCCAGCCTCGTGTAAAGAAACACTCTAGCCATGCCAGGGGGCAACTCCAGGCGGTACGAGGCACCTGCTAAGACCCAGACAGGCACTCTGAGTTGCGTCCCTGGCCACAGCCTCTGGGCGCCGCGGAGGAAACGTGTCACCAATGGGACCTACCCAGCGAACACGGAAACCCTCAGGGTCAAAGGGGTTAACCCTGTGGCAAACTGTATCTGCAAAAACTCCAGAACTGAACCGACCTGGCAGTTAACTAGGTCCAAGTCATGGTGCTCACACCGTGACGCAAACAGTCGCCATCGTGCGCCTCGTGGAGGGAGCTCTGGAGTGGAGAAGGGCCTCTACTACCTCGGTAGAGAGAACAGCCGCTATGAACCACGCCCCTCAGGGGCCACAGCCTCCACAACTCCGGGCGGGGGTGAACCAGGGTTCTGCCCGCCATCGAGGTGCTACCAGGAGGAGACAGACTCCCTCCCGGCGAACTCATTCCAGAACTCCCGAGAGCAGCGCGATCGGGGAAAAGGAGTACAGGCGTAGCCTCGGCCAAGACCGTCCCATGGCAGCCACTGTCTCGACAGGGCGTCTGCTCAGACATCCAACCGTCCCGGGATGTAAACGGCTCTAATTAGAGGAGTTCGTCCCGGGACCACAAGAGGACCTGCTCCTACCCTCCTGACTGCAGTGAGGATGACTACAAACCGGGCGGGAGACAACCGTGCCCGCAACCCGGCCGAGTCCCACACCACACCGAGAAAGTGGTTCTCCGTGCTGGGAAAAAGTACACTCTACCCGGCGTTTCAGTCTGAACCCCAGTACATTCATGCAGGCGAGAACAGCATCTCAATGCCGAACTGCCTGGTGCTCTAATGAGCCAACATCAACCAATCGTCAATATAATACAAAATGCGGACGCCCTGGGGCCGCAGCGGGGTCAGTGCCGCGTTCACGCACTCTGTGAAGGCACGGGGTGAGAGCGCTAGGCCGAATGGAAGGACCGATATTGGTAAGCTTCGCCCCGAAAGCAACCTCAGGAACCTCCCGTGTGCGGTGAAGGACGGCTGCGTGGGAGCATGCAACCTCCAGATCTAGCGTATGACAAATCAGTCCTCTGAGTTGACTTGAGACACGACCTCTCTAAACGAGCCTCAAAAGTGAGTGGTTCAAGGAGCGGAGATCCAGAATGGGATGCAACCCACCGTCCTTCTTCGGAACAATGAAGCACGGGCTGTAGGGACACACCCCATTGAACCGGGGAGGAGAAGACGCAAACTGAATCGCGCAGCCCTTCTCCACAGTACGCAGGACCCCCGAGAGACTCCAGGCAGCCCTCCAGACTGACAGAAAGTCTCCACAGGGAGAACCAACCCCTCGGGGCTGGCCCCTGACCCACTCAGAGCGGATGGAGCGGTGCTCTGCAGCCGACTACACCTCCCGAGAGGCAGCGGATGACCCCCATCCGCAACGAACTTACGGGCGGAAATAAGGAAGTTAACCGCTAGAGGGAGGCAGCGTCCTGAACACCCTGTGGCAGGGCCGACAGACCGGCCTCCCGGTGGTGCCGGGGAGGGACGAGCACCGTAGCATGAGGTGCGCACCGCCTTTCAAGATGCAAGCCATCAGGCCTACGCACCACAGCCCGTTCACTAGAGGCGAGGACGATCCTCAGGCCGTCCAGCCCCTCCTCGGGCTCAGAGTGCCGCCAGGGGCCCCTAGGACCTTCCCGCGGGAATCAGGTGGCAACACTCTCTCACCGGGCTATTTCGCTGTGCCTGGACGTACCAGGGCGAGGCTGACGCCACTGAAATGCCACCGCGGTCTCCTAAACCCGCCAGCAATCGCCCTTACCTACAGCGTTACCAGGTCAGGCCAGGAGGGGACACCATGGCGCTCAGAAGGAAGCTCGCATCATCCCCCATAGCACGCCAGCCTGGTATGCCTGCAACACACTCATCGTGTGGAAGCAACCTGTAGCCTGACCTGCCGCATAGCCCTACCCACCAGAGCCAAGCAACTTTTCGTAGGCAAACCGATAGCCGTCACAGACGCAACACTCGGGGAGAGATAGCTAGTCCCGTAGCCGCACCACTTAGCTCCAATAAGCTCCAATAACATTCGCGCCCAGCGAGAAACATTGGAAAAGCACGCGCGCACACGGGCCTCCCAGGACCCAGACACCTCGGTGCACAGACCAGGGAAGGCGCTGAGGCTGTGACACATGGCGCAGGAAACGCTCATCCAGCTCACTGGGTGCGCGCTGCTTCTGCTACACGACCAGCTAGATCCAGCTCAGACCCGGCCCGTGCCACGACCTCAAGGAGCTCCACATACAGCACAGGCTGTGAGGAATCCGCAGGCTCACCAGCATTCATCATCTCATCCTCCTTGGAGAGAGAGACATGCAATGCTGCGCTGCCCGCACCGGGAGAAGAAGCAGCCGCCAGGCATGCTTCCCCGAATATCCCAAAATTTAATCCACCTCGGAGGAAGAAATACGGAGCACCGCGTCACACACACCGGGAAAAGAACCGTTTCCAAATGAGCGCAATCCCCGGGGGACGGGAGTTCGGCTAGCAGCCAGGAGCGCATAGCCACATGGCTAAAATGCTAACAGCCGATACCTTCGAGAGCCGAAGCTGGGAGGGAGAGCGCTCACCTCCCCGAAAATTCTCCCACCTCGGAGGAAGAATACGGAGCACCGCGTCACACGCACCGGAGAAGGAACCGCCAAACGAGCGCAATCACCGGGGAACGGGAGCTCGCCTCGCAGCCGGCAGCACATAGCCGCACGGCTAAAATGCTAACAACCGATACCCTCGAGAGCCGACTAAGCACGCTCCTAAGCTAAGCAAACAATACATCGGCTGCGTGTCACCCCCCCCCCCCCGCCCCCCCACAAAATGAATCGGGGCAAGCAGGAAACACGCAGATGGAATTCTGCATATAAGCACATGACTGCACAGATAACACACTCAAAGCGCTTACCTGAACGAGCGCTTACCTGAACGAGCAGAAGCTAATGTCGCTACCACCGCACAGCCATCTTGTAGCTTTCTGGTTTACGCGACGTTGCCTGTCTATGACGTCACGGCTTGCCTATTGGCTAGATTTCACACGTGGTTCAGAGCGTGGTCACGGTATAAGGTATAAGGTATAAGGAACATTATGTTGAGTTCATGGAGGAAGTCATTGGGAAGGGAGATGCTGAGCAGGTCAATGACTGTGGGAGTGAAGGGGAAGAGATGGTACATTCCCCATCATGGTGTGCATCACGCAAAGAAGCCAGATAAACTTTGTGTAGTGTTTGATTGCTAAGCCAGATACAAAGGAACAAGTTTGAATGATCACCTCCTCTCTGGGCCCGACATGTTGAACAACTTAAGTAGAGTTCTCCACTTAAATCTAGCTAAGGAGAATCGTGACATCTACCCTCAAGGCTCGAGAATTGTTATGAGGGACCTTTATGTGAACGATTGGCTCGCAAGTGTCGAAAACACTAAAGATGCTATTCAGCTTGCCACGAAAGATATGTATGTTCAATACCTTGCAGAACAGTTTTGGAATCAATGGTGAAAGGAATACCTCGCCAACATAGCTCTTAGACAGCGCAGGCATGCTCCAAAAAGGAATTTACAAGTTGGAGATATTGTAATCCTGAAAGGAAAGGATTTGCACAGGAATGAGTGGAGATTGGGTAGAGTTTCAAAAGTCACTACTGACAAAACTTGTACGAAAAGTTAAACTCCAGCTTGGTGACCGTAAGCTTGGCAAAAAAGGGGAGCGTCTTTACAAGTTGTCAGAACTTGAGTGCCCAACACAGAAACTTGTTCTGTTGCTGGAGTCTAATTAAATCTGCTCCTTCCCTCTATAGTGCATAATAGTACATAGTCATTGCTACGTTTCCAACTTTGGCACAAGTTGTCTTTGTCCTTATACGGGTTCCGGGAAGGTAATTTTCAGTTGAAATCATTCGTGCTTAATGCAGCACCATTATTCACTCATGATTGGTGGGAGTGTAACTAAACTCTAAGAACAGAGTAAATAAGGTAATCCCTTTGAGCTCCATTTTGTTTGGTCTCTTCCGTCCCCATATGGTATAGTCCTTTAACTCCGCCCCCACTAGTTAGTGGGACGCACACATGGAAAAGGAAAGTCATGTCGCTAAAATGCTCTGAAATCGTACAAGGTTCTCAAGGAAAGTAAGGGATAATTAAACACCTAGCTGGAATGGGAACAAGGTACTATGATTGATTTGTTTAATATGTATATGCATTAATATGTGGTTTAATCTATTTAACTGTGAAAAAGTGTTTTAATGTGTTGTTATCACTTGTCATGTGATACGTCAGTGTCACGTGACACTCACATCTGTGACATCATTGTGTGACATCATAAAAGGGTTTCTTATAAATGGCCATTCGTGTTTAGGTTTGTAAGAGCTGATTGTATTATTTGTTATTTATCTGTTCTGTAGCTCTTACGGTGTTTCACTAAGAAAAGGTTTTTCATCAAGGAAAGGTAGATTTTGTGTGTCCCAAAGAAAAGGCTGACGGCTGAACACAAAATAAAGGCTTTTTGAAACATCAGTACGCTTCACCATTGTCTGGCTGGGGGTTTGCTACAGGGGCGTTCCCATAGCGTTTCGACGCAGCTCGAGTTCCTGAAGGGGAACTACATTTTAACCCTGACTGCATAATGTTCACTATCACCCAGTACAGTAGGTGGCGGTATTGTACCTTGTGCGGGTATGATACACGTCGAAAACGTTAAAGAAGAAGAGGAAGAGGAAGAAAAGAAGCAGTTTGCTGGTATTAACGCTGTTTTTTGCTTGCTTCAAAATGCCAGCTGAAAGTCTGAGATGGGAGACGTTGGAAGCTTTGAAAAATTCACCGAAAGCAAAAATCAAATACACGCCAGACTGGAATGAAATGGGGGAGGTATACGAAAACTTTTTTTTTAATAAATATGCTTGCTTGCTAGATAGTTACGCCGCCAATTCTATGGATGTTTGTTAAAAAAAATGAAAAGTCTTTAAAAGCTTATTTAAACTGTAACGTTTTATTTTATCCCCCGCGTAGACGGAAAACATATAACGAAAGCTTCCCTGCTTTACGAAGATGATTTCTTTCTCCATTCTGCATTACCGTGGTGCTGCAGTCTTTATGTGGTTTTGTAGAGTGCTTACATCGTAGTTTGTTTTTCAGGACATTTTAGCAGGCTGTAAAGCGGTAAGTAGCCTGTCCCCATTCTCGGAGCAAGTTCTGAAAAGACTGAGCCCTCAGTCTGTGCTGAAAAGTGGGTTCTGTCTGGGTTCCATGATCTCTGATGCAAGCACATCTGAGGATGGCCTGAAGATAAACTCTGGCTTAGCTGCTGTTAAAATGTGTCATACATTAATTACCACAACGCCTACTTCACCACTGCTGCCTCCTGTTGAAAATGAGCTGAAGGTAATAGTTACTATGCTTTTTTCTGGTTCCATCTAAGAGCATTGCAGTCAGGTGTCAATATTGTCAGGGAAGTCATTAAATAATTAATCTGTTTGATGTCCCCTCCCTGCTATTACTTTGTAGGCAACTGATGATAAGTTATTGAGTTTGAGCTCCACTGTGGACATGTGCAGCAGTTCACCACCACCCTTTTCTGTCCTCTCACCTAAGGCCTCTCAGATGGCTGGCTGCATCCGCATCTGTGAGAAGAAACACTGGGCAAAAGCCAAGGTGGTACTATGAAGTTAAACTGTTAGGACTCGTAGGAAAAATATAAAAGTGTGTAGTAGACTGTTAACTACTCCTGAATAAATGAAGGGGGTTTGAAGAAGAGTAATATAAATCAAGTATGAGGAAAGTTCTTGCCTAGTTTTGTCCAAGACTTCTAAATAGAATTCTAAAACCTATTGGAGTTAAACATCTGCTACATTAAGTGCTGATTGTTACCAGAAGGTATTGCATTGTTCTCTTGGACAGTGATGATTTCTGTTTTTTTTTTTTTTAGTTGTACTGTTAAGGTACAAAAGTTATGAAGTTAAAAAATAACTGATTAACTACAGTAATAATATTAACTCAACTGGTCATATTCAGCAACTGCTGATGAGATTTGAATATAAATGCTACATAATTTCCAATATTTAATATTACGTGTTTCTCCATTTATAGTCAGAGCTTAAACTAAGGCAGGAGATGCAGGAGTGTCTGGTGGCTGGTATGGCTAGTCGAGAGTCAGAGCAGCTTAAACGGTTTGAGGAGTTCATGGAGCTTAAGCAGAGGCAGGAGTATCAGATCATGAGGGACATGATGGAAAAAGAGTATGTACTCTGCACAATCTGTTATTTAAAATGATTTATTTCTTTGTAACTAGGTTGTATAGTATACTTGACTAATTCATTTTTTTTTATATATAATTTATGACAAATGACATTTTATTTAACATTTGTTTAAGTTAATAAGCTTTGTTTGTCAATGTTTTCCAACATCAAAGAACACAGGAAAGCCTTGGACGGCAGGAGAAATTAAAGGAAGAACATAGACATAGAATGAAGGTAAATGCGCAAGATTTTGGAAAATTTTCAACACACGTGGTATTTTCAATACCAAATTTTCAATACACATGGTATTTTTTATTTTGTTTTTGTTAAAATAAATGATGGCCCAGTGTAATGTCAAGGGGCGGATTATATTTACATCTTTATAAGATCTAATGTTGATCTGACATTTTGTAAAAAATTAAGAGATTTATGTGAGACTCACTTCAAGGTTTGGCTGTGCTTTTTTTTGCAGACCAGGGCAGTGACCTTTTTTTTTTTTTATATAAATTTGTTTAACATAACATAGTTTAACAAGTTTAACTTAACATTTCAATTCAATTATCACAATTACAGTCAACTGACAACTGTCAGTTGTAAATAGTCCTGACGATGGTTATTAGAGCCAGACTGATTAGGTCTGCAACTAACTTATTTTGATAATCAGTTAATCTGATTATTATTTTTATTATTGTTTCATTTATTCATTCATTTTTTATTATATGGATAAAAAGGTTTTTTTTATTAGATGTTTTGCTTATTATAACTATAAAACCTTAATTCAACGTATTTATGTATAAAAGTGTACTTAAAAAATTTAAGAGCCACATATTAAGTTTAACTATTTTTAATTTAGACATTTAAAGCTTTTAGTGGTTGCTTGTTGAGGAGTGTATAGTGGATTTCTCCTTTGTCAGATCCTAAACCTGCGTCTGCGGGAAGCAGAACAGCAGAGGCTGAGGCAGGCAGAGCTTGAGCGGCAGAGACTTCTGGAGGGCAGGGATAGGCTGAGAGCACTCAATGCCATTCAGGAGGAAGTGCTTAGTCTCAATCTACTTTTGGAACCAATTTACACACAAACAAGCCCAACTTTGGATTACACTTCTTATGTCACCCGTGGCAACCACCTTTGTTCCCAGGTTTCAGAGGTGGTACGCACAACAACTGAAGTAAGTTGGTATTTTTTTAATAGTTTTTTTTTTGTCCTTAATGATTACTTGATTACTTATTAAAGACGGATTTACACATGAGGCATTCTTAAATCCTTGATCAGACATATTGATGGATGTTTGTTTTTATGATGTATGTTGCTTTGCGCTTATATAAAGGAAGAGAGTAGAACCCTGAATTATTACTACTTGGCTGAGTTGTATTTGTGATTTCTTACAAAATCATATTTTGGATTATGTCTAATAAAAGTACAAACTTGTAGTACTCGCCAATCTTTTTATTTAATGCTGTAGAGATAATGGTCCATTTAAAGCAAAATTCCAATACAATTTTATGCCAAACTAACGATTATCAGTCTTTAATTGAAATGATAGTCAGATTTGCATTAACTCTTTATGTACCTGCAACAGGATTTTTAACTAGTACATTCAAATTTACCTGCTTAAAACTTGATTATACTTGCTTGATTTACATAAGAATGTGTGCATATGTAGAGTATGTCTGACTTTAAATCTGTGCACTATGCAGGGACAGTTTCCAACTGTTGAGGACATGACTGTGGTAGAACGGGTTCTGCAGGAAATGAGAACACTGGTTAGAGCCATACAGGAGGAGTTTGCCCAGGAACATGAGAAAAAGAAGAATGAGCAAGAGGAAGAAGAGTACAGGAAGGAACAGGCAGAGATGAACACCCAACAAGAAGAACAGAAGAAAAGCACAGCATTACTTTTTAAAGAGGTTGCCAAAAAACAAGGTAAAATTCCTAAGTGAACAACAAGAACCAGCTAAACATTTTTCCAAAAATTTCTATACTAATATGATAACCATTGCTAAGGATGGCCGCATATTCTCGACTGACTCTTGACTAATGGATTTTTGGTTTTATTTTTAAAATAATTAACTTTGTCATTAGCAAATACTGTTGCCGTGAAGAGGCGGTCTGCAACATTGGTAATAAGAGATAACATCTACATGAATCCTAGCACCCAAGGTTTTTGCAGAGCATTGCCCAGAGCATCACATTGTTTAATGAAGAGAAAAAACAGAAGGTTTTACACCTGACAAGTTACCAGAGCATGCATTTCACTTTATCCAAAACAAACAACTTAAGGGTGACGCTATAGTACAAGTGTTGAAAACATCACAAAACAATATATTTAATTATTTAAACAAATATATTTAAACAATTTAATAATGTAAATATTAATTAACCAGGAAGCAGCTCTTCAGTCTGGAGAATGATTTTGCTTCTACATACAAATGTATCTTTGCACACCAAACCTTGCTGGTCTGTGTTTATCAAGCAAACAACACATGGCATCAGTGATTGGACTCTAGTGGCTGCTCTACTCAAAAGCTTCCAATCAGTAGTACATTGTTTAATGTAGTCTTCACCGGGCTAAACCTGTGGCTTGCAAGAGTAGACATTCATAACTAATTCAGGTTTTTGTTTGTTTAACATTCAATATTTTAATTTATTAAGTTATTTTTCAAAACTCTTCAAAACTCTACATGCTAGTTACAGGCTGTTCAATGTTCAAAATACTACATTAAGCATTCAAAAAATGTTACAACTTTACATATTGAATTTTCAGAATCAATAGCTTAATAGTAAATGTAATAATTTTGAAAAATCATATAAAAATTCATTTAATTACACACAAACATAAACAGTAGTTCATAAATGTATTACATATTGTAGTAGAAATTGTTTCATTAAAGTGCTAAATGTAAATAAGTATACACTGTAAAAAGGAGAGAGAATGCTGCAGAGGAATCACTTGAACAAAATTTACTGATGAAACATACTATACAACAAGAAAATATCAGCATAATATAAAAAAGCAAAATGGAGGGTTTTTAACTCCACTTCTACACAGCTTTTTTTCCATAATAAATGAAATAATTAAAAAAACTGCATTTTGTATTTACTCTGATTATGATCTCCATTATTTAACTTTAAAAACCATGATTGGGAAAACACGTTTTTTAATCAACCCTGTGTAGTGGATTTGGACACAGGATCTCATCTAATTCACTTTCGGGATTTTCATTAACAATTAACTCCAGGCCTAAAACAGCTCTGTTGTGATGTCATTGCATGCACCATCCATGGCCTTAAGGGGGTGTGTTGTTTCTTGTTAGCTGATCATAAATGTTCCACCTCAATGTCAAATTTCAGGTTGTTACTTTTTGGATGGGCCTGAACATCCATGTGTTGTTAAAGGTGGATACAACAGACATTTCACTAAATGCACTAAAATGTGAAATTAATAATCTGTAACAAGTTGGCTTTATTAGAAACATGATTAATTGATCCTGCATATATGCAGTAATGTTACAGGTAAATCTGATGGCATGGACTGGAATAGTGGAAAATTGACCACAGAAAAAATGCTGGAAAAAAATCATGCTGATGAAATATACTGCCTGGTCAAAAAAAAGTCACACGCTTTTGGCTGTCGTTTGCTTTGATACGCAGTGACATAATTTCGAATAAGCTTATGTCATGTATTTATGACCCAAGTTTAATTCCTTTACAACCAACATCTTGTACTGATACTCGTTGTAAAGTTCTCCAATACATCCCAGAGCTTTTTAACGAGGTTACTATCTGAACTCTGCTGGATAATCCAAGTGTGAAAATAATGTATTATTTTTCCAGAATCACAATTTGAGCCCAATGAATCTTAGAATATGCCTGTATCATCAGGGAAGAAAAAATCCATTAATTAAAATACCTGGTCATTCAAATTATTCAGGTAGTCAGCTAAAAACAGCAGTTTCTGAAAATAGACCAGACCAACTAAAGCAACCACAGATCAAAGCCTTTTTTTGATTAGCCTCACTGGTAAATGGATTTCTTAAGGCTACACAAATGTTTAATACCAATACCAATGCATCTTTGCTTTGTGCCTATGCAAATGCACTTTCTTTCACTATTAAACATATCCATGATTTCTGCTGTTGTATTTTGTTACTAGATATATTAAATCAAGCCCATTACCTTGTTTGCATTATTGGATTGAGAAATGTAATGTTTGTAATTACTTCAGGCCTGCAGTCTGTAGCTGATGATAGCACCTTGAAATGGTACAAAGAGCTGCAAAGTTTGGCCAGCTGTTGCGCACAGACCTTTGAAGATTTGAACAACACTAAGGATAAGCAGGTCAAAACATTTATTGTTCTAATAAATAGTGGTGTGTGTGTGTGTGTGTGTGTGTGTGTGTGTGTGTGTGTGTGTGTGTGTGTGTGTGTGTGTGTGTTGTAAATATGTATTTAAACGTGTATTTACAGACAAAAAAAATGAGGATGGAGCTTCAGAAAGCTGCAACAATTCCTGTGAGCCAGATCTCCAGTATTTCAGGTGAGATTACATGATAATCATTATCTGAAACCCGTCAAATAAAGCTGTACCTGCATTTTGAATTGGTTTGTGATTTACTTTTCTTTTATAATCACTGAATGACCTCTAGGTTCACAGCTAAAGGAGATTTTTGAAAAGATTGATAAACTGTTATTAGGGAAACTGGTTGTGTCTGGTGGAAAGACAGTTTCCACATCCCAGCATCCTCATGGACTAGAATTTGTAAGTTATAAATTGGCAGAAAAGTTTGTGGTAAGTGAAAATATTTGTAGTAGTTTTTTTTTGTTCATTATAGCATTACATAATTAGCTTTAATGAAATAAAAATGCTTATTGCAGATATTATTATGACTAAATTGTTCATAGAAACAAGGAGAAGAAGAGGTGGCATCTCACCATGAAGCTGCATTTCCAATTGCAGTTGTGGCTTCAGGTGTGTGGGAGATTCACCCTAAAGTAGGAGAACTCATCTTGGCCCATCTTCACAAAAAGTGCCCTTATGCAGTTCCTCACTACCCCCCATTGAAGGATGGCAGCTCCATTGAAGAATATCAGCAGTAGGCTAAATCACAAATCAACATTTTTATTCTTTTTTATTTTATTATTTGTCTCTCATGAAATGTATTGATAGCTGAAATTGTTCATGCTTTGTAGGATTCTGGGATATCGTGTGGATGAATCGGGTGTGGAAAGTCAGGACAGTTTCTTAAAAAGGATGTCTGGAATGATCCGACTTTATGCAGCAATAATACACCTAAGATGGCCTTACACTAACAAACAAGGGGTATTTTGTGTTCTAACATATATGTATGTAATGTTTTTACATTTATTTTCTCTTATATGGTCAATCATTTTTCGTTTTACAGGCAGCCCCTCATGGACTCAATCATGGCTGGCGTTGGTTAGCTCAGATGCTTAACATGGAACCTCTTGCTGACATTACAGCAACTCTTCTGTTTGACTTTCTAGAGGTAAATATAATTATCTTTTTTGTTTACAACCCTTTGTAAAATTATTTATAAATAAACCCTACCTATTCCATCAACATATGCAGGTTTGTGGAAATGCACTAATGAAACAATACCAAGGACAGTTTTGGAAACTTCTGCTCCTCATCAAAGAGGAATACTTTCCCAGGTACATTTACAGGCATGAGCATTTAGTGAGTGCAGTATTCGCTTATGACATAAACAGACATTTTGAGAATAAAGTATTCACTGTTGATTACTGTCCAACACTGTGTTTACTGTTAATTATAGCTAACCATCTTTTTCGATTCAGAAATTTATTTCGTTTAAGTTACTCTGAAAGTGCACCAGTTAAAAGTGAATTAATTAACTGAAATTTAAAATTTGCTTACACATAATTTTGCTTCACTAACCATTATACATTTAATGACCGCCTCAAAAGATTATTTTACAGTCTGTTTTGGTTTCAGGATTGAAGCAGTAACCAACAGTGGTCAGATTGGCTCTATGACAAGACTTAATCAGTTTTTGGAGGTGAGCTGAAAGGTTCCAACACCCACCTATTTTCTCCAACCATAGAATTATCAAATGGTAATACTTATTAACATGTCAAAAGTACATACAGTGCCCTCCACAATTATTGGCACCCCTGTTTAAGATGTGGTCATGGACTTCTAAAAATTCTCCTTTTTTTTAAAACAACATAGAACCCAAATGCAAAAAAAGAGAAAAATCCAACCTTTCATTTAAGTACATTACTTTGGTGGTAAAAAAATCACACATTTAGAGAAAAAAAAAAAAACTTGAAATCATGTGTGCCACAATTATTGGCACCCCTAACAATTCCTCTGAAAATTTTAATTGTTTTTTTTTTTTTTATATATTTTTCTGTAGTTGCTAAGGTTGGTCAGGGTATCTAGGGACTTTTAATTAGTAATTCATGATTTCCTGTTTCCCTGCGGTATAAATATGACGTGACACAGAGGCCTAATTCTCTTACCCATTTGTCAACATGGCAAAGACAAGAGAACACACCATTCAAGTAAGGCAGATGTGTGTCAACCTTCATAAGTCAGGCAATGGCTACAAGAAAATAGCCACTCGCCTTAACTTGCCGGCATCTACAGTCAGAGGAATCATTAAGAAGTTTAAAACAACTGAAACAGTGACAAACAAGGCTGGAAGAGGTCCCAAGTTTATCTTGCCACAACGCACAGTGAGGAGGATGGTAAGAGAAGTAAAAAAATTTCCCAAGCTCACCGTCACAGAATTGCATCAAAGAGTGGCATCTTGGGGTCACAGAGTCTCCAAAACAACCATCAGACGCTCTCTACATGCCAACAAACTGTTTGGGAGGCATGCAAGGAAAAAGCCTTTTCTCACTAACACTCACAAACGTAAACGTCTGGAGTTTGCTAAGCGGTACTGGGACTTCAACTGGGATCGTGTGCTTTGGTCAGATGAGACTAAGATTGAGCTTTTTGGCAACAAACACTCTAAGTGGGTCTGGCGTAAAACAAAAGATGAGTATGCCGAAAAGCACCGCATGCCCACCGTGAAGTATGGTGGAGGATCTGTGATGCTGTGGGCCTGTTTCTCTTCCAAAGGCCCTGGGAACCTTGTTAGGGTGCATGGCATTATGAACGCTTTGAAGTACCAGAATATTTTAAATAAAAACCTGATGGCCTCTGCCAGAAAGCTGAAGATGGGTCGTCATTGGGTCTTTCAGCAGGATAATGATCCAAAACATGTGGCAAAATCTACACAAAAGTGGTTCAGCAGTCACAAACTCAAGGTCCTCCCATGGCCATCTCAGTCCCCAGACCTCAACCCAATCGAAAACCTGTGGGGCGAGCTAAATAGAAGAGTGCATAAGAGAGGACCCAGGACACTGGATGATCTAGAAAGATTGTGCAAAGAAGAATGGTCAAAAATCCCTCTCTCTGTGTTCTCCAATCTTGTGAAATGTTATAGGAGGAGATTAAGTGCTGTCTTGTTGGCAAAAGGAGGTTGTACAAAGTATTAACATCAGGGGTGCCAATAATTGTGGAGGGCACTGTAGATGCTGATCAACCACAACATTAAAACCAATGACAGGTGAAGTGAATTGCATTTATTTATCTTATGATTACCACTGTTAAGGGGTAATATGTATTTACCAAATCTGCCAAATGTCGCAAATGTATTTGAGTGCAAGTGAACAGTCAGTTCAGTTAACAAAAAACTGACCAACTTCGACAAGAATCAAATTGTAAATGGTAGATGACCTTGTCGGAGTTTTTCCAAAAGTATTTCCAGTTTTAATGGTAAGCAAGCGGTAAACCGGCCATGCTTGCCCAAGACTCACTATTACACGTGGGGAATGTGCTGGTGCATTATTATAGGGTTAATTCATGGATTAAAAAAAAAGCCTAAATCAAAAATGTTAAAACACATAAAAAAAATATATTGCACGTCTTTGTTTTCCAGTAGTGTTAGTGTTGTAAAGTGGTTACATATTGTTTAATTTCTTTTATAAATAGTTCACAATTTGCATTGCTTTAGCCCATTTCTTTACATGAATGGTTAAATAATTTGTGTCATTTGTAAAAATAAGAACAAATATATATTGTGTATAAAAATAAAATAAAAAAAAGACATCACAAAGTTCAGTTTGTATTAAGGTTCCAAACATCCCAGACATGACACCTTTACATGGCTTTAGCTCCCCTCTTTGATTGATTGGGTAGATTAGGAACGGTCAGTCAAGAAATAGCTGCTCTAACTGCAAAATTTGGAAACGAAAGCACAGAATGTGACTGAGTGAAGGCGAGGAACAGCATAAGCATACTATGTTGCAAAGAACATAATTTTATGCGTGATTATACAGTATCTCAAAAAAAGTTAGAACACCAATTTCAGCAACCATTTCAGTATATCTTCTCAAGGGACAATACTATAGAATCTTAAATATATTTTATAGTAGTCAGTGTGTAGCTTTTACAACAGTATAGATTTACTGTCCTCTGAAAATAACTTTTATACAGCCATTATTGTCGAAATAGCTGCCAACAAAAGTGAGTACACCCTGTATGTTGTGTAACCATGCAAATCTGTACTGCTATATAAGCTGCACATTGACTACTTTAAGATATATCCAAGTTTAATTTCTATAGTATTGCCCCTTGACAAGATATACTAAAATGGTTGCTGTAATGTAAGAGGTGTACTTAGGTGTGTCTTCTTCTTCTTTCGGCTTCTCCCATTAGGGGTACCCCTTGTCCTCTACATCTGCCTCTTTCAACGCAACTACCTGCATGTCTTCCCTCACCACATTCGCCTCTTGGCCTTCCTCTTTTCCTCCTTCCTGGTGGCAAACCATCTCAATCTCACCTCCCTCACCGTGTCTCCAAAACGTCCTACATGCGCTGTCCCTCTAATAAACTCATTTCTAATCCGAAAAACGAAAACATTAACATCTTCAACTTTGCTAATTCCAGCTATACCTCCTGTCTTTCTCAATGCCATTGTCTCTAAACCATACAACATTCTCCACCCACTCCACCCTGCCTGCACTCTTTTCTTCACTTCTCTAACACACTCTGCATTACTTTGCACTGTTGACCCCAGGTACCTGAACTCCTCCACCTTCACCACCTCTTCTCCCTGCAACTGCACCACTCCACTGCCCTCCCTCTCATTCACACACATGTACTGTCTTGCTTCTACTGACTTTCATTCCCTTCTCTCCAGTGCGGTAAACACTTCTAGGTTACACACTTTTTGAAGGATCTTGGTCAGTAGGTTATTTTAGACTACTTTGAAAACTAACAATGTGTCTTCTGTGGATGTAGGCTTCATCATATAATTCAAGATAGACATTGTTAGGATCAGGGCTCTGTGGGGGCCAAACCATCCCTTCCAGGACTCCTAGTTCTTCTCTTAACTGACGATAGATCTTAATGATAGTTGGCTGTATGTTTGGGGTCGATTTCCTGTTGCAGAATAAATTTGAGCCCAATAAGACACCTCCCTGATTGCTATGATTGAGTGCCTGTATACTGCCTGTATTCCTCATAATTGAGGACAACATTATTCCTGACCAAATTTCCAACTCTGTTTGCAGAAATGCATGCCCAAATTTTCAAGGACATCCCACCATGCTTCACTGTTGACTGCAGACACTCATTATTACTGCTGTCATTTTTCTGCACCCAGTTTCTATTTTTTTGTGTGTAGTTAAGTTGCTTAGCCTTGTTTCCACATTGGCGATATAGATCTTTGGCCTTAATTCTTCCATGACGATCACTTCTGGTCTGGATACTCCAGACACTAGATTGGTGTACCTGGGTACCACTGATTTCTGCCAGTTTTTTTTTATTGATAGCACTGCTGGATACCTTTCGTCAACGAAAATGAAGCATAATGTGTTTTTCATTTGCTGCATTAAGTTTCCTTGGCTGACCACTGCATCTACTCTCCTCATCACCTTTTTCTTTGAGCTTCAAAATAAATTAAAACTCCAGTCTGCTTTGAAATCTTTACCTGAAAGAGATCATTAGCACCTGCTTAGAATAATTGGTTAATTATACACCTGACTCTGGTCCTACAAAATACCTGACTTTGTGTAAGAACTGGAGCAGTGACCAAGAAGGCAGGTGTGATCGATCATGTTTTCTTTTACATCATATGAATGACTCAGTTCATGTATGTCACTTATGTGGGGAAGAGATGGCACCAGGCATCATTAAGGTTACATCCTTTTTTCTTTTTTATAATAGTTTTGTATAAATGTTTGACTTGCTGGCTCCTACTCATTAAATGACTTATTATTAGTGTCATTCTTTTGTAATAATTTAATTTATTTATATTTAATCCAGTCACTTATGACTTATTCCATTTCAGTGTAGCAAGTAAATCTTATGTAGTATCAATTTAATCCCTTCTGGACTTGTTTATTATAACTGTGAAATCTATTACTATTACAGTTCTCTTTCTGGTATGCCATAGATTTGTCCATCAATATAACCAGTGCTTATTGTTTGCCTTTTTCTTACCTAGAATTCCTTAAAAAACAAACAGATTGAGCCACCGAAAGGACAACTGAACTCAGCCTTCTGGAGAGCCTGAGGATTTTGATTGTTCATCTGTTAACAAGTCATAGTTTGTATTATGACCCCACGAATCCATGGCTGCTGATTATCTTCTGTTAATGCATTGTACAAAATCAAATTAGTTTGTTATACATATGCTAAAATGTACCAGTTTAATATAATGGGTAAACATGTCCCCATGCTCATTTATTAAATTACCTAATTAATCATTCAAGTTGCAGCAGTACAATGCATAAAAATCATGTAGATTGAAGTCATGAGTCTAGTTAATATCCACATCAAACATTTAGGAATGTGATCTTAGTGACGTTGGCTGTTTTAAGTGTTATGACAACATAAGTATTCTAAACTGGAAAATGTAAAATAACTTTCCAGTTTTTCTGTTCACTAAAGTTGTACAGAGCTGTACCTGTAGACCATCTGTCAGCTCAAAGTAGTCTGAATATTTTCTAATGTTCTTATTAACAATGTATTTCAGCCTTGAGAGCTGCATTTTACTGGATGTTTTTCCTTGACCTTTCTGTGTAAACTCTAGAATCGTGTAGAGTCCTGTGAGGAGATATTAGGGGCTCACTATTTTCTGGAATAGGCTAAATGGATTAGCTGGCATCAACATGTCATAAAGATCACGTTTTCCATATTTTGATTTTGAACATTCATTTATGCATTGTGCTGCTGCTACATTTTAGCTAATTGTGTGTCTGTGCAGAGGTATTGTTTCTGTTAAAGTGATCAGTGAGGTTTTTTTTTGTTGTGTTTTATATAGCCTGTGATGTATTTTCCTTGTAAAAATGTGTGTATTAATGTCATAGGATAACTTATGGAATGTTTGATTGTTACATCATGTTTTATAATGATTAGAAACATATTGCAGATAGTAGTAAACAGACTAACCATACTAAAATAAGTACATTTTAAAAACTACTAATGCATGGAAATCATTGTGATTCAGACATGGTTTTAATGAGCAGTTACTTGAAACTAAAAAGGGTAATAAATATACACATGCGTCAGATCAAATGTTTGTATTTCTGGTAGGGTCCATTCCCAGTTTCCATTTGAGCTTCTTCTGTGATGATTATAAAGTGGTTTTGAAGAAATTTTACCTTTTTCACATAATTTGTTTGACAAATAGACATAGTATGGCCATACACAGGGCAAGCCTTTGACAAATTGTAAAACTTGTTTATTAAATAAATTCCATTCACACAGACTGGAGTAGTTTAAGTCTTTGATTCTTTTAATTGTGATGATTTTGGCTCACATTAAACAAAAACCCACCAATTCACTATCTCAAAAAAAAATTTATATGGTGACATGCTAATCAACTCAAAACACCTGCAAAGGTTTCCTGAGCCTTCAAAATTGTCTCTCAGTTTGGTTCACTAGGCAACGCAATCATGGGAAAGACTGCTGTTCTGACTGTTGTCCTGTTGTTATTGACACCCTTCGCAAGATGGGTAAGCCACAAACATTAATTGCCAAAGAAGCATGATTTATATACAGCAAACATATCTCTTCCTTATTTAACTGGTCAGATTTACCTACTGTGTTACATGTAAGTCCAATACATGTTCTATTAAAAAATCAGACTGGTTATGGCCACTTTTATACTAAATTGCACACATACAACTTGTAGGGAATTATTCGGTGTATATATGAATATTGTATAAAGTCTTAAGTGTTTTACATGACAATAGTATGCTAAGTATGCATAAAACAAAGTTCTTGTACTGAATCACATGCTAGTCTTATTAAAGTCATAGGATTTATGTAAATGTTGTCATTTGTTAATATGGATTTCATATCGTTTTAATAGGAGAATTGTGTGCCTGCTCTTCGAATTTTGTTTCCTCCTAATTCCTTGTATTGCAGCAATAATATTACTATAAATCTACATATAATTATCATACATGATTATAGTCAATATTAAGATTTTTCTGCATATACTAATCATCTCCCTGAGTTTTAGAACTTTCCTCTGAATTCAGTAAGTTTGGCATTGATGGCTGCACCAATGCTGAAGGGCACCACATAAGGCGACTTTTGCAAAGTTGCTCCTGTGAGACAAATAAATACAGTGGGGCAAAAAAGTATTTAGTCAGCCACCAATTGTTTAAGTTCTCCCATTTAAAAAAATGAGCGAGGCCTGTAATTTTCATCATAGGTACACTTCAACTATGAGAGACAAAATGAGAAAGAACATCCCGAAAATCAGATTGTCTGATTTTTGAAGAATTTATTTGCAAATTATGGTGGAAATATAAGTATTTGGTCAATAACAAAAGTTAATCTCAATACTTTTGTTATATACCCTTTGTTGGCAATGACAGAGATCAAATGTTTTCTGTAAGTCTCCACAAGGTTTTTACACACTGTTGCTGGTAGTTTGGCTCATTCCTCCATGCAGATCTCCTCTAGAGCAGTGATGTTTTGGGGCTGTCGCTGGGCAACACGGATTTTCCTCCAAAGATTTTCTATGGGGTTGAGATCTGGAGACTGGCTAAGCCACTCCAGGACCTTGAAATGCTTCTTACTAAGCCACTCCTTCATTGCCCGTGTTTGGGATCATTGTCATGCTGAAAGACCCAGCCACGTTTCATCTTTAATGCCCTTGCTGGTGGAAGGAGGTTTTCACTCAAAATCTCACATACATGGCCCCATTCATTCTTTCCTTTACACGGATCAGTCGTCCTGGTCCCCTATGCTTCACAGTAGGTATGGTGTTCTTTGGATGCAACTCAGCATTCTTTCTTCTCCAAACACGACAAGTTAAGTTTTTACCAAGAAGTTCTATTTTGGTTTTATCTGACCATATGACATTCTCCCAGTACTCTTCTGGATCATCCAAATGCTCTCTAGCCAACTTCAGACGGGCCCAGACATGTACTGGCTTAAGCAGGGGGACACGTCTGGCACTGCAGGATTTGAGTCTCTGGCGGCGTAGTGTGATACTGATGGTAGCCTTTGTTACTTTGGTCCAAGCTCTCTGCGGGTCATTCACTAGGTCCCCCCGTGTGTTTCTGGGATTTTTGCTCACCGTTCTTGTGATCATTTTGACCCCACGGGGTGAGATCTTGCGTGGAGCCCCAGATCGAGGGAGATTATCAGTGGTCTTGTATGTCTTCCATTTTCTAATAATTGCTCCCACCATTGATTTTTTCACACCAAGCTGCTTACCTATTGCAGATTCAGTCTTCCCAGCCTGGTGCAGGTCTACAATTTTGTTTCTGGTGTCCTTTGACAGCTCTTTGGTCTTGGCCATAGTGTAGTCTGATTGTTTGAGGTTGTGGACAGGTGTCTTTTATACTGATAACGAGTTTAAACAGGTGCCATTAATACAGGTAATAAGTGGTGAACAGAGGAGCCTCTTAAAGAAGTAACAGGTCTGTGAGAGACAGAAATCTTGTTTTTTTTTGTAGGTGACCAAATACTTATTTTCCACCATAATTTGCAAATAAATTCTTTAAAAATCAGACAATGTGATTTTTGTGATTTTTTTTTTCTCTATTTTCTTTCTATAGGCTTTTCTCATCTTTTTAAGAGGGAGAACTTGCACAATTGGTGGCTGACTAAATACTTTTTTGCCCCACTGTAAAAGACAAAACATTGCTTTTGTTAGGAAGAAAGGTGGCCCACAGTTAATGACCCCAGAAAGGGATTGCCACTGTTGTGGCACTGAACAAGACACACAGCCTAATCTTACTCCCTGTGGATCACTTATCGTTATTATTATTATTATTATTAATATTATTATTAATGTATACTACTACTACTACTACTACTACTAACTTAGCCATTAGGGTTGCACAAGCCAGTGCACTCTTAGTGCCCGGATGAATGGTGAGGGTTGTGTTATGAAGGGTATCCAGCGTAAAAAATGTGCCAAATCAAATATGCAGATCATGAATCAGAAATTCATAGCGGATCGGTCGAGGCCCAGGTTAGCAACGACCACCACAGGTATTGTTAGCCAACAGGGTACAGGTGGAAATTGGGCTACTGCTGGCCGAGGGAAATGGAGAGGAGGAAGACGTCTACAGCGACATCAGGAGAAGGAGACGTGTAGGAGAATGGAGGTTCAGGTTGTAATGTTGGTACTATGACTGGTAAAGGGAGAGAGGTAGCTGATATGATGGAGAGGAGAAATGTAGATATGTTGTGTGTTCAGGAGAACAAGTGGAAACGGAGAAAGACCAGGAATATTGGAGGTGATTTAAACTGTTCTATCATGGTGTGGATGGAAAGAGAAATGCTGTAGGTATGATTCTGAAACAGTAAGAGTGTAGTGGAGGTGAAAAAGGTTTCTGATAGGGTGATGAATGTGAAGCTGGAAGTTGAAGGGGTGATGATAAAAGTCATTAGTGCCTATGCTCCACAAGTGGGTTGTGAGATGGAAAAGGATAAATTCTGGAGTGAGTTAGATGAAGTGGTGGAGAGTGAACATAGGAATGAATGATTGGTAATTGAGGCAGACTTTAATGGTATGTAGAACAGAGATGATGAGGTGATGGGTAGGTATGGCTTTAAGAAGAGGAATGTGAAGGGCAGATGGTGGGAGAGATTTTAATGGTGCATTTTACAAAGCCATGTAATACCAAATGTTACAGAGATTGGATATGTTTCAGTTTTCTTGTCATATACTTGATAATAAATCAAATATTATTTAAACAAAATGACAGTTATTGTAAAAGCTCATTGCATGATTCACCACAAAAGTAAAATAACTGCAACACATGCCTCTAATAAGCATTGTTCATTGTCATTTCTCAATTTTTTATTTTTCTTCTCCATTTGTCTCAGCTTCTTCTGTGTGTCTGTCAAGGTTGTGGCTCGACTCTTATCAACAATCATTTGGGCAACATTTTATTTGTGGTTTGGGAATCACTGTCCTAATTCTTTGGGTCTGTCAAGGAACAAAAAACAGATGTAGGATTTCTTGACCTAACATGAATCCAGTGGAAGTGGATACAAATCTTTTCCAGGTCTAGAGTTCTCAATGTGTTGAGTAACGTTTGAAGAGCTATTAATTGAGACTAGACCAAACATCAATGGTGAAATCCATTAATTGTTAATAAACATTCAAATGAGGCAATATGGTATATCCAGATACCAGCAATGGAACGTCTATACAATGGAAGTGTGCCAGTCATGATGCATCATTACAGTAACCCTTTCTTTTACGCCTCACTAGGCTAAAAATGCTATTAAAAATGTATGACCCAGAATAGGATATGTACATATTTTTCTTCTGACCTCTAAAAAATGTAACCAGATGGACATGAACTGACATTACAGTATAGGATGTGAGAGAATCTGAAGGGCAGGAAGGGAGATCCTTAGCATAGCCTGTTTGTCACTGTTGGTTATACTGTTCTAACTAGCAATAGGACCAAGGTCTAATAATACCAGAGATCTAATACCAGAGATATTATTATTAGTATTACTGAGAAATCAGATTAAGGCACTTCACAGTAAAGAATATTTGAAATTTGCTAAATAAAATGTTTTACATTTGTTGCATGTAATTATTCCTGTGCATATTATTGACGACTGTAGTTACACAATTGCATTAACTTCATACGTCACCACGACTTCACATTGTTTAATGGAACTGACACTGTAAAAAAAAAAAAATGCAGTAGATACAGTAGGTCTACTTACTGCTCACAAACTTGATATAGGATATGTACACTGGCCAGCTATGTTTTGGATTTTTTTCCCTTTTTACCACTCCACAGCAGCTGAATAGTCAGTTTTTTTTGGGTATCCGTCGTCATCCATCTTGGTGTCATCATATTTACGCTATACATTACAGCATCCTCCCCACTGTCCCACTGGTCCCACTACTGCAAACCTTCTCATCACACCCTGAGAATTAAAAAAGGGTATTGCTTTTAGTCAATTTAGATTACACATTTATGGCTGTTTCATTAATAACATGGTGTCTTGCAAGTTTGATTGATATAATGCAGACATAATGCTAGTTGAAGTAAATATGTCACCTGCATTCAAGTTAGCTGCAGAGTTTTGTGGTACAATAGATATTTAAATAATAAAAGTAGTGTAATGTTTTCGGTCTGTACCAATACAAAGTTATTAGTCTTGCAAACTTTAGCTAAATACATGTCAAGTTTTTACAGAGAATTCATGACTACGGCCGGCTGTTAGCAAACTAACTCTTGCATCTGTTTTCTAAAGTTAGCATCAACAAATTCGAACAAACCAAATACTTTGCTAATAAATCGCTAAATGCACAAAACTGAATCAACAACGCTGCCCGAGAACTCATTATAACAAGTGAACATTCTTCCTACCTTAGGCTCCTGGTGACGTTACTAAATAAATCATTGTCTAGAAATCTGTACACCCAAAGATGTGCACATGGGATATGCGTCCCGTTTTACCGCTCTAAGGTGCTTGTCCAAAAGAGCCATTTATCTGGCTTTTTATTGGATCCTGCCAAGCAGTTCAAACATCAACCAATCTGTGTATTTTATATTCTCTTTTTACATGTAGGTGTTCAGAGACTGTACTTTTATTTATACACAGCACATTCAGAACAAATGAAACGAAAAGCGTATTGCTTTCACAATTGTTGAGAAGAAAATAAAAAGATTCCTAATCGTACACGGACCAGGTGGAAAAAAGGTCAAATATAGATTTAAAAATAATAATAATCTTCTTTCGACTTCTCCCATTATGAGTCACCACAGCGGATCATCCGTCTCTATATCCCCCTGTCCTCTACATCTGAATCTTTCTAAC
Source organism: Silurus lanzhouensis (assembly GCA_039877035.1). NCBI lineage: Eukaryota > Metazoa > Chordata > Actinopteri > Siluriformes > Siluridae > Silurus > Silurus lanzhouensis. The sequence continues at coordinate 5,396,371 of JBCEWE010000219.1, forward strand.
CAGCTACATGCATGTCTTCCCTCACCTCATCCATAAACCACCTCCTTGGCCTTCCTCTTTTCCTCCTTCCTGGTGGCTCCAGCTTCAGCATTCTCCTACCAATATACCCCATGTCCCTCCTCTGCACATACAACATAGCAGGTCTCACCACAGTCCTATAAACGTTCCCTTTCATTCTTGCAGATACCCTACTATCACAAAGCACTCCTGTCACTCTTCTCCACCCTGCCTCCACCCTCCCTAACACACTCCATTACTTTGCACTGTTGACCCTAGGTACCTGAACTTCTCCACCTTCTCCACCTCTTCTCCCTGCAACTACACCCCTCCACTGCCCCCTCTCTCATTTACGCACATGTACTCTGTCTTACTCCTACTGACTTTCATTCCCCTTCTCTCCAGCGCATACCTCCACCCAGGGGCGTAGCCATCATTTCAAAAGTGGGGGGGATGAAATGTCTAGTGTTACCTGTATGTTTTTTTCCAGTTAACCCTTGTGTAATTGACAGGTTTTATTTGTAATCATATTTTTTTGCTTTATATGCTTTATGATTATATATGATTATAAAACAGTACCCTTGAAAGGACATCATTGTACCTTATTTACCCCAAAAATGTATAGTTGTACATTATGGTACACATTGGTACTCTAAGGTAGTAATGTGTACCTTTTTGAGTATAAAGTACAAATATGTCCTTATAATGGTACTAAGAGTATATTGTTTACATATTTCAAATTGTATTTTGTGTATGCACTATCAGCATACTGTAACGTTTCCCCTGTCAGCTACCCTCATTCACCGGTCTACATTACCCATCATCCTTTGCACCCCGTCATCCACCATGTTTGTTTCCCGTCTTCACCCGTCTGTTCACCCGGACTCTATTTATACTCATCACCACTGTCTTCACTCATTGTCGGTTATCGTCTTTACTACGTTGTATGTATGTGTGATTTACCTGCTCCTTATTATTAAAATTAGCTCAAAGCGGCAAAAAACGCAACACTCTTTTTTTTTTTTTTTTTTACAAAAAAGTCAAGCAGTGTAAGTTGGCATATGGTATCCGAATTGTGTTGCACAATGTTTAGTAGCTCTGCCTGTTGCTCTTGTTGAATAATTAGCAAATTTTAAAGGTTTGAAGGATTATAAGGAAAAATATGTTTCACTATGGTAAATTTTTGGGGTAAATAAGGTACAAAGATGTCCTTTTAAGGGTACTGTCCCAGTGGCAAGCTGTTGTATTTCTTTTGTTCTTTCTGTTTTATAATCATATATAGTCATAAAGCATATAAAGCAAAAAAATATGATTAAAAATAAAACCTGTCAATTACACAAGGGTTAACTGAAAAAAAAAAAAAAAACAGGTAACACTAGACATTTCGTTCCCCCCCCCTTGAGTCTGAAAAATAAATATTAAAGTACTGATACCAAAAAAATCTACCTAAGTACAGTAACGAAGTATTTCTACTTCATTACTTCCCACCTCTGCACATGACTACAGTTTGCATATGATCATCACTGCATACCTCAACATCAATTATCTGTATTAAATTGACATTCGATAACCACCCAGATGAGGACTGGTTCCCTCTTGAATCTGGTTCCTCTCAAGGTTTCTTCCTTATGTCATCTCGGGAAGTTTTCCTTGCCACAGTCGCCACCGGCTTGCTCATCATGGACTATCTTACACAAAATAAACACTTAATTCATTTTTTCACGGCATTATCTGTGTTAAGCTGTTTCGAGACAATGTTCATTGCTAAAAGCGCTATACAAATAAAAAACGAATTATTAGGGCTGAAGTGTCCTATTATAATTTGTCACAATTACATAATCCACTCAGTTTATGTAAAAAGACTCAAATATTTTAATAGAATGATATTAATGAGTCAAACACTGAAGGATATCCATTCAAATGATCATGAGCCAAAAACCGTCTTTTCCACGATTAAAAAAAAAATCGTGCAAATAAGGCCACGGGTGCTATGACAAATTGGAATCAGGAGTTTCTTCCGTTGTTTTTTCCTTTTAAAATGTTCTGCTTGTTGTTGAACTGATGCTGTTAAGTAGATAACACGACAGAGCCACGTTCTACTGTGATTGGTGGCTTGACTCGATATTTGACTTTGATATGTTTTTAAGTCCCCCAAACGGAAATACTTGAGATACGCAAAAAAGCCACTTAAGTACAGTAATGAATTAAATGGACTTCGTTACTGTCCACCACTGCATTTCACTGGAACGTGGAAACGCGTCTTCCTGTAACTTGCGAGAGCTTATACTTTTCCTTTAAGAGCTACGAAGAGGCGACAGTAATGTGGTACAGTTAAGGTAATATGACCGAAAAACAATACAATTTGTGGAAAGACTATTCTCTTATTTTTAAAGTAATAAATAAACAACTAAAAAATGCTCTTGTGACCGGTGTGATCAAAGCTTTTCTAAAACACATGCACACCTGGGTGGATGGTCATCATTTATAGATCTATAGATCTGTGCAGAAATTCCATAAACGTTCAAATCAAATCAGTTGAAAACTAAACCTGTTACTTGTTATCGATTTTGGAATATGGGCATACAAAAAAAACCCTTACATTTTAATGATTTATATCATATATATATATATATATATATATTTATTTTACCCCGAGCATTATATAAATCTGTACAATATTTTGTAAATATTTATCAGAACCATACATTTTTAGATTATTGCTTGAAATTAATATTTAAGTGACTGGGCTAGAATAATAAATATTTAGTAATAAATACATCTTCCACTGCAACAACTGCCAATTACAGTCCCCAAGGTAGAGTTTCTCTTTTTTTCATGTTTTATTAAAATGTACACAACCCAAACAGCTGGGCACGGGAAGGTTTTTATTTTTGGTTTGTTTTTATAGAATTTTATTGTATCAAAATGGCATTTCAAATCAAATGAATATTTGTGAAACAAAAAAGTGGTTTTCAAATTCCTCTTTCCTCCCTCACTGAAGGTCAGCCCTCAAACAATTAAAAGCTCACAGGGGGGAGACTAATTATGTTTCCTGAAAACACAAACGCGGTGAAAAACTCAAGATCACTAACCAGTTTAACACCATGAGCAACAAAGAAGGACAACAAAGTTAAGAAGGATGCTGGAATTACACACCACGGCATTTGTTCTTTACACCACACTAACAGAATGAAATATGCATATACAATTATATATTTATATATAAAAAAAAGTTTTGCAAGTCTACTCCAGACAGTGTGCTGTTTACATTACAGTGTGTTATGCTTTTTGTTGTAATCCTTAAAATGTACTTGAATTCAGATTAATTGCCATAGTGGCAGTATTTTGCAGTCAATTTATTAAGCCTCTTCTTTGACGGATTTCAACACAACACTGTCAGGACAGGAGATGAAGCGCAACAAAAAAAAATAATAAGGAGGGGGGGGGATTAAAAAACAAACAAAACAAAAAACAAAAAAAGCATTTCCCTCCTGAAAACCACCAACAAAGCAGATGGGTTGTGGGAGACAGTGACAGTTGCTCAACTTTTCTGTTTAGTCATCTTCTCCATCATCCTGGAAAAAAAATTATAAAATTTTCAAAGAACCATCAACACTACAAAAATCAGTTTATTATATTTATATTCATTTCAGATTCATTAATCAAGGAAGCCATGTAAGAAAGATATAAATTACTTCTCCATCATCATCATCATCATCATCTTCTCCCTCTTCATCTATGTCTTCTAGACCTTCCTCATCTTCATCTTCTCCCTCTCCTTCCTCATCTTCCATATCTGGGACCTTCAGGGAGACAAAAACAACTTTGGAACTAACTAGTGTTGAGGATATTCTTGCTTACTGAAAGTGGAAATTGAGACTCACAAGGTAATATTGAAGAGGATTGGGCCAGATGTCATCCTTTATGACCTCCCCCAACTCATCTGCTCCTGAATCAGAGTGATCAGTAAACCAGGTAAAAAAGCTCTCAGGCTCTTCGTGTTGCCTCTTCTTGCCCGCTTTACTTTGAGTTTGACTGGAACGATTTGTAAGGTCCTTCAAAAGGACCACAGATTATGTTTCTTCAAGAAGCCATAAGTGATATTTGAAGATAGTCTTGTCAAAAATATAAACAAAAACATCATTCACACCTTTCCTGGTTTCCATTTGATCTCTGTTGACTTTGGAGTTGGGTCTCCACTTTCATTCAGGTGAATTTCTTTGGATAGGACTTTGTTTTCAAAATACATGTTTTCATCAAAGTACTACAAAACACAGAAAACTCAAACATAAAAACAATGAACCAACAGACAAACTAATTTCCAAAAAACTCAAAACTTACAAAATCTATTCTGTAGCCCGATTTGATGTCTTCAAATTCTGTTACTTCCACTCTGGTCAGATAGTGAAGTGCTTCTTCATCCTCCTCACCAAGGAGAGCAGAGACTAGACAGACAAAGGAAGCATAATATTAAAGAATATTTTCTTTTGTTAAATTTGTTTAAAACAACGTAATCAGGCAATTCAATTATAATTCAGACTCATTGTATTCTGCTTGTTTACCTTGTGGGTGATTCACAAATGTAGTTACCCAAAAGTTGGGGATTTTGGCAATGAGCTCTGACCTCTTCTGAAAGAATGGCTGGCGAAGCTTGTTATATTTTTGCTCGACTTTGAGGATTTCCTCACTGGCCTGTTCATTCAGTCTGTAAACAAACAAAACTACAGTTTATTACCATCAAAGGCATAAGTGTAATTTTGATTGAGGAAGCGAAAAAAAAAAACCCAACTGACCTGTCAATTTCATTCTGTACTTCATCGATATGTTCAATAGCTTCCTGTTGTTCTTTTTCTAAAGATCGGAATATGGTAAAAATATAAGTAGCATTGTTATTAGTTTTAGACTAGTGCAATTTAAAATGTGTTAAAATCGGGTTTTATCAATCACGATATCAACACGGCTAAAAGGAAAAGTCCAACGTCAAGATGGGTTGGGTGGATTTGCTAACTTGAAATTCACGAAATTGATTTTGCGATAAATTGGAGATTACTTTGTAGCGTAGACTGATATACGTGATCCATAACGCAGCTCCTCAGCTAGAAGTACGCTGTAGCAGCTACAATTCGTGTCCGAGAGGATAGACGCCGCTTCCTGCTACTCGGGCCGCGTGGTTTAAATGTGAAGAAAGAAGATACCCGGTCTGCATCCCCTCTCCTATGCAACATCAGTTGATTGTTAACAAACATACAAAACTAGCTTCTTTACACAGCTTCCATAAACAACATACGCGTAAATCTTAATCGGAAACACTGTGGCCCTGTAATTATGAGCGTTTAATCAACTGTAAGACTAGCTAACTGGTATATATACACACACACATACATCATGGCGGAGGTCCTTACCCTAAAACAATAAAGTAGCGTATTGCCGCGACGATTTGTCCAGCTGATTCGCCCTTGTGAGAAAGATTATCTAAAAAAGAACACGTGTTAATCTAAAACGTATGGGGGAATATAGCCATTATGTATAAATAACTATTTTCTTGGCATATTGGCGCAATTCGTTGTTATAGCATTAGCATTAGCCTTTAGCGGCTATCTAACATGGCCTCCACAGCCGGCGCCATCCACTGCACATAAGCGCTGACAACATCCAACCCCGTCGACGACGACAGCCAATCATAACCTTATGAAATTCACAACGAGAACGTAAATTATATACACGTTGCTACCTCAAATTTGACAAACAACTAATTCAAGTGATTCAAAAACGTAAAGAAAGAAAGTGAAAATGGCGATGCTCACGAGGCCCTCGCCTCTTACCAGAGGTCTCGTCCGATCCGTCGTGGTTCGAGTTCTGCTCCTTTTTACTCACTTTAGCTGATGGGGCGGACATGTTTGCGCTGCTTACGACTGAAAGTTAACTGTTATTTTTCTAAACTTCGTAAAGACAAGAAACCTTCCTTTGCACTGAAATGTGTCGCGCTCCCCAACTTACTGCGAGGAAACGCTAATACACGCGCACGCGCGCTTCTACTTCTTGTAAGCACAAGGACTACACTTACGCGTTACTCTTTCAGAGAGAGCGCGCACAAACAAGGGGGGTGGGAGGTATTCAGCCCTCGCGGTTTTCTTTCTAAGATCTTATTGGCTGCTTTGTGACGCGCGGGGCGTGGTGCAACACTCTCCAAAAAATACACAGCAATTAGGGTCGGGCAATAGGTGTCAATCTGATACTAAGTAAATATATATATATATATATATATATAATATATATATATATATATATATATATATATATATATATTAGGGAATAAAGGTCTGGCAGAATGTTGCTGACAATTTAAATGTCAGTGTTCCCCATGTTATTATTATTTTTTTAATTAATTGATTTTACTTTTTTAAATCTATTCTAGTTTACATTGAATAAGTTATCCCCAACAGATTTAAGACCTGTTATAGACCTGTTGCTATGACACCAATTTCAGGCTTTGATATAGCAAATAATCCTGTACAGTATCATATCAATACAATAAAATTCAGCTAGAGACAATTTTCACCAACATGATTATTACTGGTAAATAAGATTTCAAATCTTTAATGTATTAGTAGTACATTATAATGAGATTGTTTCTTCTCCCCCTTTTGTGTAGTTGTATTTAATGCATTAACATATTTTACCAGTTTCCAAATAAGTGGTGAATGAAGCACATGTAGTAAGTAAATGTGTTATGCTAATTATCACTTTTTTTTATTTATTCCTAGGGCTTTGATGGTGCAGTCTGTTGCACAAATCATATTTAGAAAGCCTAGGAGACACACATAAGTAGTGCTTATTGTCATGTTCATGATAAAATGATATTTTATTCAATTATAATGTACCTGCAATGGCAAAAAACATTTTTTAACGTATCTTGGAAACATCACAAAAAAAATTAAATAACAAGAATTACTTTAGCACCACATATACTTTGTAAATGACATAGCTGACTGCACTTTTCACTATGTTCTCTGCAGCTCTAACAGTGTACAAGAAATCTCAACTCAAGTTATGCAAACCTTTAATGTAAGGGTCCAAGAAATGTAAGATGTAAATGATTCTCTCATAAGAAAAATTATCTACTTCTAGAAGTAAAGCACTTGTGCTGCACTAAGAGATCCATCATTGCATCACACATTATATTTGAAAAGCTGCTCGTATTATTCTAGCACGTTCCACAACAGATTGCTCTCTTAAAAATAGAAGGACATATCTGCAAAAGACTTCCATGGTCACCTCCACTTATAAAGCCATGATCTATCATCTAATCTTGTTCACATGTAATAAGCAAGCTCCTCAGCAAATTTGATCTTTCAGAACTGATACCATGACAGCAAATCCAGAATGAGCTTGGAAGAACTAAACAATCTCAGATTTTGTCAGATTGGCAACAATAAAATCCAACTAATTGAGTAATCCACCTCTGAAGAACAGTCCCCAGGGGACTACATCTACAATCAAATGGCACAACCAAGATAATCTCATAGTTGAAATTAAATTCTGGCTAGTTAGGTTCTTCAAATTCATGTGCAAACCTGATTAGCATAGCAGAAGTGAGTTTTATGAGTGTTGTTGAAGAGGCTACATACACCGCCTGACTAAAAAGATAAACGCTTGGATTTGACAAAACAATTAGGTTCTTGCCCTTCCATTGGATAATTACTACAGTGATTAATTATGTTTTAGCTGGAAACAAGCTTTTTAACCTTAACTGATGCAATAAACAGCTTCTTATTTCTTAAAGAACCATTTTGGAAGACATATCATGTGGTCATGGAAAAGTTGTTTCAGAAAGGTCACATTTCCTGCATCAAACAAAGAAAACAAGAAGATTGCTAAAACTATTAAAATTTGGTAAAGCATTGTTCAACGCTGTATTAAAACCTGGAAGGATAGCAATGAACCATCATCTTCGAAAAGGAATGTGGTTGGAAAATATCTTGAATAATTGTGATTGAAGATTACTTAAAATAATTTAAAAATGTATAAAATAAAACAACAGTACAACTCATGGCTGTGATTAATATTGAAAGTAAGAGCATTTCCACATGGACAATAAAGAACACCTATTATTAATTAGGCTAATAAAAAAAATAGCTGGGAAACATAAAGATTAGAATCTGGTGCAATGGTAAAAAGTCATGTAGTGTAATCAGTCCTGATTTACCCTGTATTAAGAAAGGTGGATGCAGTGATGTACATATCAAGCTTAGTGTCTAACGTACAAGTCAATGGGGCAGTGTTATGATCTGGATTATAGCAACTAATAAGGTGAATGTGTGCCATAATCAAGACATATTAGACTGTGTGCTATAATTAAGAAATATTGTGTGACCCTTTTTGATCAGGGTGTGTACATGTTAAATATACAGATGCTAATGTTTTTATTAAGTTATTTTTTTTGTAAATTTAACTCTCATGAAAAAGTCTGCTATTTCAGCCTGCTAATCTATTTAATTGAGCATAAACTGAATACAACATTTTCTAATATGTTTATTGATGGTCTCCTTACCAAAAAGAAACCTATGCATCTACATAAGAAGCTGCTGAAGAAAGATTTAAATAAAGGGCCTTTCCCTTAACTCCAGAAAAAAAATTCTAGTCTACCAAGTTGAATAGTATGATCACTAATATAAAATTCTGCACTAAAGTTAAGCAACACAGGCAAGAAACCTGATCAGAGGCCAGTAGTATGTAATCCACCACTTTAACCAGCACAGTCTCTGTGCTATGATGAAGCCTTATCTCATGAATGTTATTCTTATGTGGGTATGAGCACTACTGTCAGGGTGCGAATGAAACGGGAGGCGGAAGCCGTAGTACAGCTGGCTCAGGTTTTATTGACAAGAGTGAGGGAGAGAGATATACACAAACACAAACACACACACACGCACGCACGCGTACAAACACACACGCACTCACGAACACACAAGTCCTTGTGAGAGTCCGAGGTGCGCTTGGGGAGAAGCGTAGCTGATCCGAGATACGCGGGGAGGAGAAGCGCAGCCGGTACCGGTTAGTGGAGTCCTAACGGAACTGAAAAGATAGGATACTGCATAAAACAAAGAACCCGTTCACACAGTACGTAGCGTCCAACACATTCAATAACGAACGGGGAGTGAATGTGAGTGAGGGGTTTATGTAGGAGCGGGGTGGAGTGCTGATGAGCTTCAGGTGTGCGTGGTTAAACCTGGAGCTCCAGGGAGAGCGTAGGTATGAGCGCCACCAAAGGGAGGCGTGGCAGGTAGATCCCTGACATTACCCCCCCCAGAGGGGGCGGCACCTGATGCCCCAAACACACAGAAGCTCGGAGGGCCAGGGCACTCGGAGGAGGATCTTGGTGTCCGTTTAGGGTCGAAAGGGACCTGGTCAGAACCGCTGCGGAATTGGGGAAGGCCGGGAAGGACCCGAGGTGGTGCGACAGCCCAGGTGGAGCGCAGGAACCGGGCGATGACCAACCCGAAGACACAGGACGGAACCACGCCCCCAGCGAAGGTCCGAAACGGTGCGCAACTCATCACGGAGGCCAGGAATCGAGCGAAACCACCGGCGAAGATCGGAGCCAGGACGAAGGCTGGATACGGAGAGACGCCTCCAGCGGCGACCGGGGACGGAGAGTTGCTTGTAGCAGAGACTGGAGATGGAGAGACGTCTTCAGCGGAGGCCGGAAGCGGAGAGCTGTCTCCGGCGTAGGACAGGGGCCAAGCTGCACCCGCAGCGAAGCCCAAAAGCTGAGCGACCTCCACGGCAGAGACAAGAGACCGAGCGACACCCTTTAGCGGCAATCAGGGGCGGATTGACGCCCACTGGGGAGGTCTGGCAAGGAGTGATGTCCAGCACGGAGGACCAGAGTGTAGCAATGTCCTCCCCGGAGACCCGGAACGGGGCGACGCCTTCGGCGGAAATCAGGACCGAAGGGGTGCCCACCACGGAGGTCAGGAGCGGAGCTACGTCCGCAGTGGAGATCAGAGGCCATGTAATGCACTCGGTGGAGATCGGAAGCAGAAAAACCTCCTCGGTGGTGTCCAGAGGCCGAGCAACGCCCACGGCGGAGATGAGGAACGCAGTGACACCTTCGGCGGGTCTGTGAGCCATGACGACACCTTCAAAGGAATTCGGAGGTGTGGCTTCGCCTGGAGAGGAGCCCAGAGGCGAGACGTCTCCTGGAGAGGGACGCTGAGGCGTGACTTCGCCTTCAGACGGTCCAGGAGGTGTGGTTTCTACTTTTGGGAGACCTGGGGCTGAGACGTCTTCATCGGAGAAGCTTAGGAGTGAGATGTCACCTCCGGAGGAGTTCAGAGGCGAGACGCCGCCATCAGGGGAGCTCGGGAGCGAGACGACGCCTTCAAGGGAGCACGGGAGCGAGACATCGCCTTCAAGGGAGCCCAAGAGCGAGATGTCGCCTCCAGGGGAGCCTAAGAGCGAGATGTCGCCGACGAAGGAGCTCGGGGGCGAGACGTCGCCATCGGAGGAGCACAGAGGCAAGACGTCGCCGACGAAGGAGCTTGGGGGCGAGACGTTGCCATTGGAGGAGTACAGAGGAGAGACGTCGCCATCAGAGGAGCTCAGAGGCGTGACGACGCCACCGGAGGAGCACAGAGGCGTGACGTCGCCATCGGAGATGCTTGGGGCTATGGTGTCGCCCTCAGAAGAGTCTGGGACTGCGACATCACTGCCAGATGGCTCTGGAAGCGACCTGGGGCTGTCAGAGGAACTGTGGGTTGCCATGCCACCGCTCACTGGGACGCGCTGGGACGTTCTGGGACAGAGAGGAGCTCACGAGGAGGTCCTGGGGCGGAGCTGCACTCACCTGGAGGCCTTGGGGCGGAGATGTACTCCCTTGGAGGTCCTGGAGCAGGCTGAGGGTCTCCTGGAGGCCCTGGAGCGGAGCGGAGTCATCCTGAAGGGCCTGTAGCAGGGCGGAGATCTCCTGGAGGTCCTGGGGCGGAGCGGAGCCGTCTTGGAGGGCCTGGAGCAGGGTCTGGAGCAGGGTGGAAATCCCCCGGAGGTCCTGGGACGAAGCGGAGCTCTCCAGGAAACTCTGGTGCGGAACGGAGCTCTTCGGAAAACACTGGAGCGGATCCGTGCTCTCAGGAGCGGGAGAGAGATGGTGGAGATCCACGATGACCATCCCTAGTTCTCTGGTAAAAAGCCGGATAAACCGGGCGCACGAGTTGAATTCGCCTCCAGACGCGCTCCACAACTCACTGGCCAGAGAGAGGGATTCTCCAGACAGTAGGGAAATGTGGAGCGCAATTTTGCCTGCTTCAGTGAGGTAAGAGGATGAATGTCCATGAAAAGTCCATGTATTCACCGATGTTCCATATAAATCCGCCCCACTCAGCCACATTACCGGAAAAGTGAGCCGGGAATTCCATCATACGCGTTTTGCCGCCGCGTGTGCATGTTCCCACGCCGGCGAGGATGAATCGTGCTTCCGGGTGTTTCCAGAGGCGGAGCTTGGCTGTCGCTTCATCGTGGCGCAGAGAATCCTCCATCCGAGGTTTCGATCGCGCCGGGACCATGGCAGCAACCCGATCATATTCCTGTCTTCTCTTTCTTTCCTATAAGAAATTATTTTATTTTATTTTATCTTTTATTTTTTTTATATATAATCCTTTTCAGGAGGTTCGTTATTCTGTCAGGGTGTGAGTGAAACGGGAGGCGGAAGCCGGAGTACAGCTGGCTCAGGTTTTATTGACAAGAGTGAGGGAGAGATATACACAAACACACACATGCGCACTCACGAACACACAAGTCCTTGCGAGAGTCCGAGGTGCGCTTGGGGAGAAGCGTAGCTGATCCAAGATGCGCGGGGAGGAGAAGCGCAGCCGGTCCCGGATAGTGGAGTCCGAACGGAACGGAAAACATAGGATATTGCATAAAACAAAGAACCCGTTCACACAGTACGTAGCGTCCAACATTCAATAACTAACGGGGAGTGAATGTGAGTGAGGGGTTTATGTAGGAGCGGGGTGGAGTGATGATGAGCTTCAGGTGTGCATAGTTAAGCCTGGAGCTCCAGAGAAAGCGGAGGCATGAGAGACAACGAGCCCCAGGTGTGCGTGGTTAAACCTCGAGCTCCGGGGAGAGCGTAGGCATGAGCACCACCAAAGGGGACATGGCAGGTGGATCCCTGACAACTACTGTACTAAATTTTCTAGGATCTTGGAGATAAAAGATTGATACTGGACAGATGACATATTTTGGATATTGATATTTAGATTTTTGTTATTGGACAGATGATGGGGTCGATTTTTTTTTTATTAGGTTTGATCACAGCTAGCAGTGCAAAAAGAATATTTATTTTAAAATAGGATTGATGGACTGATTTAAATATTAACACTAAACGTTGTGTACAATGATAGAAGTAAATGGTGTGGACAATGATGCATAACATAATATTTTGTTGGACAACCTTTTTAGGCAGTCACTGCAAACAAATGATTTCTGTAGCATTCAGTGAGACTTCTGCATCTGTCATCATGTAGTTTAGCCAACTCTTTATAAGTAAACTGCTTCAGTTGTCTCAGGTTTGAAGGGTGTTTCTCCAGACTACATGTTTCGACTATTTCCATAGATGTTCAATAGGATTTAGATAAGAGCTCACAGAAGGCCACCTCAGAATAGTACAGTGTTTAGACCTTAGCCAGTCTTTGCTTCATTCTCTAAGCTGTATATTTTGGGTCATTATCTTGTTGTAGGACCCATGAGCTGTGACAGAGACAGAGCTTTTTGCTGGGTTATCTTCTGGGTTAGTTATCAAATTGTATGGCTTTAAATTAATAATCTTCGTGAAGCCAACACTGCTACATGTTGAGTGTGTACGTGTTTCTGTAGTATCTTATTATCTGTAGTTAATTGTGATACAGAATTTAATTAGGAGCAGAGGTGGAAAGTGTAATTAAACATTCTGCTCAAGTAATAGTACTGTTACTTCAATGAAATTTTAAGTAAAGTCACCAGTCAAAATATCTACTCAAGTAAAAAGTAGCGCATTCAAAATGTACTCAGAGTAAAATTTAGCCAGTTACTTTTTCTAACACCAGGGGGATGGGTTGGGGGATTCAAGCGTTGTTCAAAAAGTATGTAAATCGAGTTGTTTTTAATTAAATGGAACACCTTTACAAAATACAGTGCAATTTTTTGCACGTTTTTAAATAGGCTTGTATGAGCTATTTATGCCTAGCCGCAGCAGACCCTGTTCCCTGTTTGGAAGAGCATAGAGATACTCTGAGCATGTAAACAGCATCAAAAAAATCAGCATCTTCAAAAAAGAAGACTTTTTGCTGTGTTGTTGTTTATTTGCTTAGCACTGTAGCTCTCCAGCTACAGTATCTCACAAAAGTGAGTACACCCCTGACATTTTAGCAACCATTGTAATATATTTTCTTAAGAAACAATACTATTGAAATTAAACTAGGATACATTTTAGAGTAGTCAATGTGCAGCTTGTACAGATTTATTGTCCTCTTAAAAAATAGGGAGGAAGTAGCTAAGTGGTTAACACATTGGACTTTGGATCGGAAGGTCACAGGTTCAAATCCCTCCTGCTGGACCCTCTGGCTAATTTGTAATCTAGGACCCCCTCCCCTAATTATCTGATCTTTTTGCTACATGTAACAAAAGTCATTATCAATAAGCATATGCTAATTGATAATTAGAGTGATAATAATATAATAATTAGTCATAATAAGATAATAAATATGAATAATACGTTTCACACAATAGCAGCTCCAGAAAGAAATGCAGACATTATCTTAAACAGCGACAGGAAAATTTATTCAACTTGAGAACCAAATCAGATTTATTTGTGAATCATTCAGGCTGGATTTATCAAAGTTTTTCTCCAGTTCATTGAAATAAACTGTTTTGAACAATTATTTACTACAACAATCTAATTATTATTACTACAACAAAAACTTGCAGCGTAAATTTACATTGATTCCATGCTGTTCCAAGGCTTTCCAAACATCAATAGTTTTATTGCCGGTTGATGATTTTCTGTCTTTTGTGAAGCTCAGTGCTGTTCCATTACTTTTGTTTGACTGCATGGGAAAAGGATATTTTTGGAAATACTGTTAGGGAACATAAATCAGCTTTTTTTTTTTAAACTGCAGCTGTTTTACTTCTTCAAGATTGAATATAGTGCTCTATAATCTGCTTTATTTCACAATACCTCAAAAATATTTGTTACACATTGGACTGTTATCTTGTGTCACATCAGATATTAAATAACATTATTGTGTTGGAGTCTTTGTAGAATATCTGCTACGTTGCTTGTTAAAAGGTGAAAACATATATATATATATATATATATATATATATATATATATATATATATATATATATATATATATATATATACACACATACATACACACACACACACACACACACACACGCACACACAGGTACTTCTTGATAAATTAGAATGTCATTCAAAAGTTTATTTTAGTCATTCAATACAAAAAGTGAAACATGTATATTATATAGATTCATCACACACAGACTGATATATTTCAAGTGTTATTTCTTTAAATTTTTTATGATTTTGGCTCACAATTAACAAAAACCCACCAATTCATCTAAAAAAAATTGAATACTTTATAGGACCAATAAAAAAAAAAAAAACCATATTTAGTGAATTGTTGGCATTCTGTAAAGTATGTTCATTTACTGTATGTAGCGTGGCGATGAAGCTTACAGCAGGTTATGGTCGCTGAACTGCTGGATGTCTGAGTGGTGCTCAAAAATAATGTGGGCTTCATAGATAATTGGAGCAATTTTGAAGGCTGGCCTGTTAGGGCAGGACAGTATCCATCGCACTCGGGAAGTTGCTGCTCTTATTTCTTGTAGTATACTGTAGGTCATAGTCTCAGAACAGCACTAGTGACTGTCCAAGTTCAGGGAGCAGACAGACAGGCTAAGCTGACCGTCTGCTAGCTGCACAGAGTCGTCACTCAGGATCCACCGTATTGAGACTGTGTCTTTCCCCCGAGAGAAACCAAAATGTAGAAATTCTCAGAAAGTCTGAAAGTCTGGCTCTGCATTCAGTCCTATTTAAATACGAAATTATTATTGACCAGGAGTTTATTATAATGTGTTTGACAGAAACGTGGATTAAACCGAATGAATATATAACATTAATTAAAGCGAGTCCTCCTGGGTATAGTTACATACACCAGCCCCATCTAAATGTCAGAGGAGGCAGAGTCGCAGCTATTTATAATAATAATCTAAGCGTCACACAAAAAAAACTAAACATAAATATAAAAAAGTTCTTTACACCAACATAAAATATTTAGTGTTCAAAAGCTGGTCTAGTCAGTAAATTCCATTCATTATTATTTATAGACCCCCCAGGGCCCTACTCTGATTTTCTCATAGAATTTGCAGATATCATCACAAAGCTACTTCTTTGGACAAAGCATTAATTGTTGGTGACTTTAATATTCATTTTGATAATCAGGAAAACTCATTAAGAGCAGCAGTTGTGTCCATTATAGATTCACTTGGAATTAATCAGAATGTTATAGGACCTCATAGTGGTGGACACACTCTTTATTTGTTATTAACATTTGAATAAAAAAAAAAAATTGTCATAATTCCACAGTCTAAAGCTATTTTAGATCATTACCATATCTCTTTTAAAATCTGCCTCAGTAATTGCATTAGTACCTCGCCACATTACTGTGTTAAGCGTACATTCACGTCAACTACAGGAACTGTCGATATAAATTAGATCTCCGTCTGACCCCGCAGAACTTGACAGGGCCACTGAATACATAGAATTAACGTTCCGTTACACTTTACATGATGTAGTGATGTTGAGCAAAACAAGTAAAGAGACAAAACCCATACAAAAACGTAACACAAAAAAACTAATCAAAAATGTAAAACATTTGTGTTTAGTTTTTTGTGTGACGCTTAGATTATTATTATAAATAGCTGTGACTCCGCCTCCTCTGCCATTTAGACGGAACCTGTGTATGTAACTATACCCAGGAGGATTTACTTCATTTAATGCTACATATTCATTTGGTTTAAAACACGTTTCTGTCAAACACATTATATTAAACTCCTGGTCGGTAATGGATATTCCAATTCATTGAGATGCACCTGTATACACACACACACACACACACACACACACACTGCCTGTCGAAAAAAGTGTCACCAGCTGGATTTAACTAAGCAAATAGGAAAGAGCTTCCCATTGGATAATTGGATAATGGATGATTATTTTTCAGCTGGCAACAACTTTTTTAACTCTTTAACCTTTAACCCAGTGAGTAGCTACTGATTTTTTAAACAAACATATCGGAAAACACATCCTGTGGTAGTGGAAAAGATGTTAATCTGTTTAGAATGGTCAAATTATTGTAATGCATCAAGCAAATAAAACATTTTAGGATATTGCTGAAACTACTAAAATTGGGTTTAGAACTGTCCAACGCATTATGAAAAACTGGAAGGATTGTGGGAAACCGTCATTTTTAAGGAAGGAAAGTGGTCGGAAAAAAATCTTGAATGATCGTGATCGCCGATCGCTGGCTCGGGAACATGCAAGCACGACTGCGCCGTGCCCCCCGGAGAGTATGATGGAATACCCGGCTCGCTTTTCTGGCAATATGGCAGAGTGGAGCGGATTCATATGGAGTGTTGGTGAATATATGGATTTCCATCCCCAGAGCGCTCCACCCTGTTCCGGGGTTCCCGTGGGCATGCCGCTCCGTCTCGGAGCGTCTATGAGCACGCTGCTCCACCCCAGATTTTCCACAAGCGCGCCGCCCTGTTCCGGGGTTTCCGTGGACACGCCACGGCGCCCCGTAGTTTCCAGGAGAGCTCCGCTCCACTTTAGAGTTTTACACACAGCTGTACTCCGGCTTCCGCCTCCTGTTTCACTCACACCGTGACATGTATATGTATACTTAGTGTTTTTGCCTTTTGCACAGTTTTTACTGTTATAGCCTTTATAATTATTAACTTGTACTTTTACAAAAGTGTCTGCACATTTTTCACTGCTATAGCCTTTATATTTTTCATGTTGGTACTATGACTGGTAAAGTCATAGTACAGTGACTGGAAGAGTACAGTAAGAGTGTGGGAGTGTAGGAATGAACGATTGGTGATTGGGGCAGACTTTAATTGGCATGTAGGTGAAGGGAACAAAGGTGATGAGGCGGTGATGGGTAGGTATGGTTTCCGGAGAGGAATGTGGAAGAGCAGATGGTGGTAGATTTTGCTAAAAGGATGTAAATGGCAGTGGTGAATACGTCTTTTAAAAAGAAGGAGGATCATAGGGTGACGTATAAGAGTGTACTATGTTCTATGTGGGAGTTGCAACCTAAAGGAGATTGGAGACTGTAAGGTGTTGGCAGGGGACAGTGTAGCTAGACAGCATCGGATGGTGGTCTGTAGAATGGTTTTGGAAGAGAAGAAAAAAAAGAGGAGAGTGAGGACTAAAAGAAGAATAAGATGGTGGAAACTGAAGGAGGGAGACTGTAGTGTGAGCTTCAGGGAAGAGGTCAGACAGGGGCTCGGTGGTGGTGAAGAGGTGCTGGATGATTGGGTAACTACTGCAGGAGTGATGAGGGAGGCAGCTAGAAAAGTACTTGGTGTGACATCCGGAAATAGAAAGGTAGACAAAGAGACATGGTGGTGAAATGAGGAAGTGCAGGAGAGCATAAGGGGAAACAGACGTGGGATCAACAGAGTGATGAGAAAAGTAGGCAGGAGTACAAGGAGATGCGGCAGCAGGTAAAGAGGGATGTGACAAAAGCCAAGGAAAAGGCATATGAGGAGCTGTATGAAAGGTTGGACACTAATAAAAGGAGAAAAGGATTTGTACCGAATAGCCAGGCAGAGGGACCGAGCTGGGAAGGATGTGCTGCAAGTTAGAGCAATAAAGGATGGAGATGGAAATGTGTTGACTAGTGAGGAGAGTGTGTTGAGAAGGTGGAGGTAGTATTTTGAGCAGCTGATGAATGAGGAAAATCAGAGAGAGAGGAGGTTGGATGATGTGGAGATGGTGAAGCAGGAAGTGGATAGGATTAGTAAGGAGGAAGTTAGAGCAGCGATTAAGAGGATGAAGAGTGGAAAGTCGGTTGGACCAGATGACATATGGGTAGAAGCAAGGAGATGTTTAAGAGAGATGGCAGTGGAGTTTTTAACCAGATTGTTCAACAAGATTCTGGAAGGTGAGAAGATGCCTGAGGAATGGAGAAGGAGTGTGCTGCTACCGATCTTTAAGCATAAGGGAGATGTGCAGACCTGCAGTAACTACAGGAGAATTAAGTTGAACCAGGCTGAGAGAAGAGGTTACCATCTGTGAGCAACAGGAAGAGCACCACAGACGCATTATTTGCTTTGGGAATGTTGATGTAGAAGTATAGAGAAGGTCAGAAGGAGTTGCATTGTGTGTTTGTGGATTTAGAGAAAGCGTACGAAAGAGTGACGAGAGAGGAGCTGTGGTATTGTATGAGGAAGTCAGGTGTGTCAGAGAAGTATGTGTGGTTGGTGCAGGACATGTATAAGGACAGTGTGACAGCAGTGAAGTGTGCAGTAAGAACGAGAGACTGGTTCAAGGTGGAGGTTGGACTGCATCAAGGATCGCCTCTGAGCCCTTTCCTCTTTGCAGTGGTGAAGGACAGGTTGACAGACGAGGTCAGACAGGAGTCTCTGTTCACTATGATGTTTGCAGATAATATTGTGATTTGTGGTGAGAGTAGGGAGCAGGATAAGAAGAGCCTTGAGAACTGGAGGTACACGCTGTAGAGAAGGGAAATGAAAGACAGAATACATATAAAGTGGGGCAAAAAGTAATTAGTCAGCCACCAATTGTGCAAGTTTCCCCACTTAAAAAGATGAGAGAGTTTTTACAAACTGTTGCTGGTAGTTTGGTCCATTCCTCCATGCAGATCCCCTCTGGAGCAGTGATGTTTTGGGGCTGTCGCTGGGCAACATGGATTTTAAATTTTCCGCTAGGCAACTCCCTCCAAAAATTTTCTATGGGGTTGAGATCTGAAAACTGGCTAGGAAACTCCAGGACCATAAATGGCTGCTTACGAAGCCACTTATTCGTTGCCCGGGCGGTGTGTTTGGGATCATTGTTAATGCTGAAAGACCCAGCAACATTTCACCTTCAATGTCCTTGCAGTTGGAAGGAGGTTTTCACTCAAAATCTAATGATACATGGCCCCATTCATTCTTTCCTTTACAGGGATCAGTCGTCATGGTCCCTTTGCAGAAAAACAGCCCCAAAGCATGATGTTTCCACCCCCATGCTTCACAGTAAGTATAGTGTTCTTTGGATGCAACTCAGCATTCTTTCTCCTCCAAACACGACAAGGTGAGTTTCATTCTATTAAAAGTTCTATTTTGGTTTCATCTGACCGTATGACATTTCCCCAATCCTCTTCTGGATTATCCAAATGCTCTATAGCAAACTTCAGACAGGCCCTGACATGTACTGTCTTAAGCAGGGGGACACGTCTGGCACTGCAGGATTCGAGTCCCTGGTGGTGTAGTGTGATCCTGATGGTAGCCTTTGTTACTTTGGTCCAAGCTCTCTGCGGGTCATTCACTACATCCCCCTGTGTGGTTCTGGGATTTTTGCTCACCGTTCTTGTGATCATTTTGACACCACAGGGTAAGATTTCTTCCATTTTATAATAATTGCTCCCACAGTTGATTTCTTTACACCAAGCTGATTACCTATTGCAGATTCAGTCTTCTCAGCTTGGTGAGGGTCTACAATTTTGTTTCTGGTTAACTTTTAACAGCTCTTTGGTCTTGGCCATAGTGGATTTTGGAGTCTGACAGTTTGAGGTTGTAAACAGGTGTCTTTTATACTGCTAACAAGTTTAAACAGGTGCCATTAATACAGGTAACAAGTGGAGGACAGAGGAGCCTCTTAAAGAAGTTACAGGTCTGTGAGAGCCAGAAATCTAGCTTTTTTTGTAGGTGACCAAATTCTTATTTTCCACCATAATTTGCAAATAAATTCTTTAAAAATCAGACAATGTGATTTTCTGGATTTTCTTTTCTCATTTTGTCTCTCATTGTTGAAGTGTACCTATGATGAAAATTACAGGCCTCTCTCATTTTTTTAAGTGGGAGAACTTGCACAATTGGTGCCTGACTAAATACTTTTTTGCCCCACTGTATGTGAATGAGAGGGAGGGCAGTGGAGCGGTTGCAGGAAGAAGAGGTGGTGAAGGTGGAGGAGTTCAGGTACCTGGGGTCAACAGTGCAAAATACTAGAGAGTGTGTTAAATGTAACACGTTCCTACTAGTGTGTAGCACTCTTCTAACCAACCCTAGGTCAGTGCATAAAACACTTGTGGAACCACACCAACCACGGGGGATTGTTATGGACCAGAATCAAAAGATAAGGGACGTCTCACAGGAGCAAAGGTAAGCAATAAGTATAACAGTATAATCAAATATTAGTCTCTAATCAATTAATCACACAGAATAAAGTAAAATAAAGAACAGAGTCATTCAGTAGGGCAAAGACTGTAGTATGTTTTCATTGGTTATTTTTACTCCTCAAAACTTCTTTTAAATTGGTATTAAAATAATAGTGAATTGAATAATAAAACTCACAATAACAAAAAGGGTATGAAAATTCAAAAACCCAAATCAAAGTTTAGATTCAGAATACAAATAAACAAACAGTAAAATAATGAATTTCACATGCTAAATTTCAAAATCAACGTTTCAGTTTTTGCATTTAACTCAATCTTAATGTCCAGTTGAGTTTAAGTTCGATAACTCAATTTCAAGTTCAAAAATATAAAACAATGTTCATCAAAGAGTGGAAGAAAATATTTAAATCCAGTAGAGAGAAAAAAAAACCCAAATGTTTGATCCACTGAAGGTCCAGGCAGAAAAAACTTCTGAAAAAAATCAAAAATCAAAGCAAAATTAGTTTGATCCTACCAGTTCTAGAGACTACACTCTCTTTTCTCTGTTTCCAGGTACGAAATGATGGAATGGCTCGCCAGTCTCGGCCGGAATACGAATATTCAACAAGGACAGGATTCAGGAACAATTCTCACAAAAAAAATAAAAACCCAGCCTTGTAACAACAAAGCCAAAATGAAACATTAATGTCATTGTCCAAATAGATCATTTCACTTTAAACCAAACTCTCTGTCTCAATCATTTTCACATACATGCTAATGCACCATGTGCTCAGTCCAACACTAGGCCTATGCACAGTGTGAGCAAGCTAGCACCACATGGCGCATATTTCACATTAAGAAATTATCTACCATAAACATGTAAAACATCTTATAAACCTTTAAACATTACTATATACAGTCATACATCATATTCATACACTTTTAAAGCATTTTTTAAAACTTTTACATCACTTATCACCTTTATTTTTTTATTTCTTTTTCACATCACAATTTACGGTGTTTGTAATAAAAAAACTAAATACACTTCCTACAAAAAGGTTTGTATTCGCCAAGGAGAAGAATAAATCAGGAAAAAAAAAAGTTGTTTCTCCCCAGAAAATATGTATATTGTATTGTATTGTATTGCGTCAGTCTCATCAATTCCCGTTCAAACGAACACACAATACTGTTCTCAAAACACAGAGTTTTAAAAACTTATTTATCACAGCTGTATATTCAACTTTTTAAAATCTAATCGCTGGATTACTAAACAGAGCATTCCAATTACAATTTGTGCAATCGCGTTTTCTCTCGGTCAAGTTCACTCTCATTCTGCCTGCTTGTCTGCTAACGTTCGGCAAGGGGCGGGACTAACCTTTCACCTCACCAATGAGCAATCGGCTCAAAAGCATTTCTAAAGAAATTTTCCTGCATTTTTCTTCTTTCTTTTTCTATATATTTATACATTTTATAAAAATAATAATTATATAAAATGCTAGTGACCTAGGTTAATGACCTGGGTTACATAAAGAAGAGAAAAAAAGCGTGCAGGCAGGGTGGAGTGGGTGGAGAAGAGTGCCAGGAGTGATTTGTGATAGAAGGGTATCTGCAAGAGTGAAAGGTTAAGTTTATAGGACTGTGGTGAGACCTGCAATGCTGTATGGTTTAGAGACAGCAGCATTGGGTAAAGACAGGAGGTGGAGCTGGAGGTAGCAGGGCTAAAGATGTTGAGGTTTTCGTTGGGAGTTCCGAGGATGGACAGGATTAGAAATTTGTATATTAGAGGGACAGCGCATGTAGGATGTTTTGGAGACAAGATGAGGGAGGCACGATTAAGATGGTTTGGATATGTGCAGAGGAGGGACATGGGGTATATCGGTAAGAAAATACTGAGGATGGAGCCACCAGGAAAAAGGAAAGAGGAAGTCTAAGGAGGAGGTTAATGGATGTGGCGAGGGAAGACATGCAGGTACAGTGAAACCCCGTTGTACGAGCAACCTATAGTACGAGCAAACGGAGATACGAGCAAACTCGCTCGCAGAATTTTACCCTGTTTTTACGATGTTCTCTCTTTTCAAGTGATCGGAGGGTGCATTTAAGGAGGAGCGCGTGTGTGTGCGCGTGCCAGAGACGTGCTGCGTGGGGCACTAAGCAGACCGACGCAAAAAAATACAAATATGAATCCCGTATTCATGCGCTCTCCCATAGTAACTTTTTTTAGTTTTATATTTTTATTTCACTAGAAATCTTGAAAAATGTCTCCCAAGAAAATCAGTGATGGTGCTGTGAAAACAAAAGTAAATAGAATTACCATGGAAACCGAGAAGGTTACGAGCGTGGTGCGCGTCTCACACTCGCAATCAACCACTATCACATGAGTAAGTGTTAAATTATGTTTATATTATGGTAATTTGCGGTGTATTTGTTTTTAAAAATAGGCTACAAATACTTTTTAAGTGCAGAAATAAGCGATCGGATGAGATCTCGGAACGGATTAAATCACTTTTACATTCATTCCTATGGGAAAAATTAGTTCGAACATACGAGCAAATGGACACACGAGCAATTTTCAAGAACGAATTATGCTCGTACAACGAAGTTCCACTGTAGTTGGTTTAAAAGAGGCAGATGTAGAGGACAGGGGGGTACTGTGG
Organism: Silurus lanzhouensis; assembly: GCA_039877035.1. Lineage (NCBI taxonomy): Eukaryota > Metazoa > Chordata > Actinopteri > Siluriformes > Siluridae > Silurus > Silurus lanzhouensis. The sequence continues at coordinate 5,419,475 of JBCEWE010000219.1, forward strand.
CGACCCCTAATGGGAGCAGCCGAAAGAAGAAGAATAGAACATAAAATAAATATCAAAAGTTTAAACAGAGAAATGTACCATTTTAAGTAAAAAATGGGGTAATTTCGAATTTGATGGCTGCAACACATCTCAAACATTTTTTGACGGGGCAACAAAAGTCTGGAAAAAGTAAGTAATATTAAAATTAAACAGTCATTTACAGACCATGTCATCAAAACTTGAGAAATCTCTTTGTACAAGAGATGAGGGCAAAAATCAATATTGGATGCTCGTGACCTTCGAGACCCTAAGGCTGCACAACATTAAAAGACAGTCATCATTCTGCAATGGAAATCACTGCATGGGTTCATTCACACCTTCAGAAATCATTGTGTCAGTGCACACAATTTTCCATGTCATCTTCAAATACAGGTTAAATCTCTATCATTATCCAGAAACACTGCCATCCTCTCTGGGCCAAAGCTCATTTAAAATGTAGTGAGGCAAACTTGCAAAACTGTTCTGTGTTCAGATAAATCAAAATTGTAATTTATTTTTGGAAACCATGGACATCACGTCCTCTGGACTAAAGAGAAGAGGGACCATCTGTCTTGTTATCAGCGCTTAGTTCAATAAGCCACATCTCTGACGGTATAGGAGTTCATTAATTCAGCTTGCGCATTTGAAAAGGCTCTGTAAATGCTAAATGGTTTTAGAGCAACAAATGCTTCCATTCAGAAAACATTTTTTTTAGCGAAGGCCTTGCATATTTGAGCAAGACGATGCTAACTGCCTACTGCATCTATTAAAATGGCATGACTTCATAGTCAAATTCTAGATGCTTAACTGGCATGCCTGCAGTCTAGACCTTTGACCATTTTCAAACATTTAGCATATCATAAAACAAAACAAACAAACCCAGCCATTAGGGAGGCACAAGCCAGTGCATTCTTAGTGCCGGTCCCAAGCCCGGGTAAATGGGGAGGGTTGCGTTAGGAAGGGCATCCAGCGTAAAACATGTGCCAAATCAAATATGCGGATCACAAATGAGAATTTCATACCGGATCGGTCGAGGCCCGGGTTAACAACGACCGCCACAGGTATCGTTAGCCGACAGGGTACCGGTGGAAATTGGGCTACTGTTGGCCGAAGGAGGAGAAGGAGAGGAGGAAGACGTCTACAGAGACGGCAGGGAAAGGAGCAGTGTAGGAGAGTGGAGGTTCGGGTTGGTACTTTAAATGTCGGTACTATGACGGGGAAAGGGAGAGAGGTAGCTGATATGATGGAGAGGAGAAAGGTAGATATGCTGTGTGTTCAGGAGACCAAGTGGAAAGGGAGTAAGGCCAGGAACATTGGAGGTGAATTTAAACTGTTTTATCATGGTGTGGATGGAAAGAGAAATGGTGTAGGGGTGATTCTGAAGGAAGAGTACAGTAAGAGTGTAGTGGAGGTGAAGAGAGTTTCTGATAGGGTGATGATCGTGAAGGTGGAAGTTGAAGGGATGATGATAAATGTCATCAGTGCCTATGCTCCACAAGTTGGCTGTGAGATGGAGGAGAAGGAAAGATTCTGGAGTGAATTAGATGAAGTGGTAGATGGTGTACCTAGGAAAGAACGGTTGGTGATTGGGGCAGACTTTAATGGGCATGTAGGTGAAGGGAACAGAGGTGACGAGGAGGTGATGGGTAGGTATGGTTTTAAGGAGAGGAATGTGGAAGGGCAGATGGTGGTAGATTTTGCTAAAAGGATGGAAATGGCAGTGGTGAACACTTATTTTAGAAAGAAGGAGGATCATAGGGTGACGTATAAGAGTGGAGGAAGGTGCACACAGGTGGACTATGTGCTATGCAGGAGATGCAACCTGAAGGAGATTGGAGACTGTAAGGTGTTGGCAGGGGACAGTGTAGCTAGACAGCATCGGATGGTGGTCTGTAGGATGGTTTTGGAGGTGAAGAAGAAGAGGAGGAGAGTGAGGACTGAAAGAAGAATAAGATGGTGGAAACTGAAGGAGGAAGAGTGTAGTGTGAGGTTCAGGGAAGAGGTCAGAGAGAGGCTCAGTAGTGTTAAGAAGGTGTTGGATGATTGGGCAACTACTGCAGGAGTGATGAGAGAGGCAGCTAGAAAAGTACTTGGTGTGACATCTGGAAATAGAAAGGAAGACAAGGAGACGTGGTGGTGGAATGTGGAAGTGCAGGAGAGCATAAGGAGAAAGAGGTTGGCAAAACAGAAGTGGGATAGACAGAGTGATGAGAAAAGTAGGCAGGAGTACAAGGAGATGCGGCAGCAGGTTAAGAGGGATGTGGCGAAAGCCAAGGAAAAGGCATATGAGGAGCTGTATGAGAGGTTGGACACTAAGGAAGAAGAAAAGGATTTATACAGATTGGCCAGGCAGAGGGACCGAGCTGGGAAGGATGTACTGCAAGTTAGAGCAGTAAAGGATGGAGAGGGAAATGTGTTGACTAGTGAGGAGAGTGTGTTGAGAAGGTGGAGGGAATATTTTGAGCAGCTGATGAATGAGGAAAATCAGAGAGAGAGAAGGTTGGATGATGTGGAGTTGGTGAAGCAGGATGTAGATAGGATTAGTAAGGAGGAAGTGAGAGCAGCGATTAAGAGGATGAAGAGTGGAAAGTCGGTTGGACCAGATGACATACCGGTAGAAGCGTGGAGATGTTTAGGAGAGATGGCAGTGGAGTTTTTGACCAGATTGTTTAACAGGATTTTGGAAGGTGAGAAGATGCCTGAGGAATGGAGAAGAAGTGTGCTGGTACCGATCTTTAGGCATAAAGGAGATGTGCAGACCTGCAGTAACTACAGGGGAATTAAGTTGATCAGTCACACCATGAAGTTATGGGAAAGAGTAGTGGAAGCCAGGCTGAGAGAAGAGGTGACCATCTGTGAGCAACAGTATGGTTTCATGCCAAGGAAGAGCACCACAGATGCCTTATTTGCTTTGAGAATGTTGATGGAGAAGTTTAGAGAAGGACATAAGGAATTGCATTGTGTATTTGTGGATTTAGAGAAGGCCTACGACAGGGTGCCAAGAGAGGAGTTGTGGTATTGTATGAGGAAGTCAGGTGTGTCAGAGAAGTATGTGAGGGTGGTGCAGGACATGTATGAGGACAGTGTGACAGCAGTGAAGTGTGCAGTAGGTACGACAGACTGGTTTAGGGTGAAGGTTGGACTGCATCAAGGATCGGCCCTGAGCCCTTTCCTGTTTGCAGTGGTGATGGACAGGTTGACGGACGAGGTCAGACAGGAGTCTCCCTGGATTATGATGTTTGCGGATGATATTGTGATTTGTTGTGAGAGTAGGGAGCAGGTTGAGAAGAGCCTGGAGAGGTGGAGATATGCGCTGGAGAGAAGGGGAATGAAACTCAGTAGGAGTAAGACAGAATACATGTGTGTGAATGAGAGGGAGGGCAGTGGAGTGGTGCAGTTGCAGGGAGAAGAGCTGGAGAAGGTGGAGGAATTCAGGTACCTGGGGTCAACAGTGCAAAGTAATGGAGAGTGTGTTAGAGAAGTGAAGAAAAGAGTGCAGGCAGGGTGGAGTGGGTGGAGAAGAGTGACAGGAGTGATTTGTGATAGTAGGGTATCTGCAAAAATGAAAGGGAAAATTTATAGGACTGTGGTGAGACCTGCGATGTTGTATGGATTAGAGACAGTGGCATTGAGTAAAAGGCAGGAGGCAGAGCTGGAGGTAGCAGAGCTGAAGATGTTGAGGTTTTCGTTGGGAGTGACGAGGATGGACAAGATTAGAAATGAGTTTATTAGAGGGACAGCGCATGTAGGATGTTTTGGTGACAAAGTGAGGGAGGCGAGATTGAGATGGTTTGGACATGTGCAGAGGAGGGACATGAATTATATTGGTAGAAGAATGCTGAGGATGGAGCCACCAGGTAGGAGGAAAAGAGGAAGGCCAAGAAGGAGGTTCATGGATGTGGTGAGGGAAGACATGCAGGTAGTTGGTGTAAAAGAGGCAGATGTAGAGGACAGGGTGGTATGGAGACGGATGATCCGCTGTGGCGACCCCTAATGGGAGCAGCCGAAAGAAGAAGAAGAAGAAGAAGAAGAAGAAGAAGAAGAAGAAGATAAAACAAAACAAACAAAACAAACAAAAAAAAAATCAACAAATGACACCAAGAAATCCCCTTTTAGGTGCCAAGCACATTTTTTGCACTTGCACTATAGATAGCTTTCTTATGGGTAGCATCACTTCCTGGTTCGGGAACAGCACCATGCAGGACAGGCGAGCCCTCCAGAGGGTGCGGTCAGCTGAATGTACCATCCGCACCAAGCTCCCTAAGGACCTTCTACAGTATGCGGTGCCAGACCATGGCCAGGAAGATGTGAAGGACCTTAGCCATTGCAACAATGGACTTTTTTCTCTGTTACGTTCAGCGAAGCTCTCTGAAAGCAAACACAGAGAGAATGAGGAGGAGCTTCTTCCCGCAGGCCATTCGGTGTCTAAACCAGGAAACACCCAGGGACTAGTACTGGACCTCTCTCTCCATCTTCACTTTATTCCTTCACTGCACAATTAATTTTGCACTTTTATGACACATTAACTTTGGACTGTCACTTCAACTCTGAATTTGCACAGCACAGTGTCACTTTATACCACACTATACTGCTCATGGACACTTTAAGGACAATTACTTCAATTTGTACTCTGTCAATATCTGCCATACTCATCCATCCCTGTCTAGAGTTCATGTATATACATATATTTTTCTATACTTTCTATATTTTTATTCATTTACTTTATTTTTTTAATCCTTATATTCTATTTCTTTTTCATGTTTAAATGTTGGACAGTCATATAAAGCATTTCACTTCATGTCGTACTCTGTATGTGTATGTGACAAATAAATTTTGAATTTGAAATTTGAATTTAAACTGGTGTGCAGCTACAATCCTGCTTTAGACACATATGGGGCAACATTCCTCTACCAAAACTCCAGCTCTTCTCAGTTCTCAGTTTTATATGGACAGAAGATGTGATGCTACACAAATCTTTTGAGGCCTGTTGCAGCCATCAAATTCTAAATGACCTTATTTTTTCCTTTTATTGGAATAGAGATTTAATATGATTTTTTTTGTTTGTTTTATTGTGGATAAAATATGAATTTATGAGATTTGCAAATCGTTGCATTCTTTTTTAATTACATTTTGCACACTGTCCCACCTTTTTTGTAGTTGGGGTTGTATATTTGTTATAAAAGGGTGCTGTTTTTTCTCTCAAATTACTTTTCTGTATAAGATGTTTCATTGTGTGCATTTTACTTTCAAATACATTTAATATAAAATGTTTCTATTGTTGTTCTTAAAGAATATACTGTGTCTTGGCAAGGTATAAATTCACAGTGGGCCGAAAAAAAAATCTGGGACGAAATTGCGGGCCAAACTCGATATTTATTGAAAAATTGACTGCAATTGTGCATGTTTTCCTGTCTCTCCAGATGTGTAATGTTGAACCTTTAGTTTTGCATAAACAATGAATCAGAACAACCAAAGTTTAATATTATAAACACATGAGAAATTAAATTTGAAATAAAACACACATCAATGGTATTCATTTCTTATATCTCTCTCTATCTATAGCCTTCTGATTTCCTTTATAATGTAAATCTTTTTTCACAGGCCAACAACAACACAACCAAAAATAATAATAATTTCCTTTAATTAAAAAAAGCAATATGTTAACCATTAACAGTTCATGCCTTGGAGTAGAAAAAGTGCATAAAGACAACATCCATTCAAGCTCAGTTTTTACACTCTGATTTACTCTGATGCACATTAGTTGAAGCCAATGTGCATCAATGTCTGGGGTTTAGGCTCTGAGCTGAGGAAATACTCAGGATGGAGTGAAGATGTTCATCAGTGAGACTCCTGAGTGTGTTTTTATTCATCTTCATCGAAGAGAACAGTTTCTTACACAGATATGTGCTGCCGTACATAAAGATCGTTTGAGCAGCTTGGGCACGGAGTTGAAAAAGTGTGTCAGGGAGGAAACATGAAAACTGTGCAGCACATACAGAGTCATACTTTGACTTGAGTGTGTCTCTACACTGGAGTTCAATCCGCTCCATTTGGAGGTTGGTTGTTGCGCTTTCCACGTCAACCACAAACAGATTACTGAGCAGTTCAAATCTGCATTTCAGGGCTTCAAAGTCGGTAAATCTCCGGGTAAATTCAGCGCTGAGTACGTGGAGTTTTTCAGCGGTCTCAACTGACGCGCCAACGCACTAACAAAGCATTCTGGGATTTGTAGTATTAGCGGTATATGCACTATATACTGGCTGGCCAGCTCTAATACACATTTGATATAATCTCGTGGGCCAAATATAATTATGCCTGAGTTTGACACCCCTGGTCTATGAGGACTTTTTCCCTGTATGAGGGACAAACTATTTTGTCCAATCAGGATTCAGAGGTGGACTGACTCGAGAACATACTGAGGAAAAAAGGAAGACGTGAAGAGAATGGGGGCACGGCTGTTTTTCCCGGAAAATAATGATGGAGATTTGTAGATATTCCGATTATGTTTAGTAAGCAAATGCATAACACAAATAACTGCTGAATATTTAACTGCTTTGTTGACTGGCGTTTATTATATAATTTTGGGTTTGAAATCCGACAACTGAATTGATCTTTGCTGAACAGCAGGCCTGCAGAGTAGGGGATACGGCTGCCAAGCGAAACCAGATGGATTACAGCAAAGCGTTACCCAGCCAACATGTCCATGTGGGCCCCACATGGGTTTTATCTGGGTTATATGGGCATCACGTGGGCATGGGGTCCGAGTGGGCATTTTTATGGGCTGAATGTGGGCCACAGTTTAGTCAGGGTTGTGGGCCCCAGTTAGGCTGCTCATTTTGTTTATTCGAGGGCCCTGTGTGGGCCACATTTGGGCTATATTTAGCTATATTATTCAAATGATGATAAATTCAATTGATATGTTTTTTGTGTGTTTTATATGATCGAAACAAAAATTTTATATATTAACAATAACATAGTATGACCTTTAGTTAAAAATAAATAAATAAATAAATAAATAAAAATAAAGACTGGGTTGTGCAGCTCACAAAGTCTCCCATTGGCTCCTGTGTTCCCGTCTTCTGATTCTGAAGAAACAGTCATCACTCACCACACTGAACACCTGACCTGACCTGGATAACCTGACATCTCTGTCACGGTAAGAAATTATTTTGTTTTAAATTAATCACATTTTACTGTTTGCTTTCATTTAATTTATACTTCTGAAAGATTTGTGTCAATTAAAGTTACAGGCACGATATAAAGAAGGTAAGTGTGGAGATTGAACTGGTTTACTTCAGAGATAAACACCTGTGGAGAACTGAACATTCTTAACGATTAGCAGATAACTAGGAAAATGTCTACTAAAATGTTTTCTCCATATAGTGTCCTCATGATAACAGGAGGGTGAAACAGTAAAAGCACTGTGGAATAAATCTTTCTCTTTACTACCTTTATAACGTGTATATACAATACACAGAGAAAAGCTCTGAGGAGATTGTGACAATACTTAACATTATTTTAATGTGCCCCGAACCCCCCCCCGGCTCTCGCCGCCGAGGCTTCACGCATGCGCAGATGTGTTTGACCTGAAGCCGAGCAGTGCCTACCGACAAATTCGCTTTCACGGTATTTTTATGTCAAGCACGCGTCGGTTTGTGCAGTCAAGTCGAACACTTGCTGTGTTAACTCCACTAAGGCTTTTTAAAGACAAAACTTTGTTATAAGAAACTTAAACTAATGTTAGAGCGGTCAGTTCAAATTCACTGTCCAAAGTGAACCAGTACAAATTTAATAATCGATCTATCTTTAAGACCCCACTAATTATTAGAAACATTAATCACAACAAAGCCTGAAATTCACCATATTGATGCATTTTACTTTTTGCATGGTATTGTGCAATTTTAACATCATTTACTCAGATCAGTTAACATTTTGGGCAAATGGTGGATTAGAAGGTGCTTATGATTGTGATTTTTTGTCTTTTTTTTTTTTTTTTTTGACTGATAGTCTTATGCTCATGTAACTTGCATGTATACATATAATGGATTGTGCCCTGGTTGATGCAGTAGCTTGCTCTACTTTATATATTTTTTTTTTCTTTACAGGTAGCCTGAAGCAGAACCGTTTGCTGAAAACTGTCAGTAAGAAAGAGCTGGAGACTGCGCTTGGTAAATGGTACACAAATGCAAGAGACAGAGAAGGCAACCGTGCTTTGAGAGCCCAGCGGGACCATGATCTGAGGGCACTACAGCCGGAAGTGTAAGTCATATAACCTATAGCTAGGGCTGCACAATTAATCATATTTTATCCTGATCACTGTTTTGCCTCTGTTTAATTAAAGGCATACTCCAACCTGAGATAAAATATCTTATAAATTACTTATCCTCGAGGCATCTATACGGTGGCTGAGAGAGCTCAACACACTGCAACTTAAGAAAACACATGCAAATAGAAAAAAACACCAGCAAATAAAAAAAATACAACTTTATCAGTTTGACAACACGTGCTGTAAACCCTCACAATGCAACCAAGTACAGAAACATGCTGCAAATCCTCACAACACAACACAAAATAGCACAAATCACAAAATAAATTTTTCAAGAGGACCACAACAAGTGACAAACCCGTCTGGGACTGCTTTTTGTTCAATGTCTATTCGTCGGTGGTGTTGATGTGTGTCGATGACCTGAAAGGTGAATTGTTTGTTTATTTGATCATTGTTTATTTATGATTCTTTGGCCTTTTTGATATTATTATCCTAAATAATCTGATGAAATACACAATTAACTGTAAAACTTTGTTAACTGGAATCATGATCAGGATGTTAAAATAAACAAAAAACTCATCTTTCAGATCAACAACCAACAGCACTGATCAATAGACACTGAACAAGCAGTCACTTGTTGGGGTCCCCATGAAACATTTATTTTGTGGTCTGTGCTATTTGCAGAGCAAATTAATTGGTTGTGTTGTGAGGATTTGCAGGACATTTCTGTATTAAGTTGCGTTGTGAGGATTTGCAGGACGTGTTATTAAACTGATGAAGATATTTTATTTATTTGCTGGTTTTTTTTTGTACTTGCATATGTTTTCTTCAGTTGCAGTGCGTTGAACGTTCTGGGCCACCGTGATCCGAGGTGTGACTTACATCTTTCAGCTGATCAGAATCATTGTTCTAATCACTGGCTTTTGGCAATAACTAAATATTTGTTTAAGAGTCAAGTTCAGACGCAAGGTTGATATTTTAATTGTTACATTCATAAGTTTTGTATTCCATGACTGGTCCCCCGGCATAAGTTATTACTGTGCGAGGCAGAGGTGGGAACAATTCACTGATGAGATTCTAGGACATGTCTGAATTATATTGATGTATGTTTTTTTAGATGCTGCTGTGAATGGTAGTATTTTAAAATGTACTAAATTGCCTTTTCTGTCTTCTCTTTCTTTACTGTTTTGTAGGTGTGCAGCCGAGTAATCTGCATAGACCCACCAGTGAACTATTCTACATTAGTAATTCTGTTATTCCTGTTTCCTGTTTTTTTACTTGAATTAATTTATGAGTTGTAGTCATTTCTTTTTCACAGTTCAAATACTCAACCATGTAATTTTAAACATATAGCAGCACATAAAATCAACTAATATTAGATATTTGTTTGGACAGGCACAGTTTTACATTGTAACTGAGGTTTGAATGGTTTGACAGTGGATTTTCCATAGTAAGATTAAGTACACATTAAGTTCACCCACAGAAATAAATGATGAAATTAATAAATGGGACCCAATTCTCATCCACTGTGGTCCCATAAGGGGCCCACATGTAGCCTACATTGGCCCCATTTTTAACACCTATTTGGGACCCAAATGGGCCCATATAAAGAACAGCTATACGGGCCCCACTTAGAGCCCACCATGGACCCATCAGTCACCCTTCTGGGCTAACACACATGGGGCCCATGTGGAGCCGATGGACAAATTTCTCTGGGCCCCATTTGGGTTGCCCATGCAGGGCCCAAGTGACAGCCCAACAAAAACCCACATGGGGCCCACATGACAATGTTGGCTGGACTGTTACAGATCAAGGAGAAACATCAGCACGGTAAGCAAAAACGGTATAATCCTCATTATGTTAAAATGGTATAGTTTAATGAAGTGCTATTGTGTAAACTGTTTGTTTGCTAACTTTGGGACAGTCGCATTAGATCTGTTCTGTCGTGACTTGCGAGCATCAGGTTGCACAATCACCTCGATCTCGACATATAGGTGCATCTCAATAAATTTGAATATCGTGGAAAAGTTCATTTATTTCAGTAATCCAACTCAAATTGTTAAACTCTTGTATTAAATAAATTCAATGCACACAAACTGAAGTAGTTTAAGTTTTTGGTTCCTTTAATTCATGTCTCAAAAAGATTTTAATACTTTATAAGACCAATAAAATCAATACTTGGTAGGGGCTCCTTTTGCTTTAATTACAACCTCAATTTGGCATGGCATGGAGGTGATCAGTCTGTGGCACTGCTGAGGTGGTATGGAAGCCCAGGTCTCTTTGACAGTGGCCTTCAGCTCTTTTGCATTTTTGGGTCTCTTGTTTCTCATTTTCCTCTTGAGAATACGCCATAGATTCTCTATGCGGTCCAGGTCTGGTGAATTTGCTGGCCAGTCAAGCACACCACCACTATGGTCATATAACCAACTTTTGGTTCTTCTGGCAGTGTGGGCAGGTGCCAGATCAGATCAGATCAGCAGTCTTCCCCATGATTGTGTAGCCTAGTGAACCAAACTGAGAGACCATTTTGAAGCCTCAGGAAACCTTTGCTGGTGTTTTGAGGTGATTAGCTGATTGGCATGTCACTATATAAATTTTGTATTTTAGTGAATTGGTGGGTTTTTGTTAACTGTGAGCCAAATTTATCACAATTAAAAGAACCAAAGACTTAAACTACTTCAGTCTGTGTGCATTTAATTTATTTAATACACAAGTTTCACAATTTGAGTTGAATTATTGAAATAAATGAACTTTACCATGACATTTTAATTTATTGAGATGCACATATAGTAAAGGATTCAATTAAAATGGTGCAAACAAACACTAAATGTAAAAGCAGCAAATAACAGCAGCAGTAAATTATAAATGTTTTACTCACTCTTGTGGGTTTCAGCAAATACTTATGCATTTGTACACCAATGCATAGTTTTCCTTTTTTATTATTATTATTTTTTTTAAATCAAGCCTCTTAGCTTGCTGCTTTTCTCTGTACCATTCTCTTTTTATAGCATTTGTCTGCTACAACAGTTAACCTATCTGTTTTTAAACATGATTTACTGCGGCTTTACTACAGTCAAATACTTGTTATCAGTGTTTGTATATTTAATTTATGCATATATCATTTGATTATTATACAACATTAAATTAATTATATATTCTAAATGCTTATATCTTCACAAAAGAACTAAATATCTGTATTTTTGTAAACAAAAATTTTCACAACAATGTTGTATTATTTTTAATATAAATTTTTTTTAAGCATGGTTGTCATTCTGCAAAATACAATACAAATGCTGTTTTTTTGTTTGTTTTTTTATAGAAGGAAACAGCCAAGCATAAGTGAATTTGTTCAAAGGAGAAATCCTTTGAACAAATAGCCTCTATAAGCTTAAAAATATCTTAAAAATATCAAAATTAAAGAGTTAAACTCAGTAACCCAGTCATTAGGGTTGCACAAGCCACTGCACTCTTAGTGTCGGTCCCAAGCCCGGATAATTGGGAAGGATTGCATTAGGAAGGGCATCCAGCGTAAAACGTTCCAAATCAAATATGCGGATCACGAATCAGATTTCATACAGGAAAAGGAGAGGAGAAAGATTTCTACAGAGACAGCAAGAAAAGGAGGAGTGTAGGAGAGTGGAGGTTAGGGTTGGTACTTTAAATGTGGGTACTATGACTGGTAGAAGGGGGAGAGATAGATAATATGATGGAGAGGAGAAAGGTAGATGTGTTGTGTTTAGGAGACCAAGTAGAAAGGGAGAAAGGCCATGAAAATTGGAGGTGGCTTTAAACTGTTTTATCATGGTGTGGATGGAAAGACAAATGGTGTAAGGGTGATCCTTCAAACTGGCAGTTATCAATCCCCTAATTAAGAAACCTGACCTTGACCCTTGTCAGCTGTGTAACTATAGGCCAATATCAAACATTCCCTTTAGAAAAGGTTGTAACATAACAGTTATGCTCACATCTACTTTTGAATACTTTTTTTTTTTTAAGTATCAACCAGGATTTAGGCCTCATCATTGGCCTCTGATCAGGTTTTTATCTCTTTATTTGTTTTGCTTGACCTTAGTGCAGCTTTTGACACCATTGATCATACTATTCTGCTGGCTAGACTTGAGAACTTTGTTGGAATAAAGGGAATAGCTCTCTCCTGGCTTAGGTCTTATTTGACTGATTGCTATCAGTTTGTTGATGTAAATGGTGAGTTCTCCACACTCTCTGAGGTAAAGTTTGGTGTTCTGCAAAGATCTGTCTTAGGCCCACTGCTTTTCCCTTTATATATGCTGTTTTTCCCTTTATATATGCTGTTTCTGGAAGTATTCACTTCCATTGCTATGCTGATGATACACAGCTGTATTTCAGCAAAGCCAGATGAGAGAGATCAGCTTAAAAATGTTGAGGAGTGTATAAAAGTCATTAGACAATGAATGATCGATAACCTCCTTCTGCTCAACTCTGATAAGATGGATGTACTTTTACTAGACCACATGTAGCTAGAAGTAAACTTTCCGATTACATAGCATCTCTGGATGGTGTTTCTATCTCAGTGTGTACAGCAGTCGAAGACCTTGGTGTGATTATTGACCCTAGTCTTTCCTTTGAGGCTTACGTGAATAAAATTACCAGGATTGCCTTCTTTAACCTTAGAAATATTGCTAAATTTAGAAATTTGATGTCGTTACAGGATGCAGAAAAACTAGTTCATGCTTTTGTTACATCTAGATTAGATTACTGTAATGCTTTATTGTCCTGGTGTTCAAATAAGTGCAGAAATAAGCTTCAGTTAGTTCAGAATGCAGCAGCAAGGGTCTTTACTAGATCTAGAAAATATGACCACACCACCCCTGTTTTAATCAGTCTACACTGGCTCCCAATTAAATCTTGCATTGATTATAAAATACTACTACTGATGTATAAAGCACTTAACAGTCTCGCACCATAGTTTCTGAGTGAACAACTGTACCAATATGATCCTCCACACCTACTTAGATCAAAAGGTGCTAGGCTATTAGGCTATTCATTGGTACCTCAAATAATGAAGACTACAGCAGGGGGCAGATCTTATTCTTATAAAGTCCCACAGTTATGGAACAGCCTTCCAATCAGTGTTCGGGACTCAGACACAGACTCAGTGTTCAAGTCAAGACTGACTTGACTCAAAAGGTAAGGACAACTGCACAGTGTCTTTAACTTTCATACAACTATAAGAACACATAATAATCCATATCCTTCTCTTCCTTTCACCCCTCCTTTCTCTCTCTCTCTCTCTCTCTCTCTCTCTCTCTCTCTCTCTCTCTCTCTTGGTCAAGTTAAACATGCTCCTGAGGTTCCAGTGACAACTGACAACTGTTCCTGCCCCTCTTCCCTCCTCGGACCTTCCCACTTCGTCCAGGCCTGCCTCTGGATAGTGTTCTCTTCGATTGGAGGCCATTCTGAGGCTGGGGATGGTTTCTCATCAACGCCCTGGGTTTCCATGAAATTACGGAGTAAGAACAGGAGCTTTGAGGATGGATTTGGACTGTAGTTAATGTCTTGTTTTCTTGTTATGTTTTTCTTGCCACAGTCGCCACCGACTTGCTCATTAGGGACAAATTTACACTTATAAAGAACATCTAATTCATTTTTACCACCACATTATCTGTGTAAAGCTGCTTTAAGACAATGTTCATTGTTAAAAGCCTATACAAATAAAAAATGAATTGAATTGAATCCTGAAGGAAGAGTTTAGTAAGAGTGTAGTGGAAGTAAAGTGAGAAGGTGTACCTAGGAAATAACGATTGGTGATTGGGGCAGACTTCAATGGCCATGTTGGTGAAGGGAACAGAGCTGATGAGTAGGTAATGGGTAGGTATGGTCTTAGTGAGAGGAATGTGGAAGGGCAGATAAAAGGATGGAAATGGCAGTGGTAAATACTTATTTTAAAAAGAAGGAGGAGCAGAGGGTGACGTGTAGGAGTAGAGGAAGGTGCACACAGGTGGACTGTGTTTAATGTAGGAGATGTAACCTGAAGGAGAAAAGAGACTGTAAGGTTTTGGCAAGTTACAGTGTAGCTAGCATCGGATGGTGGTCTGTAGGCTGGCTTTGGAGGTGAAAAAGAAGGGTTAGGGTTAGGGTTTGAGCAGCTAACGAATGAGGAAAATGAGAGAGAAAGAAGATTGGATGAATGGTGAAGCAGGAAGTGGATAAGATTAGCAAGGAGGACGTGAGAGCAGCGATTAAAAGGATGAAGAGTGGAAAGTTGGTAGGTACATTCATTCTTGACGTCCTTCCTTTAATCAGATATAAAATAAATAATTAAACTGAACAGAAACATAATTGTAATTATGCTAAAGACAACCTGTCCAAGAGCATGAATTGCTGGATCCATGTCCTGTGGTCTGATGAGACTAAGATAAACTTGTTTGCCTCAGATAGTGTCCAGCACGTGTGGCAACGCCCTAGTGAGGAGTAGCAAGAAAATGTTGTGTTGTCGACAGTCGAGCATGGTAGTGGTAGCATCATGGTCCGGGGCTGAATGAGTGCTGCGGTTCATTGAGGGAAACAGGAATTTCAACATATACTGTGATATTTGAAAGCAGAGCATGATGCCCTAATGAATTCCATGCTCAGGAGATTAAGGCAGTGCTAGATAACAATGGTGCTCACACAAAATATTCACAGTTTAGACATGTTCTCTTAGGGTGTACTCACGTTAGACAATAATGGCTTTATGTTTAGTTATTGTATATATATATATATATATATATATATATATATGACAGTAAATCTGTACTGCTATACAAGATGCACATTATACCACAGCACTCATTTAACCCTTTGAGTTTGATTAAGTTACAGCGGGGAAAATAAGTATTTGACACATCAGCATTTTTATCAGTAAGGGGATTTCTAAGTGGGCTGTTGATACAAAATTTCCACCAGATGTAGCCATCAAGCCAAATATTGAATTCATACAAAGAAATCAGAACATTTAAGTATACAAGTTGAGTCATAATAAATAAAGTGAAATGACACAGGGAATAAGTATTGAACACACTTTATTTAATACTTTGTAGAAAAGCCTTTGTTGGTGATTACAGCTTCTAGACGCCTCTTGTATGGAGAGACCAGTCGTCTGCATTGCCCAGTAGTGATTCTGGCCCATTCTTCCACACAAATGGTCTTTAAATCTTGAAGGTTCCTTGGGCCTCTTTTATGAACTTTGATCTTCAGTTCTCTCCATAGATTTTCTATGGGATTTAGGTCAGGTGATTGACTGGGCCATTCAAGCAACTTGATTTTCTTTCTTTGAAACCACTTCATTGTTTCCTTGGCCTTGTGTTTGGGATCATTGTCTTGCCTCTTTTCATTTTTAGCTTTCTGGTAGATGGCAGCAGATTTTTATCCAGAATGTCCCAGTATATTTCTCCATTCATCCTTCCTTCAATAATATGAAGTCTGCCAGTACCCCTTGCTGAAAAGCAGCCCCAAACCATGATGCTTTACCCCCAAACTTAACTGTTGGTATGGTGTTCTTGGGGTGGTGGGCAGTGCCATTTCTTCTCCAAACATGGTGTGTAGAATGACTGCCAAAAAGTTCAATTTTGCTTTCATCTGACCATACTATAGTCTCCCAATAATCCACAGTCTTCTTCAAATGCTCTTTCACAAACTTTAACCGAGCCTCAACATGCTTTTTGTTCAGCAATGGAGTCTTGCGTGGTGAGCGTGCATGGATGCCATGGCGGTTCAGTGCATTGCTCATAGTTTTCTTTGAAACAACAGTACCTGCTGATGCAAGATCTTCCTGAAGTTCTGCCCGAGTGGTTCTTGGCTCTTGGCGAACTCTCCTGATTATTCTTTGGACTCCTCGGACAGGGATCTTACGTGGAGCACCTGATCGTGGCCGGTTTATGGTGAACTGATGCTCTTTCCATTTCAGGATAATGGCCCCCACAGTGCCCACAGGTATATTCAGCATTCTGGAAATGCATTATCGATTCCATCTGACCTTGCCAATGTTTTATCAGCAGGTGTCCTCTTGACTCTTTTTGACTGCCAGGAAAGTGGAGGGAACTCTCCATTTTCTCCCATGCGAGCAATTAGATGTCCTCCCTAAGTTCCCCCATCTGAATGATTTCCACGTGAGGCATCACTGTATACAATCATCTTGTGCGTGTGGTCTTTGCCCAGGTATTGGAATGTCAAAACTACCTTTTTGGACTTAAGTTAACACACTACTCTATTTGCTTCAGGAAAAAGCTGCACAATTGCATTTTATAAGTTTGACGCTAAGCTTTTGCCATCAAACATGACATCAGGACTGCTCTGTCTTGTAGCCCAAAAGATTTGGCCTACCTTGGACCTTAGTTGGTCCTTTTCCTCCACACAAAGAGGAGAGTCTTGTTCCACAGCTTGAGAAGGATCCAAATGTATGGGCTATATATGCTTAATGTAGTTTTCTTTTTTTTTTTTTTTTTTTTTAAGTTTATTCCCACATAACAGAATCTGTCACACCCCCCACATCCAACTTAAAACATGGATCTAAGATGTGGTACTACTGTTGTGGAGAAACTTTGTGTGCCCCCCATATGAAGTCTTTCATATGGGCACACAAGTACCCAAGTCACAGTGTAGTCCTGATTTTAACAATAGAACACAGCAAGTTTTACATTGTTCCTTCTGACCTTATGGCAATTTCCTTCAATTCAATTCAATTCAATTCAATTCAATTCATTTTTATTTGTATAGCGCTTTTAACAATGAACATTGTCTCAAAGCAGCTTTACACAGATAATGTGGTGATTAAACGTAAATATGTTCTTTGTAAGTATGTTTGTCCCTGATGAGCAACTGTGGCAAGGAAAAACTCCCTGAGATGGCAAAAGGAAGAAACCTTGAGAGGAACCAGACTCAAGAGGGAACCCATCCTCATCTGGGTTGCACCAAATGTCCATTTGAAGCAGAAATACAATGCTGCGGGGTACAGTGATAACGATCAGAAGAAAACTGCACTCCCGAGTCAGTGCAGCAGACCGCCGACACCAACTACAGTCCAATCCGTCCTCAAAAGCACCCGTTCTACTCCGGAATTACATGGAACCACCCAAGGTGTTGATTAGAGACCGTCCCAAGCTGCACAGAAGTGTGAAGATCCACGGAGGGGAGAGGGGCAGGAACAGTGGTCACTGGAACCTCAGGAGCATGTTTAACTCGACCGAGAGAGAGAGAGAGAGAGAGAGAGAGAGAGAGAGAGTGAAGGATATGGATCCCTATTGGTGTATTAAAGTTAATGTCACTGTGCAGTTTGGACTCCGGCAGGACTCGCTATGGCAGCATAACTAAAAGGGAGAACCAGAAGGTAACACAGACATGAGGAATCTCTGGGATAAGAGACGACCCACCACACCGCCGTCAACAAACCCGAGTGAACGTGTGAATGTGAGGGGACGGCAGCATACAAATATACCAGTTCACCAAACACTCTATATCCATGCTCCCTCCAGATCTGAGCCTTTACCTAAGAAAAATCTACTGATAAAAGGCTTGACTAAATAAATACGTTTTCAACCTCGACTTGAACACCGAGACTGTGTCCGAGTCCCGAACACTGGTTGGAAGGCTGTTCCATAACTGTGTAGCCCCCTGCTGTAGTCTTCATTATTTGAGGAACCAACAGATAGCCAGCACCTTTTGATCTAAGTAGGCGTGAAGGATCATACTGGTACAGAAGTTCACTCAGATACTGCGGTGCGAGACCGTTAAGTGCTTTATACGTCAGTAGTAATATTTTATAATCAATGCGAGATTTGATTGGGAGCCAGTGTAGACTGATTAAAACAGGGGTGATGTGGTCGTATTTCCTAAATCTAGTGAGGACCCTTGCTGCTGCATTCTGGACTAACTGAAGCTTATTTATGCACTTACTCGAACACCCAGACAGTAAAGCGTTACAGTAGTCTAATCTAGAAGTAACAAAAGCATGAACTAGTTTTTCTGCATCCTGTAACGACATCATATTTCTAATTTTAGCAATATTTCTAAGGTGAAAGAAAGCGATCCTGGTAATATTATTCACGTGAGACTCAAAGGAAAGACTCGGGTCAATAATCACACCAAGGTCTTTGACAGCCGTACATGCTGAAACAGAAACACCATCTAGAGATGCTACGTAATCGGAAAGTTTACTTCTAGCTGCATGTGGTCCTAGTAAAAATACTTCCGTCTTATCTGAGTTGAGCAGAAGAAAGTTATTAAGCATCCACTGTCTAATGTCCTTTACACACTTCTCAACACTGTTTAGCTGATCTCTCTCATCTGGCTTTGCTGAAATATACAGCTGTGTGTCATCAGCATAGCAATGGAAGCGAATCCCATGTTTATGAATGATTTTACCAAGAGGCAGCATATATACAGAGAAAAGCAGTGGGCCTAAGACAGATCCTTGAGGAACACCAAACTTTACCTCATAGAGTGTGGAGAACTCACCATTTACATCCACAAACTGATAGCGATCAGTCAAATAAGACCTGAGCCAAGAGAGAGCTGTTCCCTTTATTCCTACAACGTTCTCAAGTCTAGCAAGCAGTATAGTGTGATCAATGGTGTCAAAAGCTGCACTAAGGTCGAGCAAAACAAGTAAGGAGACAAAACCCTGATTAGAGGCCAATAACAGGTCATTTACCACCTTAACTAGCGCCGTCTCTGTGCTATGATGAGGCCGAAATCCTGACTGATACATTTCAAAAATGTTATTCATAAGTAGGTGTGAGCATAACTGCTGTGCTACAACCTTTTCTAAAATTTTGGATATAAAGGGGAGATTTGATATCGGTCTGTAGTTGGACAACTGACATGGGTCAAGGTCAGGTTTCTTAATAAGGGGGTGGATAACTGCCAGTTTGAAGGATTTAGGTACATAACCAGTGCTAATGGAAGAGTTAATTATTTTTAAAACAGGTTTAATTACCTCTGGAGCTATCTGTTTAAAGAAACTTGTAGGCAAGGGATCGAGAATGCAGGTTGATGATTTTGATGAGGAGATTAATGAAATTAAGTCATTCTCATGAATAGGAGTGAAGCTTTGTAGTTGATTGTCCGTTATAATTACACTGCTGTCTACTGGGTTACTTGTAAAATAATTAGGATTTATATTAACCGTTTGGATTTCTTGCCTGATGTTTTCAATTTTGTTATTAAAAAAGTTCATGAAATCATTACTATATAATGATGGTGTGCATCTTAGTGCAGTGCTTTTATTCCCTGTTAATTTTGCTACCTTGCTGAATAAAAATCTAGGATTATGCTTGTTATTTTCTATGAGGGTGGAGAAATGTGCTGATCTAGCAGCACTAAGAGATTTTCTATAATTTAAGAGGCTCTCCTTCCATGCTATTTGAAATACTGTTAATTTTGTTTGACGCCATTTACGTTCTAATTTTCGAGTGTTCTGTTTTAAGGTGCGTGTATGATCAGTATACCACTGTGCTAATTTTTTCTCCCTGATCATTTTGGTCTTAAGGGGAGCTACATCATCTAGAGTGTAACGTAACGTTGTTTCTAGATGCTCAGTGGCCCAGTCGAGCTCTGCGGCGTCTGACGGAGATCTATCTAATATTATAATTTCGGGAAGATTATTAATAAAACGCGCTGCTGTAGCTGACGTGAAAGTACGCTTAACACTGTAGCGTGGTGAGGTAGAAATGCAATGACTTAGGCAAATTTTAAACGAGATTAGATAATGGTCTGAAATAGCTTCAGACTGTGGAATTATGACTAAGTTTTTTATGTTTAATCCAAATGTTAACAACAAATCGAGAGTGTGTCCACCACTATGAGTGGGTCCTATAAAATTCTGATTAATTCCAACTGAATCTAGAATGGACACAACTGCTGCTCTTAAGGAGTCTTCCTGATTATCAAAATGAATATTAAAGTCACCAACAATTAATGCTTTGTCTAAAGAAGTAGCTAAATTTGTAATGAAATCTGCAAATTCTATCAGAAAATCAGTGTAGGGCCCTGGGGGTCTATAAATAATAATTAGTGGAATTAACTGACTTGACCTGCTTTCGGACACTGAATATTTTATGTTGGTGTGAAGAACTTCAAATGTTTTACATTTTTGTTTAGTCTTTTGTGTGACGTTTAGATTATTATTATAAATAGCTGCTACTCCACCTCCTCTGCCATTTAGACAGGGTTGGTGTATGTAACTATACCCAGGAGGACTCGCCTCATTTAATGCTACATATTCATTCGATTTAATCCATGTTTCTGTCAAACACATTATATTAAACTCCTGGCCGGTAATAATTTCGTTTATAGTAAGCGCTTTTGGCGTGAGAGATCTAATATTCAACAATCCTATCTTTAGATCAGAGGTGCTGGCTGTGCGTTCAGTCCTATTTATTTTAATGTTAATCAGGTTATTTAAACAGACTTTCTGATAATTCCTATATTTTGGTTTTGCTCGGGGGACAGACACAGTCTCAATATGGTGGATCCTGAGTGACGACTCTGTGCAGCTAGCAGACGGTCGGTTTAGCCTGTCTGTCTGCTCCCTGGCCTTGGCTCTAGACAGTCACTTGTTAACTAGAACTGTTCTGAGACTATTACCTATACTACAAGAAATGAGAGCAGCACCTTGGATACCGTCCCGCCCTAACAGGCCAGCCTTGCCCTCAAAAATGCTCCAATTATTAATGAAGCCCACATTATTTTTGGAGCACCACTCGGACATCCAGCAGTTCAGCGACCATAACCTGCTGTAGGCTACATCGCCACGTCGCATTGGGATGGGACCTCTATAATATTACTCTTAGTAACCTCTGACTGTCGAAGGCGTATCTCATTAGCGCCTGTGTGAAAAACTATCTTAGAGAACCTGTGCTTTCCTAAGAATCTAAGCTGACCTGCTATGTCCGGCGCCCTGGCTCCCAGTATACACATAACCTGTGCTGCTGGTGCCCCTAAAGGTCTAGCTAATTTCACGTGCCTCAGAATGGAGTCTCCTAAAACCAGAGCTCTTTCAGGTTTCTCAGCGGGTGCTTCACTGAGGAGAGCAAACCTGTTGGACACGCGAAGCGGAGAGGAATGGTGCTCCCGTGGGCAAGCCTTAGCGTTAGCTTTGGCTTTGCGAGTATGCCGCCGAGTCGTCACCCATTCGCCCCGCTGCGAGGGCTCTAATGCCGGAGTCGGGGGAATATTACCTTCACCTATGGCATCCAGACTTTCCCCTGCAGAACCTGGACTGCTCTCACACTCACTACTTCTCTCTAGACTCTGGATGCGCTCCTCTAATGCTAAGATCTTCTCCGTCAAAGAGCAAACTAGCTTACACTTCTCACAAATAAAATTATCGCTAACAACGGAGAAAGACTGACTAAACATGTCACACTTCACACACTGAGTAAACTGGATGTTCGCCATAATAGAGAAATGACGTACCTTAATGTGATTACTGTAGTGTGTGTTCGTAGTTCTGGTGAATGTCCTCCGCTCACTGCTTTCAAACCCTCAAAAAGCGCTCTTCCGAAAGCAAAAATAGTCGAGACGGAGACTTCACCTTATTATACCAGTACAGTAAAACATCAACCAGACAATACACACATTTATTAAGCTTTAATAGTTTTCCTTTATTGCTGGTCTCAGGAGGAGGTTTGATATAAAGGTCATGGGCAGTGTTGGGGGTAACGCGTTACAAGTAAAGTGCGTTACGTAATAATATTACTTTTCTGGAGTAACGAGTAAAGTAGCTCGTTACTTTATAAATTTACACATTAATATCTGAGTTACTTTTTTAAAAAAGTAATGCGAGTTACTTTTCAGTTAAATTATTTTGCATAAAAAAATAAATACTGAATTAAAATTAACGTAGTCACATAGAATTGTGCACTCATACTTGCGAGCCGCTGGTCAGAAGCGGAGATGGCAAACCAGAGAATTACATTACTGTGAAATAGTCGAGGAAAAGGAGAAAGGAATAATCGTTAAGTGTAGATTATGTGTTGGTGAAAAGCTCTTGTCACTTGCAAAAAATACCACTTAAAAAAAAAAAAAAAACATCTGCATGCAAAGCATGCACTACAGATTTGTGTGTGTGTGTGTGTGTGTGTGTGTGTATATAATGTTGAATATGTGCAACATTATGCAGTGTTGCATATATGGAAATGGAAACAGAAATATAGAAAACATTTGCCGACTTTCCACCACTGCAGAATCTGATTTAGATCGTTTAGAAGTCCACTTTGTCCTCCTCAGTAGGCTGACTCTGAAGTAGTTTTGGATCAATAACTGGTATATTGGAGATCTGTGTCATCACTGAGATGCCAGGGTTTGATGTATTGTGTCTAAATCTACTGGTTGTTGTGCTGCTTCCTTAGCTACTTTATCTGCTAATGTGTTTCACTGAATTTCCTCTGAATCACATGTGGCATGTCTTTTAACCTTAACTATGGCCACTTTGGCGGGGAGTTGAACAGCATTTAAAAGGTCACCTATGAGCAGTGCAAAATCATGCACAACACCATAAGCATACTTCGAATCAGTGTATTTAGTCACTGATTTACATTGACAGCTGACATGCTCTTGTACTGTAAGTGCCACTAACTCTGCAGCTTGTGCAGATGTGCATGGTAATGATTTAGCTTCAACTATTTCATCAGGTAATCTTGCAACTGCATATCCCCATAAATACACACCATCAGAAGGTTTTGAACACGAACCATCTACATAGGGGCAATACTCCTCTTTTAGGGCTGTATCTAAAAGATCGGGTTGTTCAATGTGTTTAAGGCAATCGTGTGTGTCGTCAAAACCATCGAAATCAATAAAGTATAGATCACTGAATGCGGCTGAGAAGTAGGCTTAATACTTACGTTTTCTGTTGCTAAAAGTGCGGGTACATAACCAGATCTATGTTGTATTTTCATATTGTGTAAAATAGCTGTTAACTGATGTGAGGTGTGCAGTATCAAAGGATATGAAAGCACCATTTTCAGCATCCCAGACGCAAGCAGCCGCCACACGCAAGTATGTTGTCTAAAGATTTGTAAAGATATGGAACAGGGCGATATCTGTCACTGTGCACCTGGGCCAGAATCCCAGCAGCCATACCACTACGTTCATGCACATAAAGATGAAAAGGCAAGGTATAATTTGGAAGACCTAAAGCTGGAGCAGACTGTGTAGCTTTCTTGTTTTTGTATGTCATTGTGTTTTGTGATTGTTATTTATTTATTTTTTTATTTATGTTATAAAAGAAACTTTCAAGGAATGTAAATTTTTTTCTTTTAATAGAACCTGTTGCACTATCCTCACAACGTTCCAGCATCCCAACTCTTCCACAGCCCGATACCCGGTCTAGACCTAGTGGTCGGGACCTCTGCTCTAAATGATTATATGCTAGCGTTTTCCTGGCTACTTCGAACACACTTGACTTCTTAAGTAGTTGTTGTTACACAATACAGCTATGACCATTTTTCTATTATTATATTTTCTTATTGTATTCCTTTCAAAATAGTAATGTTTTAGTCATAATACCTAAAATCTTTTCTGTACAAAAAAAACAGTATTAGGTAGGTCAAAAAATTAATATAACTGCCAGAGCCCCGAATTATTGAGATAATTCTTACATTGCTGCGAGGCTACTTCCTCTAACGAAATAGTTTGAGTGACTGCATTTTCCGCCAATCACATCGGCAATCGTCACAATTTTCCTAAACTGTGCACAGCAAGTAATATTTCTTGTTGAGAAAGTAGGCGGAGTTTTACCCTTTACGGCCGTAGACTTCGTCGTTAAAGAAGTCGATTCAGGAAGCCATTACGTTGCGCAGTTTAGTGAAGATAAACTTACTATTTTTACGTATTCTACGCACTTTTAAAATACTTTCCTTAAGTCCCATTCAAAATATTATGGCATCGCATGCAAAGAAGAGAAAAATGAATTTCTCAGAAAGGGAGGTGGAAATCATCGTAGAGGAGATGGAAAAACAAAAACACATTTTAGTGAACCACTTCAACGCTGGCGTTACTCATATCGCCAAAAATAACGCCTGGATGGAGATTCTGAAACGCGTGAACGCGGTGACCAACTGCCAGCGCGAGCTCGCCGAGGTGAAGAAGAAGTGGTCTGATTTGAAAACCGAGGTTCGTCGCAAAGTGGCGCAGGCTCGCGCTGCGATAGAGGACACAGGAGATTGCACCACGGTACCAGTTATTCTTACTGCCATGCAGCAGCGAATCTGTAACCTCCTGGGGGAAGCCACTATCATCAGTCTGCCTGCTGGAGAATCAGAAGAGCCGAGTGGGGAGATTGCGGTTGCAGTGCCTATTAGTACAACCGCCACTACCGTTACACTAACGCAGAGTAAGACATTGGCGTTAATACAACGCGGTTTAGCGCTTAATATCTCAAATTGAAAACGACAACAAATATGATACGGTTCTGTCTGATCGAAGAGCCGTTTAGACAGATGTACGTTTTTACATTCGAGATAGCAAAATAACGCATTTAAATGTATATTTATAGTAACCTTAATGTTACTTTAATTGTCCACAATTTAAATTATAAAACAATTAAATTGTTAAAGTGAAATACATTTTTAAGTGGCCAAACATTATTCCAAAAGATCTAATATTATTTGGATTCTGTCTGTTTTTTTTGTTTTTTTTAATAAGCAGACTCCCCATCTCATTAACATATAATTGAAAACAAACTCAGTTTACAAAGTTGCTGCTTAAAAGTTTAATCTGCACATGAATAATCACCCAGTTAAATGTCTCAATCCAGCATTGAATTGGATACCTGCTACCAATATTCTGTATTATTTCATAACTTATTCCATTTACATGATAGAAAATAACATAAATAATATAAAACCTTTTGGTCATCTAATACAAGGCTAGGCTAATTATCACTGTATTGGTTTAGATTGTTATTGCCATTTAAATTATGTTTACTCTGACACTTGCACACTTTACACAGTGTTTAATTTTACACAGGGTGAATTCTTCGGTTTCAATTCTTTTACTGTTAAAAATTAATAAACCACTAAATCATTTAATCAGCACCGATGTTCAGTTACATAATGACAAACTGCTCCGAGTGATGAATTATTCTGGACTCCATTTTCAAAGCCCAGACTAGGCCAAACTTTGCTGCAAGCTATATAAATGTAATCAGCTAACAGCTGTTAAGCTGTTAGCTGATAACAGTTTCCCTTCACTACAAAGTGAAGGGAAACTGTAATGCTACTGTATAGACAGAATGTACAAAACCAATAGACAAAATGGAGAAAGTCTTTTCACAGTCTAGTGGCTTGTGCTACTGGCTACACACTTGCCATAAACCATTATGTGAAATTTATTACCTGAACAAATTCAACCTGTTCTCTAATCATCTGGTCATGTGGAGCAGCACAAAGAAACCTTCAGATGCAGGTCTCAAACTTTGGGTCATCACCACATTATACATGAACAAAAAGATCAAAGTGACTTGATTGTGGTGATTTTTTTTCTTTGTGCTGCTAGTCAAGTCACTATGATCACGCTTTTTTTCTTTGTTTGTATGTTCTATGTTAACATTACCCAAACTCCCAAAGATTCCACAAATGTGTGGAAAACAGTAAACAATACCACAATACTATGTGAAAGAATAGTAAATACCATAATGTCAAATGTATTAAGTTTTTATTGTCCAATCCTGGTTACAAAACAGTTGGGTTGATGAGTAAACTGTAAATAAAACCCGGATACAATGATTTGCAAAGCTCATGATTTCACATTATATTCATAGTAAAACATAGAAGACATATTACATTTTAAATTTGAGGAACTTTAAAATATTATGAAGAAATAGGGTATAATGAATTTGATGGTTGGATAAAAGTCAGGATAGGGCCTAGTCCCCTCTTCTTTTAGCAATAGTTAATATATGTCTCGGAACTGAAGAGACCAGTTGCTGGAGTTGTGGTAGAGGAATGTTGTCCCATATGTGCCTAAAACAGGCTTCTATCTTTCCCTGGGTCTTATTGCTATATTCTTTGTTTTATTTTTGATTGGTGAAAGGTTGGGTGCAGGCAGCCAAGTTCAGCACTTTTCTTTTTAGTTCAGTCTTTAGTTCAGTACTATAACTTTTCTATGTTTACCCACAGAAACAACCAAAATAAAACCCCATATGCAAACATGTTTACACAGAAATTTTTTTTTTATATATATACACACACACACACACAAACACACACACACACACACACACACACACACAGGATAACAAAGTAAACAAATAAAAATTCTAAGTTTCTCTCAGGTGGTAGACACTGCAATCTACTGGTAAACTTTAACCTCTAATAGACTATCCTATTTTTACTCATTTTAAAAAGGACATACTGTATTATCTTTGAGCCACTGACTGTAGTTGGTGGTCTACAGGATTTCCAAAGAATTAAAATATGGCACCTGGCTAGATGTGAAAGCCAAAATATCTAATTGATTCTATTTCTTGTTGTACTGGGATAAATCAAACAGCAACCCAAAAAATGCTACACCAGGGCAAAAATCAATATTAATGTTAAGAATTGCAGACATAGTTACCACACCAGAGCCTATGTAACATTGAGCAAAAGAAGAACATGTGGCTTAGATTACAAGGGGAATGATGACATCTGTCATAGCTGTCGCTAATACTGGTGTAAAGTTTGGCTAGCTTTAAACTGAACTTTAAACTGTATAAGAGTAAGCCGAGCACATATAGAACTTGAATGGATTCTATCTATTGCCTTTCCCACCATGCTTTTGGGAAAAACTATTCCCAATTCCTCCTCCCATTTTGCTTTAATTTTGTCAATTGTGGGTTTATTAAGAGGAAGGAGCTGGGTTTTTTTTTAATATTAAGGACTTCTGCTGGAGACCCAAAAATAACAGGTCATCCCAGTTCTTTTCGGATGGTAAACCTGGAAACTCTGAAAACAATTATGAAATACAATGTCTCACTTAAAAATATCTATATATATGGGAAGATGGTAAATCCAACTCCTAAAAATCCACATATTCACAAAAAATTCAATCTTTATACAGATCTTGAAAAGACTTAACACCCTTAATCTGCCACTGTCTAAAAGTAGGATCCATATAAGATGGGGGAAATAGATGATTTACCAATTTATGGGGCTAAAATCGAAGCTGAAGTTAAATTAAATCTGAGTATCAACAGCACCAAAAGAAATGGTAGTAAAGTCAGAGGGCTTGATGGTAGAGATGTCACCAAAGAAAATAAAGATGATTTGGTAATAGACTGAGTTTCCAACTCACTTTTCTACTATTCAAATTCAAAATTATATTATTTTTAATGGTACATTTACTCATTTTAAACATTTAATGTGTTCTACATGTTCTGTTGTGAATAAAATATGGTCTGGGAGATTTGCAAATCATTGCATTCTGTATTTTAGTACATTTTAAGTCCCATTTTTATTAAATTTTTTTGTAAATGGGGTTGTAGAATTTCACATCAACTGGAATTATTTGCAACAACTGAATTGTTGATATATTTGTTATTTTTCAGCCATGTTTGCAGAATTTTAAATATAGTGCATAAATATACACGTGTAGTTATTTTATAATATTTAATATGAACATTTAAAAAAAAAAAAGTAAAAAAAGAAAAGTAGATTATCATCTTGCAGGAGTCTTATACTGTTTTTCATTGTTTAGCAGGTATCCAGCCGGCACCTGGTACCACCTGTGAAATGAAAACTCTAGAAGGTATGATTACATGGAATTTTTATTTTTGTTTAAATAAGTTGTAATTGGAAAGTCAACTGGTTCATTATTTTTAACCAGAACTATATTTTCAAGTCACAGCTGTCAAATGGCAACATGTGTACAGTACTTCAAATAACAGATTTAATATTGTTATTAGGGATTTCAGCATTTTAGTAATTTACACACATTCTGGAGCAGTCATACAATACAAAGAGAAATGATGTAGGAAGAAATAAATTGCTTTTTAATGAATGTTTTAGGACTGCAGCTATTGATTATTTTAGTAACTTTTTCTTTTTTAAAAAGCAATACTAAATATACAAGAGAAAATAAGACAGGCCTTTTAAAATGAACAAGTAATTTGTTAATTGCCATATTACATTAAAATACAAATATATTAATAAATAAAAATAAATGAAAATTACTTTAAAAATGGTAAATGCACTGTACAGTGTTTTCTTTGTTTTAGTGTGAAATGATCCCAATGAGTTTTCTCCACATTCCTCCATTTTTTTATTCTGCAGTGTGTTTTGTGTTGTATTAAAGGCCGTTTTCACCACATAAAAAAAGGTTTGCCTAATTCCGAGGTTTTTTCTCGCAATTCTGACTTTATTTCTCGTAAACATTTTGTCGGCCGGAGGTTTAAAGCTGCTGGTGTATAAACGAGGCTACCTCTGTCTTGTTCCATCTCCTCCAGAGCGGATTGTAAGGCAGAGTTCACTCTAGGGATCGAGGGATCCAGGCTTAGTTTGATACAATTCCACTGCAATTTCACTGATTGTAGCCTATTTCATTTTCAATGTGTAAAGACTTCTGGCACTAAAGAGGGGCTGACGCTGCCCAATTGGCAAAAAATAATAATCGGAATTGCGAGAGAAAAAACTTTTTTTTATGTGGTGGAAATAGGCTTCCATAGTGTTTACCTGAGTGCTTCAGAGTTTAGCGGGTGGTGCATCAGTGATAATGTTTAGTGGCAAAACACAGTGCCCTGTGTGTGTAGTTAAATGGACTAAACAATTTTTGTATTTGTATTAATTAATTTTCTTAAACAATTTAGCTCCAACATATAATCAGTTACTGTATATATTGGTCATTTCTTTTTCAATTTCTTTTATCAATTTTCTGATTTGAAACAATTATAAAAAAAAAATGTTTTTGAATTTGTGCTGAAATGGTTTACCATCCATCATTTGTTCAATCCACTATCAGGCTATATTGGACATTCAAAATTATGTAATGTCCAACATCACTGTTTCTTAGGTTCAAATGAAACTGCATGTATTGATAAAACATTGTATTCTAAGTTTACCACATGCACATGGTCAGTGCTGTTTACAGTTGTATATTTGCCCCAGTAAATGCAGCTTGTTGTATTTAATCTTACTTTGAGTCGTGTAATATGAGTTGTAATTATCCACAATATGTTTTGAATTAAGGTAATATTGTAAGAAAAAGCTAATAATGCTATAAGAAAAAAGCAAAATAAGTCATAACACTATAACTAAAATAAAATAATAATAATTTACAAATGACAATATAAAACCATTAAACATATAGCAACAATTATACTTTTTTTTTTTTTTGTTTCCTGAAAATGCCTTTTTTTAAAATCATTGATACAATTATTCTTTATTTTCTAATAGAACACTTTTACTCATAATTTGTATAATTTGCCTATGTATTTACCTCATGGTCAATTGATATATCACTTCATCCTTTATAAGAACATTTAATATTCAACATAAATTTTGAATTATATATAGATATCTAATATAATATAGTAAATCCAATTGTAATTTAAGTATTTATTTATTTGTTTTTTGTTTTGTTTTATTTGTTATTTTGACAGCACATACTTCACATACAACTTCTGATTTGATACAAATCTGATCTGATACAAATCCTGATTTGAGTGTGCTTAATAAACACAGTGAATCACCGTTTGATAAAAACACAAAACTCTGGACCCCTGGCTCCTTGCGCATATACAACATAACATTATATATTACAATCCTGAAAGCATTCCTTGCTGATCCCTATTTTTACTTGGTGGTGGTGTGAGTTTAGAGCCTTATATATTAATATAGTTCAAAAGCTAAGCTTATATTTGATTAGAATACAATAAATCCCTAAGCAGCTCAGAAGTAAAAAGCAAGATATAAAAACTGGTTTCTCCTTTAACCAAAACAACTGAACACATATTGAAATATGAGAATTCTAGTTATGAATTTACTTTTATTATTTAGTGTCTAACAGTATCAAGTTACATTTCTATGATGTCCTTTTTTTCAAATTTTATTTGTCAATTTATATATATATTTTTTATTAAAAGGTTTATGTCTTTGTAGACTACTTAAATAGCCCTTTAAATAACCCCCTCAACCCCACTCCCACCCCTTATACAGCCACAATACCTATCGACTTTAGACAAACTTGTAAATCAACATTAAATCTCATTTATTGACCAAATATTGGCATATAGTGTGGAAAAAAATATACAATTTAATGTTATGTTATCAGTCTCTCAGCCATGTCTACGTAGCACCACCCTCATGCCCTAAGATGCTTCTTCTTATATTTTTGCTTGGCATGTATTGTATGAAGGGACAGTCCTTTGTTCACTCCTGCCAAAATGAGCAACAAAATGTGGGCTTGCAAGTCAGTCGCATCAAAGTTTTATATACTTCCTAAAAGTATATACTTTTCAGTTAATTGTGTAATGAAAAGTACAAATGCTGATTTTATATCTTGGACATGGCTGATTGTGTTTTTGTGCAAATTCTACAGGAAAGAAAATGCTAAAGTATAAATTTTTTTTGAAAAAGCTTAACACCTGTTTTGAATTGATTTGCCTCTCCTTGTAATTATATCTGTGACCAAATTAATTTATTCTCCTCTGTCAGCCATTGTGGAATAATTAGCTATGAATAAAGTTGAGCTTGTGCAGTTTGTTAAGGATGCGGTTTCCAAACTCTCTGACCATCCAATCAATGAATGTGAAAATTCCAGAGTTATTGTTTAGGCCAGCAGTCTAGCTGGCCCGGATGGTCTGCCACTGGCTTATGCCAAGCTTTATTTCTGCTTATCTTTGCCATTCAATATTAGAAAGCAAAAATTAAATAGGAAATATTTAAGTGAATGCATAAATTATTTTTGCAAATGTATTCAGAAAACTATACTATATGTTGTCAATTTATGCTTACCAAGGTTATATGTGTATTACAACAGCTGAAACTACATATCACACCCTGGAGGAGGGCATGGTAGAGTACTGCACAACAGAGACACCAGTCACTGTTACAACTGAAGCCCCTGTGGAGGTTTTGTCAGCGCAAGCTGAGTGCTCAGTAAAACCACAGGAGTTGAAGAGCCGCATTGCACTGAACTCTGCCAAGCTGTTGCAGGAGCAGCGTGTCACCAACCTGCATGTGCGTGAAATCTCACAGCACTTGGAGAACCAAAATGATCTTCTGCAGATGATTCGTCGCTCACAGGAGGCACAAGCTTGTGCCCAAGAGAGACAAGCCCAAGCCCTTGAAGGAACACAAGCCACACTTCTTGCCCTTATTCAAATGTTCAAGCCTGCTCTAAAGGATTTAAGAAAGTTTCTACAAAACGCTAACAACGCTAATGTAACAGGAGCTGTTGAGACTGGTGAGGGGGTGGTGAACATGACACAACAAGTGGAAGATGTACAGTAGACTGCCATGTGTTGAGATATTTTTTAGAGAGATGTATGTTTGTTGAAATATAGTATTGTTTTACAGTTTACTTTTAATGCAAGTATACTGTATATCAAAGGTTCACAAAGTGGCGTGCATGTGTTTTTTTGTTTTTGTTTTTTTTTTTCATCTTTTTAAATTTTTTTACGGTGATGGAAAAACAATACATTGTTATTTAAAAATATGTTAAGCTTCTTTAGCCTTTTGATTGGGTTTAATTTAAACGGTAATAACTAAATGTTGGAATAATTTGTCCATAAAATTAATTTTCTACATAATTACAAAATTCTTTCTTTATTCCACTTTCATTTTCCACTTTTATTTTTATTTAAAACATTCTGAACTAAGTTTGCATGAGAATGAGCTTTCACTAAATCAACAGGATCTCTGACATTACAAGTCAATAAACACAACAAATTATAAAGAACAATGTTGTCCTAATTTTTTCTGGTTTATTTGAGTTGGACTAGAATATATTTTGTACATATAATTTCAAAGCTATCTAATAAGACTTAGTCTGCCTAATTTAGTTTTCTTTTACCACAATAACAAAAAGTAGACTACATTTTATTTGTTTAGTAAGGCTGTTTTTGCCTTACCTTGATGATTAAAGCTCCATGTAGATATGTAGTAATAGTAAGAGGTTCAACTGTTTTTTAATGGTGGAAAGTAATGAAAATTGGCATAATAATATATTAGACAAGCTATATTTTTTATATGATGATCAAAAAACATATAAATAAAATAAAACAATGTTAGAAATTAAAATTATACGCAAGTTATAATTTGGTAAATGTGATGTTGCTGGTAATACCTAAACACCATTTGCTGCCATGTGATAGTGTTTTGCTTTTAGTATGGGTTGAGACTTTTCTTGATATTACCCTCTGAGTTTGTTATCATAAGATTAACACAATATCTTGTGGTCACTTCAGAGGTCGGGTTAATGTCTGTGTCTAGTTTTGCATGTTCTCTCCAGGTTGGGCATACTCCATGTTCTTTCATTTCTTTTTTTTATGTCCAAACTTGTGGATATATAACCCCATTTCCAAAAGAGTTGGGACAAGGTGTAGATAAAACCAGAATGCAATGATATGCTAATCTAATAAATCCTCATTCTTTTCACAATAAAACAAAAAATATATATAATGTTTAAACTGAGAATATTTTACAATAAAATATACATTTCAAGGAAAAAATTAGGTAATTTTGAATTTGATGGCTACAACCGGTTTAAAAAAATAGTTTGGACAGGATCATGTTTACCACTGAGACCAGTTGCTGAAGTTTTTAAAGAGGAATGCTGACCTAAATATTTTGTTTCCTTTACATTTTTTATTTTTTGCCCATTTAATTGAATTTTTGGAGTTAGATGTTAATTACGTTTATTTGAGAAAAACATTGAGACCGTTTTATCAACATTTAAGGTTGGGCAAGACGTCTGCAACCATTCTGCAACTTTTTGCATAACTTTTGATAATTTGTCAGCAACCTCCAGCTCGTTTTCCCCATAAATGAAGATCACCATTATCATCAGCATACATGATTAAGTCAACGTCCAAACACACCCTAGGGAGATCATTTATATAGATGCTAAAAAGCAAGGGTCCCAAAAGAGACCCCTGCGGCACTCCCATCGAGGTGGCTCTAAACGCAGATTTGATGTTATTTACTTGTACACACTGATGTCGGTCACTCAAATAAGATCTTATCCAGTTTTGGGTGTGCTCAGAGAGACTATATTGATTTAATTTACTGTAGGGTATCTGGTATCAAAAGCTTTGCGCAGATCAAGGAAGACCGCTCCCACCACTTTTCCCTGATCCACATATGCCCTGATAGTTTCCAAGAGGTAGCAACATGCAAAGTCTGTAGAGTATTTACGTCTAAAGCCAAATTGCATTGGATTTGAGAGAGCTTGTGATTCAAAGTGGATTTTAATTTGCTCCGCCACCGTCTTTTTAAGTACTTTTGACACAGCTGGGAGAATGCTTATTGGACGGTAATTGTTTATGTCTTGTTTATTTCCAGACTTAAATATAGGGGTAACAATCGCAGATTTTAGAGCTGCTGGAAAAATACCCCCACTAATCGATTTATTTATCATTGTTGTCGACAGATCAGAGAGGATGTCCTTATATTGTTTCAAGTCAAGTCAAGTCAAGTCAAGTTTATTTGTATAGCGCTTTTCACAACAGACATTGTCTCAAAGCAGCTTTACACAAATCAACAGTGATGGTGAATGGTGTGAATTTGTCCCTGATGAGCAAGCCGTGGCGACTGTGGCAAGGAAAAACTCCCTTAGATGTTATGAGGAAGAAACCTTGAGAGGAACCAGACTCAAAAGGGGAACCCATCCTCATTTGGGTGACATCAAGAGTTTGATCATAAATCTTCCAACAATACAGAACACTGGACAGTGAGAACTAACATGAGTACTGGGGTATAAGATAAGTAATGTTCTTTCTGCAGTCTTATACAGTCTATATGGATAGTAGCTCCTAGTTTTATGAGCTCAGCATTTGTGATCACCACAGATCCAGCATCAGCTTCTCCATGCCAGAGCCTTTAAACACTCCAGGACGTCCAATGTCAAAACTCCACACATGTAGCGGGATCCAAATGGCACTGGTACGTCTTTAGATGGTTCGGGATGTTTGCGAGTTCGGCATCAACTTCTTCAAAGGTCCGTAATCATCACGAGGTGGGATGTGACTGGAGCTGGCCAAACCTCAGGGTGTCTCGGGATGGGGAGAGAAAGAGAAGCAGTGGAGAGGAATTAGCGTAGCTGCTGTTCATGATATTAACAGCACAAGTTGATAATGTGCATGTGATCAGATGTTCTGGAGCACAAGGTTATGATATGTGATGTGTGTTATGTGTAGGCTTTGCTAAAAAGATATGTTTTTAATCTACACTTAAACTGGGAGAGTGTGTCTGAGCCCCGAACACCGTCAGGAAGACTATTCCAGAGTTTAGGAGCTAAATGTGAAAATGCTCTACCACCTTTAGTGGACTTTGCTATTCTAGGAACTACTAGAAGCCCAGAGTTTTGAGATCTCAGGGAGCGTGGCGGATTGTAGCGTGTTAAAAGACTGGATAGATACATGGGAGCCAAACCATTTAGTGCTTTATAAGTGAGAAGTAATAGTTTGTAGTCTATTCGAAACTTAACAGGAAGCCAATGTAGGGACGATAAGATCGGGGTTATGTGATCATATTTTCTTGCCCTTGTAAGAACTCTGGCTGCTGCATTCTGAACTAACTGAAGCTTGTTTATTAATGACGCAGGACATCCACCTAGTAACGCATTACAGTAGTCTATTCTGGAGGTCATGAACGCATGGACGAGCTTCTCGGCATCGGATATGGACAACATGTTTCTTAGCTTAGAAATATTTCTAAGGTGAAAGAAGGCTGTTTTAGTAACTTGATTGATATGATTTTTGAAAGACAAGTCACTGTCTAAAATAACACCCAGGTCTTTTACCGTTGAACTAGTGGTTACAGAACATCCGCCTAAATGAAGGTTAAGATGCTGGAGCGTCTGTATACTAGTTTTTGGGCCGATGAGCAAAATCTCAGTCTTATCAGAATTTAAAAGTAGAAAGTTATGGGTCATCCAATCTCTTATTTCCTTAACACACTCAGTTATCCAGGTTAATTGAGCTGTATCGCCTGGTTTCAGAAAAGAAGTTATCAAGTCCATAAATATCTTTTGCTTTGCTGCTATTTAGCACTGTGATTATTTTTTCAACTTTAGTTTTAGTTATTGAACTAAGATTAAAATCAGATTTGTAATTGATTATGAGAGGGGAATGAACAATTAGAAAATTCTGAACTGAATTTTGGACAAGGTTTAAAAATATTCATTAAAATTTGTTGCTATTGCAAAAGAGTCAATAATTATTCCATTAATATTGAGACAAATATTCTCACATTTTGACTTTTCATGTCCAATCAATTTATCAATAGTTTTCCATATTATTCTACTATTTTCTTTTGCATTTCTAATGATTTGAAGGAAAAAACTGGCTTTGGCCTTTCTAAGCTCGGCTGCAACTTTATTTCTTAGATTTGTAAAAGAAAATCGAACCGTTGTTAGTCCTGATTTTGGAAATATTTTTAGCGCCACATTTCGTTTTTCATTATATCCCAAATAACTTTATTGAACCATGGCAAATTTCGTTTTGTATGTCGCTGTCAGGCTGACGGACAGGACGCGGAAGCGGAAGCAAGTCAATCATTGTTTATTAAGTCAAACCAAAACAGTTCAACAAACAAAACACTCACTGCTGCCGAGGCGAGAAAACAAACAAAGAATATCCGAAATGAAAGTAAACGGCAGCGGCTAAGAGTAATCCATAGGGAACGGAACCAGCGGGGAATGCTGGCGGTCGGGCAGCCACGGGTATCACCAGCATGACAATACAAGGACCGACAGCCTGTGACTCGAGAACGTGTGTTTATATAGTCAGAACCATAACGAGTCACGGCTGTCGGTGATTAGGCAGGCACGGGATAATGAGGCACCCTGAACGCTACCGAGGGGGGCGTGGCAGGGTGCATCTCTGACGGCGGCCAAAGGGGGCATGGCAGGGGAATCTCGGACAGCTACTGAGGGGGGCGTGGCAGGGGAATCCCTGACAGTACCCCCCCTTCAGGGGCGGCACCTGACGCCCCAAAACCCACCCAGGCCAGGCGGGCCGGGGCACTCCGAGGAAGGCCTCTCCAATCGACCCGGGACAAAGGAGGCCCCGTGAGCATCGCAGCGGAGCCGGGGAAGCTGAGGCCGGGCGACGTCCACGGCGGAGACCTGAGGCCGAGCAACGTCCACGGCGGAGACCTGAGGCCGAGCGACGTCCACGGCGGAGACCAGGGGCCGAGCGACGTCCACGGCGGAGACCAGGGGCCGAGCGACGTCCTCGGCGGAGACCAGGGGCCGAGCGACGTCCACGGCGGAGACCAGGGGCCGAGCGACGTCCACGGCGGAGACCAGGGGCCGAGCGACGCCCTCGGCGGAGACCTGGAGCGGGGAGACTTCCTCCACGGAGACAGGAGGCGGAGAGACGTCCTCCACGGAGACAGGCGGCGGAGCGACGACCTTCCTGGAGACAGGCGGCGGAGAGACGTCCTCCACGGAGACCAGGAACACAGAGGCACCCTCGGCAGGACGTTGAACCGCAACGACACCCTCGTAGGGCCTCTGGAGCGCCTTGACGTTGATCCGGAACGACACCCTCGGAGGGCCGCTGGAGCGTTCTGACGTTGAACCTGAACGACACTCTCGGAGGGCCTCTGGAGAGCTCGGACGTTGACCCGGAACGACACCCTCGAAGGGCCTCTGGAGAGATCTGCCGTCGCCCTGCGGGGAACCTGGGGGCCCGACGTCGCCCTGCGGGGAACCTGGAGGCCCGACGTCGCCCTGCGGGGAACCTGGAGGCCCGACGTCGTCATGAGGGAAACCTGGAGGCCCGACGTCGCCATGAGGGAATCCTGGAGGCCCGACGTCGACATGAGGGGAACCTGGAGGCCCGACGTCGCCATGAGGGGAACCTGGAGGCCCGACGTCGCCATGAGGGGAACCTGGAGGCCCGACGTCTCCATGAGGGGAACCTGGAGGCCCGACGTCTCCATGAGGGGAACCTGGAGGCCCGACGTCGACCCCTGGAGGCCCGACGTCGACCTGAGGAGGACCTGGGGGCAAGCCGTGGTCCTCTTCGCGACCAGGCGGCGGTACGATGACCCCTTCGCGGCCAGGCGGCGGTACGACGACCCCTTCGCGGCCTGACCTCTCTGTGGGACTCTGGACCGGGAGCGAGCTCTCTTGGGGACTCTGGACCGGGAGCGAGCTCTCTTGGGGACTCTGGACCGGGAGCGAGCTCTCTTGGGGACTCTGAGGCTGAGCGGCACCCTCGGCGGAACTCTGAGGCTGAGCGGCACCCTCGGCGGAACTCTGAGGCTGAGCGGCACCCTCGGCGGAACTCTGAAGCTGAGCGGCACCCTCGGCGGAACCCTGAAGCTGAGCGGCACCCTCGGCGGAACCCTGAAGCTGAGCGGCACCCTCGGCGGAACCCTGAAGCTGAGCGGCACCCTCGGCGCTCTCGTGGCGACTCTGTGGCGGCCCGGCGCTCTCGTGACGACTCTGTGGCGGCCCGGCGCTCTCGTGACGGGTCTGTGGCGGCCCGGCGCGCTCGTGACGGGTCTGTGGCGGCCCGGCGCTCTCGTGGCGACTTTGTGGCGGCCCGGCGCTCTCGTGGCGACTCTGTGGCAGCCCGGCGCTCTCGTGACGACTCTGTGGCGGCCCAGGGCTCTCGTGACGGGTCTGTGGCGGCTCGGCGCGCTCGTGACGGGTCTGTGGCGGCTCGCCGTGCTCGTGACGGGTCTGTGGCGGCTCGGCGTGCTCGTGACGGGTCTGTGGCATAGAGGCGCGCTCGTGACGGGTCTGTGGCGGCCCGGCTCTCTCGTGACGGGTCTGTGGCGGCCCGGCGCTCTCGTGACGGGTCTGTGGCGGCTCGGCGCGCTCGTGACGGGTCTGTGGCATAGAGGCGCGCCCGTGACGGGTCTGTGGCGGCCCGGCTCTCTCGTGACGGGTCTGTGGCGGCTCGGCGTGCTCGTGACGGGCCTGTGGCGGCTCGGCGCGCTCGTGACGGGTCTGTGGCGGCTCGGCGCGCTCGTGATGGGTCTGTGGTGGCTCGGCGTGCTCGTGACGGGTCTGTGGCATAGAGGCGCGCTCGTGTAGACACTGTGGCGAAGAGGCGCGCTCGTGACGGGTCTGTGGCAGCTCGGCTCTCTCGTGACGGGTCTGTGGCGGCTCGGCGTGCTCGTGACAGGTCTGTGGCGTAGAGGCGTGCTCGTGGAGACACTGTGGCAAAGAGGCACGCCCACGGAAACCTCGAAACAGGGCAGCACGCTTGTAGATGTTCGGTGATGGCACGGACTGCTCATGGGAGTGCTGGGATGCCAGGGCACGCTCGCAGACGCTCAGAGATGGTGCAAAGCGTCCACGAGAACCCCTGAACACAGCAGCGCGCTTGTACTGACCCAGGGGCAGGGCCATGTGTCCGTGGAAACCCGGGAATTGAGCCTTGCGTTCTTTGATGCCCAGGGATGGAACCGAGCACCCTTGAGAATCCTGGAACGGTGCCACGCGCTCTGAAGAACCACGGAACGCAGCTTCTTCATCCTCAAGGGGACTGCCATGGAGATCCACCACCTCCATCCCACACATCCCCAGAAGAAGCTCGCAGAATTCGGCGAGTGAGCCGAAATTGCCCCCATTGGCGCTCCATAACCTGCTGGTTTTAGAGAGAGCATCACCAGACAGGAGAGAGACGCAGAAGGTGATCTTGGCTCTTTCGGAGGAAAACTGGGAAGAATTTTCCTCCACATACTCGCCGATGTTCCTCAGAAACCCGCCCAATTCCTCTCCTTTCCCGGAGAAGCGAGCCGGAAATCCCCTCGCGCTCGCGGAGGGGCGTGGCGCAGCCGCGCTTTCATGCTCCGGCTTCTGTGGCTTTGAGCCGCGAGAAGCAGCTTGGAATTCCCGGCGAAAATCCGAGGCTGGGTTCGGCTGCCGCTCCATCGCGGCCGAAATCGTGGGAGGGCGATTCCGCTTTCGGTTTTGGTCGGTCCTTCTGTCAGGCTGACGGACAGGACGCGGAAGCGGAAGCAAGTCAATCATTGTTTATTAAGTCAAACCAAAACAGTTCAACAAACAAAACACTCACTGCTGCCGAGGCGAGAAAACAAACAAAGAATATCCGAAATGAAACCTTGAGTCCGAAATGAAAGTAAACGGCAGCGGCTAAGAGTAATCCATAGGGAACGGAACCAGCGGGGAATGCTGGCGGTCGGGCAGCCACGGGTATCACCAGCATGACAATAAAAGGACCGACAGCCTGTGACTCGAGAACGTGTGTTTATATAGTCAGAACCATAACGAGTCACGGCTGTCGGTGATTAGGCAGGCACGGGATAATGAGGCACCCTGAACGCTACCGAGGGGGGCGTGGCAGGGTGCATCTCTGACGGCGGCCAAAGGGGGCATGGCAGGGGAATCTCGGACAGCTACTGAGGGGGGCGTGGCAGGGGAATCCCTGACAGTCGCTTTCTTTGCTTATTTTTTTGTATATTTGGTTAAGATGTAATTTACAGCTAGCATAAGATCATGACAGCCCTGTTTACAAGATTTTTTTTCCAGGATGTCTGCCCACTTTATTTGTTTAAAATGTTTTTCAACCAGTTGGAAATCTTTCTTTGGAATGAATGTGATACGCATTTTACTGTTCATTGGGTTTTTGTTTTTAAACCTTGTTTTTATAAATTTTTTAGCTACTAGGGTTAAATTGTGATCGGACATACCTGTAACTAGATTATAAGTTTTAATTATTCTCTCGGGTTTATTTGTCAATATTAGATCTATTAAGGTTTAAGAAGATCTTGTTATACGAGTTGGTTTACTTAGTAGTTGTGTCATTTGAAAAGATTTGGTTATTTCTTTAAGTTTGTTTCTACATGATTTCTCAAGCCAATTTAATTTAAAGTCACCTAAAAGAATTAATTATTTTCCATCACATTGTTTAAGTAAATTACCAAGAGAAATAACAAAAATCACTAGTAGCTTTAGGATGTCGATAAATTGCTAATACACAGAAACTCATTTGACCAGATGACATACCAGTAGAAGCATGGAAATGTTTAGGATAGATGGCAGTGGAGTTTTTAACAAGATTGTTTAACAAGATGTTGGAAGGTGAGAGTATGTCTGGGGAAATAATATCATGGTATATATGGTGCTGCATAAAACAACATATAGGTACATAACAGAAAACACAGGGCTAAGGACTAATAAGTGTCCTCGCCAAATAAAGTGCATCATGTGCAACCAGGTGCAAACAGGGCAAGACAGAGCAACATTTTGGGTCCAGAGCGGCCGCTACGAGCTACTGCCGGCCGCCATCTTGGACCTTGTCTTTCTGTCTTCATGCTCTTAACTGAGCCACAGCCAAATCCTGAAGATATGATCAAGACACATTCACCTTAAAAAACACCAATTAATTAGTTTCTTGTAGGCAGATAAAAAAAATGCTGGAGATTTACAAGAGATGAATAAAATATTTATTCTGTTAGTTCCTTTGGTGCACAATGTAGCTACCATTGTTAAATCTATACTACCAACTCACAGATTCTTTACTGTGATTGATCTACTTTTTATTGCCTTTTTAAGTTTCCCTTTGGCCTCAGAGTCACAGATGCTTTTTGCATTTTCCCATGTCTATTCACCTGGACCCGTCTTCCTCAGGGCTTTGTTGACTCACCAGCCGTATTCTCCACTGTAGTGTAATAATAGTGTAAAATAAATAAAAATTTGTATAATCAGTATTCATGTAGGTGCCGCCCAAGTGGCAGCCTGTTGCAGCAGCTCCCATTAAGTTTGTGCTTTTTTATTTATTTATTTTATAATGGTCCTGCACTTTGTGTTTTTTTTTCTTTTTGATTGTATGCGTGAAAATTGCAAACTGCACAATGGACATTAACAAAGTTACAGAGTTTGCTCTACTTTTTCTGCTTCTTTGGACTTTGTTCACAGTCGCGTCTGTAAACTCTGTTCACAGCCACGGTCCTATTGTTTACACCAGGGATCAGCCGTTAGCATTCCGCAACATGCTACTAGAAGCAAAACCGGATATTCCCCGCGAGCTAAGAAGGAGAAGACGGGGAAACTGTGCTGCAGCTGTGTTGAGGGACTCAAAACCATCACTGGTCATAAGGAGCCCAGCTTTCAGGCTGAGGATGACCAGAAGTGGGTGAATGATCTTAATCTATGCTTTAACAGATTCAATCAGCTACCCTCCCCTGCCCCCATCCAGTCCCCCCTGCTGCAATCCCCCTTCTCTGTCTCCACAGCAAGCAGCTCCAGCCCCACCTCTTTCTGTACTGCTATCAGCTCACAGTCAATACACAACTCTGCTCTGCAATACACACTTGTCTGCTTGGATACTGGACTACCTCACAGACCGACCACAGTATGTGAGGACTCGTGACTGTGAGTCTGCCATGATTGTCTGCAACACTGGAGCCCCGCAGGGAACGGTTCTAGCCCCGTTTCTCTTCACCGTCTACACTGCAGACTTCATGTTCAGCTCAGCAACCTGTCACCTACAGGCGGAGCTGCCTCCAGATAAATGCGGGGAAAACCAAAGAACTGGTGGTGGATTTCCGTAGGCACAAACAAATTTTATCACCAGTGAACATTCAGGGTAAGGACATTGTGAGAGTTAACTCTTACAAATACCTAGGTGTTCACCTAAACAACAAACTGGACTGGACAGACAACACTGAGGCAATTTACAAGAAAGGGCAGAGCAGACTCTTTTTGCTGAGGAGACTAAAGTCTTTTGGAGTGCAAGGAGAGCTACTGAAGACCTTTTTTGACTCTGTGG
Organism: Silurus lanzhouensis; assembly: GCA_039877035.1. NCBI lineage: Eukaryota > Metazoa > Chordata > Actinopteri > Siluriformes > Siluridae > Silurus > Silurus lanzhouensis. The sequence continues at coordinate 5,461,672 of JBCEWE010000219.1, forward strand.
TGGCCACAGCCATATTCTATGGAGTGGTCTGCTGGGGAAGCAGCATCTCTACTGCAGACAGGAAGAGACTGGACAAGCTGATCAGGAAGGCCAGCTCAGTCTTGGATATTCCCCTGGACACTGTACAGGAGGTGGGAGAAAGGAGGATGGTAGCAAAACTATCATCATTGCTGAAGAACGCCTCTCACCCCCTGTATGTAACCGTTACATCATTGAGCAGCTCCTTCAGTGACAGACTGTTACATCCTAAGTGTCTGAAGGAGCGTTACAGAAGGGCTTTTCTTCCTGCTGTGATTAGATTTTACAATCAAAGCTGATCTCCGTAAAACCAGTCACCAAAATACAACACTGTTATTACCTTTTAGCTGTGCAATAACATTACCTGTGTGCAATATTACCTGCAATATGTGCAATAATTACCTGCAATACGTACTTTTTTCTTCCCTTATTGTATTTATACATTGTACTGTGTATAAACTGTATATTATAGTATGTGTATATTCTTTTTATATATTTGCTTCACATTAGGGATGGTGTTCTTGGGATGGTACTCATCATTCTTCTTCCTCCAAACACGTTTAGTGGAATTATGACCCAAAAGTTCTATTTTGGTCTCATCTGACCACATGACTTTCTCCCATGACTCCTCTGGATCATCCAAATTTAAGATGTGCCTGGACATGTGCTGGTTTAAGCAAGAGAACTTTCCGTGCCATGCATGATTTCAAACCATGACCTCTTAGTGTATTACCAACAGTAACCTTGAAAATGGTGGTCCCAGCTCTTTTCAGGTCATTGACCAGCTCCTCCCATGTAGTTCTGGGCTGATTTCTCACCTTCCTTAGGATCATTGAGACCCCACGTGGTGAGATCTTGCATGGAGCCCCAGTCCGAGGGAGATTGACAGTCATGTTTTGCTTCTTCCAATTTCTAATGATTGCTCCAACAGTGGACCTTTTTTCACCAAGCTACTTGGCAATTTCCCCGTAGCCCTTTCCAGCCTTGTGGAGGTGTACAATTTTGTCTCTAGTGTCTTTGGACAGCTCTTTGTTAGTAGTTGGATTCTTACTGATTGTATGGGGTGGACAGGTGTCTTTATGCATCTCTATGTCTTTGTGTCTTTATGTCTCTCAAAGTGGACATGCACCTACGATGACAATTTCAGATCCCTCTATGATTTCTAAGTTGGAGAACTTGCAAAATAGCAGGGTGTTCAAATACTTATTTTCCTCACTATATATATATATATATATATATATTAGGGCTGTCAAAATTAACGTGTTAATAAAGCGTTAATTCAAATTAATATTAAGGGCATTAATTTTTATGACGCACGATTAATGCCGCTCGCATTTCTGTTTTGACCATTTTTTATAAAAAAAAATATATATAAATAAAAATAAAATAGCTAAAATAAATGCAACACATTTATTCATGACATTCTTCTTCCTCTATAAAAAAATAATGAACTCCAGCGAAAAATTAGCACTAAACACTTTTTCACGTTTTACTGATGCGTCAAGTCTCAAATCAAGCACCGAAATCCGCCATGATGCACTTAAAACCGCCTATGTGGAAAAATAGCAAAAGTTCTATTTGGTATCCTGATGATTTACGTAATTAAAAAAAACAAAACAATTACTTTAAAACAATTACAAGGATATTTTGTCTTTATGCTGTATGTTGAGTATGTTTTCACCAATAATAAACGTACATTTGCATAAAGCATCCATATTTGTCGATGCCCATGTCCGAAAACTAGTCAGTATCTGGTGTGACCACCATTTGCGCAACACAGCTCCTTCGTGTAAGGCGGGGAACCACCCACTGGTCCAACGGCGGTTTCCAGAGGCGTGGCGAAGGATTCTCGCACGTTCTAATCTTTCCTTTCACATTAGATAATAAGATTTGGATTAATGTATTGCTTCATTTTTTGTTATTGACCTCTTATCTGACTCCATTTAGATAAAACAATAAATATTTGCATAAGTTGTTATTTTACTGATAGTATAATTTTGATGGATGTTTGTCTAGTTATTCTGATTAAGCTCTGGCATTACACTCGTTCATTCGGTTCACACAGTCGCACAAGATCCTAGTATGGGCCCTATAATTAATATACTGGTCAACGGTCATAAGCGAATCAGTATTGGTCGCTGCCAGAGGTTGGACTATATGCTTAAGCGGCCGCTCTCTGCGTGCTCAACTTTAAACATACTTTATTTAGTCCCCTTAGAGGTGACACTTAATTATTACAATAATTATTTCTAACCACAGATAATGAATAGAATAATATTGAAATAATCAGAGGTTGAGGCTGACCCTATTTAGAGTGATTAGAAATGTTACTCTAAACGGAAATACATATTGTTAGCCTCCACGCATCTAAGTACACTTAAACTAACGCCAAGTGCTAGTCGTATCTCTAAAATCCTCAGTTGATGTATTATTCACTATCTAACTGGGATTTAGGCCGATCCTAGCCTGATATTCAGTCCTTACGGTAACTGCGGATGCAACGTTATTACTTGCAGTGTCAACATTTACCGAGCAACACAGAATAAAATCAAACATAACAATTTATTAACCAGGTAAGAAAATCACAATTCAAAGCCAATTTATAGTTTAATTAAAATATAACATAAATACAAACCAATAGTATTTACATTTAAACAGGAAATATAAAACCTTTCATACCTGGGACAAGGCGACACACAGTAATCGTGCGGGATATCTGTTTACAGATTCCCTGAATTGTTGGTCAGTTCTCCTTAAATACCCAGATAGAGTAAGCATTATGTAAACATTATTTAGTAATGGAAGTTTGCATTGATTGGTTCTTACAGACCTGTGGGAGGCACCTCGCCTGTATACATCTGTAGTGGGGCACGCCCCTTGTATAGAGTTATGTTTTCTTTAACTTTATTAAAACCTTTTTTTTTTATTATTTGTTCTATTGCTGTGGGAATGTGACCTGTGTACCAGTCGCGATAAACCTTTGTAAAGAAATTAAACATGAACATTTTCCGTCGTTATTTACATGTGATATGACCTTTCTTACACATAATCATCTGGTGTGCTGTAGAATGTCCTGTGTTCAGGATGTAACAGGAAAAGGAGGGGTAGAGGGGTCAGACATTTGTCTGCAGATCTACCATTTGTATGGAGATGTGGTGTTTGAAGACCCAGGGTAGCTCTCCGGGGAGCCTACTGTATTCCAGGTAGAGTTCTGGTTCTCGAGAGGGGTGTTGCGGGGGTCTTGGTCCCCTGTCGTGAGTCCTGGAGGAAATGTTTTGTGTCATAACGAGTTCTTTTGATGTCCTTGTTGCTTCGGGCATCTAAAGGGCCCACACCCTGCTCTCTCGGGCATCCATGCTGTGTTCTCGGGGAGGGCCGCCCTTTTGGTCAGGATCAATCAAAATGTCTTACAGTTTCCCCACTTGGCCCCGTGGGCGAATTTGAATAGGGTACCTGCGGGGTCAGATAAAGCATTTTTTTATTTATTTATTTATTTTTAGAGTCTTTGGAACACGGGTATCTGCAGTGGGCTGAGGGCAAGGGCAGCATGTGTGGATTCTTGTGTAGATTGTATGAGGTGTCTGAAGTAACAGCACTGGAACATGGTGAAGGTGAAGATCAGGGCACTGTCAATGGCACATCCCCGGAACATCCAGTCCCACCAGGTGTAGGTGTACTGTGCTAACCGAGTGGATGAACTGGATAAAAGTTGTGCAGTCTTTCGTGCCAGGTTGGTTTCAACCTGTGCTTGGTTTAGGTGGTATTCAGTTTGCAGGATCAGTCTTTGTGTCAGGTCCATCGCGTCAACCATAGCTTGGGTGCCTTGCTCATAGAAAGTGTCATCCCACCATGGTGAGGTCTCTGTGTCCAGTGGCATTCTTCCTAAAATGTTGACTTGGCCCATTGAAAAGTCCTCTGTCACTTCCAAACAGAACGAGTGATTAGCAGAGCAGGTCAGTCCTCCGTAGGTAAAGGAATTCATTTCACTGACAACGCACCACTGTGTGTGAGACACCTGGACAACATCAGAATAACCATGCAGTGACTGAACATTAATAAGTTTGGTGTTGTTGGGAGAGAAAGGTTGCAAAGTGTTACATGTACAGATAACATAATTGTGTGTTTCATGGCAACATGTGCGACTGGTAAACAAGGTCTCAGTACCCTTTTGTGTCATGTATCCAGTGAGGTGATCCCATTTAATTACCTGATCCTTCACTACCATGCCAATCGAGCGTAGGGTAGTGGAATTTGGAAAAACCTAAACTGGGTGTATCAAAGGAAAACTGACGAAAAACCCAATACATCCATTACATTCATTTTCTGTAAACATCATTATGGTGGATAGTAACTCAGAATATCTTACATTTTTAATTTTTCCTGATTCATACCACCTATGTAGATCTAAGATGTCTATGAGGTCATTCAAAGCATGTCTAGGCATTTTGTAAAGGCGAAGATCTAGGATTTCTTGTCTAGCAGCAGTGAATAGATCTTGTGCATATGTCCTACAGGCTAAGTCACGTTCAATGGTACGGGTTTGATTGAATAGTGTGTGGCTGATCGCAAGAAGCGCCTGCGCTTCGGATCGAACCGCTTTTATGATATTTTCATTGCTATTTGTGATATGTTGAAAACCAGTGGCCACCTGGTTCGCAAACCATGTTGAGAATTGTGATTGTTTGGTAATTTTGTAGTTGTTAGCAATGGAATTTATGAGCCGAAGAGAACTGCTATGTTTCCGAGCAGGTCTCGCTTTGAGCGTGCAGGTGAGATTTGCACGGCAAGTCTGTTTTTGTAGTCATAAATTAAATCATCGATTCGTGACTGTAGCCATGCATAGGTCTTATCATTGTAATCACAGTGATTGATATAAGCAGATAGGATGTTGGAAATATTGTATGATACATGTGTCATCACTAGATTCACATCATAAAATAATGTCTTGTTAATATTCCCTTTAATCAGTCCACCAGGAGGAATAGGATATAGTTTTGGACATTCCTTTGGTTTGCTATATCCACAAGTGGTTAAATTAAAACAATGTTTCATTATCCATGAGCAATTCTGTGGCCCGGTGTAATTATCTGGGTCATTGACACATTTTCCCACGCAATACATGCCTTCTCTCCGGCTAGTCCAGACAAAGGCTTCAGGTTGATTGTTATGAGATACATATGAAGTTATATCAAATTGATATTCGGTATAACTCATATGCGTAGTGTTGATTGTTTCAGTGTGGTTAAATAACAGATTTTAGGATCTAATCCATTGTTGATTTTTTCGTAGAGAGTGCGCATGCTCCCAATTTTTGCTCCTGGTTCTGCTTTAAGTTGATACCAGGCCGTTATGTTGTGAAAAGATGTGCGTGCTGGTGTGTCATCTGAAATGTTTACTATAGGGAGATGGTCGGAGCCTACTTTACAGCAAATTTTAGTTGCGCAATTTGGTTCCGGTACTACTCCGGGAGGCCACGTGACTAGTTCTCTGGTTGAAAGTGTACTGAAAAATGTGGATGACCTCTTAGTGTATTTCCATACCCATCTCCCACATTCCAGTGTGTGTTTGAGTGAAACCCTTTGACCCAGCTTGATGCAAGTGGGTCCAGAAACTTTCCTCTCGTCCGGTCTCCATGGAATTGCTGCAGTCAACCTAGGAGATGAAACAGAGAGAAACTTTAATAATTATTGATTAGCAGAACCTTTGAAGATTTTGCACTGGGACATGTGGTACCATTTCAACTTCCCCTTGACACTTATGGCCACACAACTATTGCATAAAGCTTTTATCTCATGTGGTCCATGCCATCTGGGTATGAATGGACCCTGTTTTATAAACACCCGAATCATGATCATGTCACCCTCGGTAAATTTGATCTCAGAGGTTGGGTTAAATTGTGCATCATTCATCAGGTCTGACTGTTGCTGTTTAAGGGTGGTTTGTGTTTGTAACACTGTCAATCTTTGTTGTAATTGTGTTAGCACAGTCTGTTGTTTTGCAAGCACAAGGGGTCCCAGATCTGCTGGGGTGATTTCTGGGTCTATGGGTAGTTTCATGACTCTGCCTGTCATGAGTTCAAACGGGCTGATGCCTGTGGCTTTTGATGGGGTTACTCGCAAGACTGTCAGAACTGTTGGCAGTGCATCAGTCCACCTGTTTTGATGTTGCATTATTTGTTTGGAGATGCTTTCTTTTATCGAACGATTTGCCCGTTCCACCATACCTGAGCTTTGCGACCTGTATGGAATGTGAAATCTTTGTTTGATATGTAGCATTTCACATATGTGTTTTATTATCTGACCTGTGAAGTGAGTTCTTTGGTCGGACTCAATCTGAGTTGGTGTTCCCCAGATTGGGAGGATTTGATTTGCCATTACTCGTGCCACGGTGCGTGTGCTGTTGTCGCGAGTTGGAATTTATCAATTATGACGAGACAATAGCGATATCCCCCCTTGGCAGTGGGTAATGGACCAATAAAATCTAGCTGTAAGAATTCCCATGGTCCTTTGGGTGGTTCTGGGCGACACAAGTTTGTATGTCCAGTTCTACCCTGGTTGATGGTGGCACATATGAGACATGTGTCGCACCATCTCTCAATGTCTGATGCCATTTTTGGCCACCAGAAGTTTTTCTGTATCAGATGTTGTGTTTTGGGAGCTGATACATGTGCATAATCATGGTATAATTTAATCACTGGTTTCTGGAGGGCCTCTGGAATGATGTATTTCCCATCTCTGAGTTTATGTTTTGATTTCGTTTCCAGTTTATGGCCCTTGGTAGAATACCAGGATACGTTTTAATTATTGCTCTATGTGAGATTTAGTCCCTTTTCTTTTAACAGAACAAGGGTGTTTTTTAGCTTTAAATGCGGCTGTTTCTATGAGTTCCTCCTCTATACTGCTTCTATAATGTCCCTGAGAATCCATGTTTCCTCTAAATTCTTATGCCCCACCGGATTTATACGGTCTCCGGTCTAACAATGGGCATACCGGCCCGTTCTAATTTATGTGTCTATATTGGGTGTGCAATCTTTCCCTCAACACTTCTAATAGGCAAAAAGGAACGAACTTACCATAGCAGCTGTAGGCAGGGAAGGAGAAGATCAAACCTCATATCTTCTGTGAGAATCCAAACTGAGTGGTCGCGTCGGAAAGATGTCACTCGCCTGTGCAGGTAGAGAGATCACGTCGGGGTCACCAACTTTGTAAGGCGGGGAACCACCCACTGGTCCAACGGCGGTTTCCAGAGGTGTGGCGAAGGATTCTCGCACGTTCTAATCTTTCCTTTCACATTAGATAATAAGATTTGGATTAATGTATTGCTTCATTTCTGAAGCAATACATATTGATGGAGAAGCAATAACATTTTTTGTTATTGACCTCTTATCTGACTCCATTTAGATAAAACAATAAATATTTGCATAAGTTGTTATTTTACTAATAGTATAATTTTGATGGATGTTTGTCTAGTTATTCTGATTAAGCTCTGGCATTACACTTGTTCATTCGGTTCACACAGTCGCACAAGATCCTAGTATGGGCCCTATAATTAATATACTGGTCAACGGTCATAAGCGAATCAGTATTGGTCGCTGCCAGAGGTTGGACTATATGCTTAAGCGGCCGCTCTCTGCGTGCTCAACTTTAAACATACTTTATTTAGTCCCCTTAGAGGTGACACTTAATTATTACAATAATTATTTCTAACCACAGATAATGAATAGAATAATATTGAAATAATCAGAGGTTGAGGCTGACCCTATTTAGAGTGATTAGAAATGTTACTCTAAACGGAAATACATATTGTTAGCCTCCACGCTTCTAAGTACACTTAAACTAACGCCAAGTGCTAGTCGTATCTCTAAAATCCTCAGTTGATGTATTATTTACTATCTAACTGGGATTTAGGCCGATCCTAGCCTGATATTCAGTCCTTACGGTAACTGCGGATGCAACGTTATTACTTGCAGTGTCAACATTTACCGAGCAACACAGAATAAAATCAAACATAACAATTTATTAACCAGGTAAGAAAATCACAATTCAAAGCCAATTTATAGTTTAATTAAAATATAACATAAATACAAACCAATAGTATTTACATTTAAACAGGAAATATAAAACCTTTCATACCTGGGACAAGGCGACACACAGTAATCGTGCGGGATATCTGTTTACAGATTCCCTGAATTGTTGGTCAGTTCTCCTTAAATACCCAGATAGAGTAAGCATTATGTAAACATTATTTAGTAATGGAAGTTTGCATTGATTGGTTCTTACAGACCTGTGGGAGGCACCTCGCCTGTATACATCTGTAGTGGGGCACGCCCCTTGTATAGAGTTATGTTTTCTTTAACTTTATTAAAACCTTTTTTTTTAATTATTTGTTCTATTGCTGTGGGAATGTGACCTGTGTACCAGTCGCGATAAACCTTTGTAAAGAAATTAAACATGAACATTTTCCGTCGTTATTTACATGTGATATGACCTTTCTTACACATAATCATCTGGTGTGCTGTAGAATGTCCTGTGTTCAGGATGTAACAGGAAAAGGAGGGGTAAAGGGGTCAGACATTTGTCTGCAGATCTACCATTTGTATGGAGATGTGGTGTTTGAAGACCCAGGGTAGCTCTCCGGGGAGCCTACTGTATTCCAGGTAGAGTTCTGGTTCTCGAGAGGGGTGTTGCGGGGGTCTTGGTCCCCTGTCGTGAGTCCTGGAGGAAATGTTTTGTGTCATAACGAGTTCTTTTGATGTCCTTGTTGCTTCGGGCATCTACAGGGCCCACACCCTGCTCTCTCGGGCATCCATGCTGTGTTCTCGGGGAGGGCCGCCCTTTTGGTCAGGATCAATCAAAATGTCTTACATTCGCATAGAGTTGATCAGGTTGTTGATTGTTGCCTGTGGATGGGTGGTCCACTCCTCTTCAATGGCTGTGCAAAGTTGCTGGATATTTGCAAGAACCAATAATCCGGTTTCCGGCTCGGCTCTGCTCTGCTCGCGCTGAACGCGCTCCGGTTTCCGGCTCGGCTCTGCTCGCGCTGAACGCGCATTTCGGTTTCCGGCTCGGCATCCTCACTATCCGCGCAAATCGGCTCCCTGAATCGACTCCCTGAATCGGCTTCCCGATTCAGCTCTGCACAGCCTTTCTCCTGCTCTGCTCTTTTTGCATCTGCATTGGATCCTATAACCTGAACTTTCTGACAGTATACGCTAAACCAAAGCATCCCAAACATGCTCAATGGGTGACATGTCTGGTCAGTATGCTGGCCATGCAAGAACTGGGATGTTTTCAGCTTCCAGGAATTGTGTACAGATGCTTGCAACATGGGGGCAAGCACTATCATGCTGCAACATGAGATGATGGTCGTGGATGAATGTCACGATGATGGGCCTCAGGATCTCGTCACGGTATCTCTGTGCACTCAAAATGGCATCAATCAAATGCACTTGTGTATGTTGACCATAACATACGCCTGCCCATACCATAACCCCACCGCCACCATGGGCCACTCAATCCACAACGTTGACACAGCAACCCAAATGACACCATACATGCTGTCTGCTATCTGCCCTGTACAGTGAAAACAGGGATTCATCCATAAAGAGAACATCTTTTAAAAGTGCCAGACGCCATAGAATGGGAGCATTTGCCCACTTAAGCTGGTTATGATGACGAACTGCAGTCAGGTCAAGACCCTAATGAGGATGACGAGCATGCAGATGAGCTTCCCTGAGACAATTTCTTACAGTTTGAGCAGAAATTCTTTGGTTGCAGCAAAACCCAGCCATTAGGGTTGCACAAGCCAGTGCACTCTTATTGGTGGTCCTAAGCCCGGATAAATGGGGAGGGTTGTGTTAGGAAGGGAATCAAGCATAAAACGTGCCAAATCAAACATGCAGATCACAGACATTAATTTCATACCGGATTGGTCGAGGCCCGGGTTACCAACCACAGGTATTGTTAGCCAACAGGGTAGCGGTGTAAATTGGGCTACTGTTGGCCAAATGAGGAGAAGGAGAGGTGGAAGACATCTACAGAAACAGCAGATAAAGAAGGAGTGTAGGAGAGTGAGGGTTAGGGTTGGTACTTTAAATTTTGGTATTATGACTGGTAAAGAAAGAGAGGTAGATATGTGAAGACCAAGTAAAAAGGAAGTAAGGCCAGGAATATTGGAGGTGGCTTTAAAATGTTCTATAATGGTGTGGATGGAAAGACAAATGGTGTAGGGGTAATTCTGAAGGAAGAAGCTGGATGTTGAAGTGGTGATATACAGTAAATATCATCAGTGCCTATGCACCGCAAGTGGGTTGTGGGATGGAGGAGAAGGAAAAATTCTGGAGTGAGTTAGATGAAGTGGTGTAGTGTGTACATAGGAATGAAAGATTGGTGATTGTGGCAGATTTCAATGGCCATGTTGATGAAGGGAACAGAGGTGATGAGGAGTAGTCATGGGCGATACTGCAAAATTTAGTATCGATCCGATACCAAGTAAATACAGGCCAATATCGCCGATATCGATACCGATACCGATACTTTTTTTTTATTTTTAGCGCACAATCTAAATTACCTTTACTTTCTTGCGTAGCGAATATCACTGTATCACTATAAAGTGATTGCATAATTTTGTTAATCTGAATACATCTGTGTTTTGTGATGTGATTTGCTCTGTAATTGGTCATGTGTGAGGTTAACAAAAAACAAGACAACAAGATTTTCAAATGAAAAAAGTATATTATTGTAATAAACTATGCAAACATCACAACAGCAAGGAAATTACAATAACAGTAATAAAATTAGCAGAAAAACTGAACAATACTATTAAATATACATTAAACAACAATACAGTAACAATTATTTCTTAACAAAAAATAAAGTGCACAAAATTATTACTAGAAAATAAAGCAGCTGTTTTAATAACAAATTAAATAATTTCCTATTTAGAATACTGCCTTATCTTATGAACAAAGTACACACCATATCTAATACCTAAACAAAAGTTGAGAACTACTAAGCTACAGATTTTTGTTGAGAAACAATAACATATTTACATGTTTCCCTTTCAATAAATGTCTTTTGTGGCTTATTAACTGTCCGGCCTTTGAAAAAATTCTTTCTGCAGGCACAGAGGAAGCAATGACTCCCAGGTGTTTCTTGGCAAGCTTACTCAGAGAGGGAAATGTTGCCTGATTCATTTTCCACCAAAGTAGTGGATCTTGGTCTCGTGGAATTGGCTTCTCCTCTGAGTAACGGCGCATTTCAATTATGGCATCAGTGCTAGTAGAACGATGCTGCTGAGATGCAAGGACTTGGGTTGGGAGTCAAATTCTGTCCATATCCCACTTTTTGCTGCAGGAGGGCAAGCTGCTGCTTCTGCAGGGGAGCTTGAGGTAGATGCAGTAGCCATTGCTGTGGTCGAGCTGGTAGCTGGGCTTGAGGTTAAATCAGCAGCTGACACTGAAGAGGTAGGGCTCTGACTCAATGGCTGAATTTCTGTGATGAGTCGCTTTTTCATAGATTCAGCATTTGCCATGTCACGGAACCCCAGGTCTTTAAATCTTGGGTCCAGGTAGGTACTGACAGCATAACGATAAAACGTCTCAGTACTTCTAAAACGACGTTGACATTGTGCTGACAGCTCAGCAGCTAAATTGCTACCTTTGCAAACATTAGATGCTGTTCATCTCAGAAGTAGTGACACCAGGGGAATTAGTTTTGAAACCGAAACATGTGTTTCAGTTGATATCTCTTTTGTAACTTCTTCGAATGGTTTCAAAGCTTCAATGGAACGAGTGATCATGGACCACTCCTCCTCACTTAAGCAAAGGGATGGCTTTCCAAGAAGACAGAGGACAGTAGTCACAGCTTCCTTTTGCTCTAACAGTCTCTCAAACATATAGAACACGGAGTTCCACCTGGTTTCGATTGACTGTTTCAGTTTATGTTCTGGACATTTAAGTTGGTTCTGAATTTCCTTGAGCTTCTCTGCTGCTCTTGTGCTGTGATGAAAGAAAGATAATATAGCACTGCATTTCTGCTGCATGTGAAGATGATCTGGGAGCGCCTTCATGGAGTCTTTCACCACCAGATTTAGGGTATGTGCAAAACATGGATAATGTGCCCAACCTGCTTTGCGCACAGCCGCAACAAAATTTGCAGCATTATCTGTGATTACAGCCTGAAGTTTGTCTGTTATGCCCCATTCCTCAGTGACTCTTTTCAATTCTGAACAAATGTTTTCAGCACTGTGTTGTCCTTCAAAACTACAGGTTTCTAGAACATATGCTTGCATTCGCCAGTTCTTGTCAATAATATGGCATGAAACAGTTAAGTAAGCCTCTGTGGCCCTTGATGTCCACATGTCTGTTGTAAGTACAACACTATTTGCAGTATCTATAGCCTTTTTCACACTTGAGTGGCACTCTTTATACAGTGTTGGTATTTTCTCCCCCATCATTTGTTTCCTACTTGGAATTCTGTAACGTGGGTCAAGTATTTTCACAAAATTCCTAAAACCCTCATCTTCAACAATGGAGACAGGCTGCAGGTCCTTTGCAATCATTTTAGCAAGGCTTCTTGTAATATTGGTCGCTCGTGGGGAATCACCTAGGTGAAATAACAAAATTATTAGTTTTAGTTTATAGCCTATCCACTTGTAGCTTAAAAAAGCAATCCTATAGTCTCCCTCTCATGGTTAAATTAAAAACACACACACACACACACACACACACACACACACACACACACACACACACACACACACACTTTGTTAATCTTAGTTTTCATTAAAAAACTAACAAAAATTAATGAATATTGTAACAATAATATGTATTATTAATTTTTTGTTAGTACAAGTGACACTATATTCGTAAAGCAAAACAATCCCTTTAGATGTAAACCGCAGTTTTACATCTAAGGTTATACATATTAAACATATACATGTATTAAATATATACATTAACATATGCATTTAGCTACCTGGATAATATCTCTCTTGAAAGGACTCTGCCAGTGTCTTCTGTCTTGCTGCCGGCGGGGCTGAAAATTTGGCCTCCTCTCGTTCTTTTTGTAGTTCGCTACGCTCTTTGTCATGTTGTTTCATGTGCTTATGTAAATTTGTGGTGTTACCACAGTAGCGAATACACTTTTTACACACGTCGCAATTCGCTATGGTCTCATCTACAGCAGTAAAATACCTCCACACAGCGCTCCGTTTTTTGTCTGCTGGCTCCATGATACCACGCACTCGCGAGTCGCGCTCCTTCTGCAGCTGGCGTGACGGGAGGGAAACGAAACTGAAGTATCGATACTTTGACTTTTGGATCGATATTTTTCGATACCATCCCCAGTATCGATAGTATCGATATTTGGTATCGATACACACATGACTAATGAGGAGGTGATGGGTAGGTATGGTCTTAAAGAGAGGAATGTGGAAGGGCAGATCGTGGTAGATCTTGCTAAAAGGAAGGAAATAGCAATGGTGAATACTTATTTTAAGGAGAAGGAGGGTCACGTATTAGAGCGGAGTACGGTACACACACACTATGTTCTATGCAGGAGATGCAACCTGAAGAAGACTGGAGACTGTAAGGTGTTGGCAGGGGAAAGTGTAGCTAGACAGCACTGGATGGTGGTCTGTAGGATGGCTTTAGAGGTGAAGAAAAAGAAGAGGAAAGTGAATACAATAAAAGATATAAATAAACACATGATACACAGCACATGACAGGGTCCTGGAATGTTTATTGGAAAGTTTATTTAATTTCAGAACAGAGAATAACACATAGTTTGACTCATCAGGAGAAATCCCCAACTGAGTTATCACTGCCCTTATCACAAAAAGGTAAATAAGGCCCATAATCATGTCCACTCACACTGACACATGAAGCAACACTGTCACTATCACCCACACTGATAGTATCACACTCCAGTGGAGGGCTAGGATAAGGGTGACAAATATCTGTTTGGGTAGAAGCATCAGAAACTTGGGGACACACAAAAGACGATATGATGGCCACATTTGTGTGTCAGGAGCAGGTGTGGAAGACACCAAAACTTTCAGAAAAATAAGCAGCCACATGTGACGATACCGTCACTTTAGTGAAGACATGACACCTTGGGACGAGTGATGCTGTGCAGAAAAGTGACTGGCTAATAATATTCTTATAATTGATATGAGCTAATTTAAGCGCTTATGCAGAATGATATACTCAATAAATTACTAACAAGTAATAGCAGAATATAAGGTGGTCAAAATGACCGATGAGTAAGAGCACTGTTGAGGGTCCAAAGTAAGAATAAAACATAGCAAGAAAGTAAATGTTCCTTAATTTTTTTGGTCCAGCCCTCAACGGGCCAAAGCTAATGGTAACTAGAAATAATAGACAAACCCCTCGATGACGTATTGTGGAAGGATATTTGCAAGATAATGGTAACTATTGAAGCCCGAAATTTTAGTGTTTCCAAAGCTAATCGGGTAAGGCTCAGATTTGGGGAGCTTCCAAAGTTAATGGTAAACAAGGAAGGCTTGTCATGTTGATTGAGCATGAGTATGCTCTTGGGTGGATTGTGTTTTTTTTGCTGCTGCAATAAACTCTATTTTGCTCACCTCATGCACGTTTTCTGGAAGTCTCTTTGATAAGGATTATTTTGACAGCATTGATACTTGAAGACCGAGCTAATGTCAGAAATTACCGGCCTGTAAGAAAACTGAGAACAGAGACAGCTAGGAAGGTAGAGAGCAGCGATTAAGAGGAGTAGGAGTGGAAAGTCGGTTGGACCAGATCACAATCCAGTAGAATCATGAAGATGTTTAGGATAGATAGCAGTGGAGTTTTTAACCAGATTGTTCAACTAAATTTTGGAAGGCGAATGGATGCCTGAGGAATGAAGAAGGAGTGTGCTGGTATTGAAGTTGGCAAAGGGATTTTGAAACCTTGTGTTGTTGATGGAGAAGTATAGAGAAGGACAGAAGGAGTTGCATTGTGTGTTTGTGGATTTAGAGAAAGCGTACGACAGAGTGCCAAGAGAGGAGTTGTGGTATTGTGTGAGGAAGTCAGGTGTGTCAGAGAAGTATGGTGCAGGTGGTGCAGGACATGTATGAGGACAGTGTGACGGCAGTGAAGTGTGCAGTAGGTACGACAGACTGGTTCAGGGTGAAGGTTGGACTGCATCAAGGATCAGCCCTGAGCCCTTTCCTGTTTGCAGTGGTGATGGACAGGTTGACGGACGAGGTCAGACAGGAGTCTCCCTGGACTATGATGTTTGCGGATGATATTGTGATTTGTGGTGAGAGTAGGGAGCAGGTCGAGAAGAGCCTGGAGAGGTGGAGGTATGCGCTGGAGAGAAGGGGAATGAAAGTCAGTAGGTGAAAGACAGAGTACATGGGTGTGGATGAGAGGAAGGGCAGTAGAGTGATGCGGTTGCAGGGAGAAGAGGTGAAGAAGGTGGAGGAGTTTAGGTACCTGGGGTCAACAGTGCAAAGTAATGGAGAGTGTGTTAGAGAAGTAAAGAAAAGAGTGCAGGCAGGGTGGAGTGGGTGGAGAAGAGTGGCAGGAGTGATTTGTGATAGTAGGGTAGTAGGGCAAGAATGAAAGGTATATTTATATTTCTGTGGTGAGACCTGCAATGTTTCATGGATTAGATACAATGGCATTGAGTAAAAGACAGGAGGTGGAGCTGGAGGTAGCAGAGCTGAAGATGTTAAGGTTTTCGTTGGGAGTGACGAGGATGGACAAGATTAGAAATGAGTTTATTAGAGGGACAGTGCATGTAGGATGTTTTGGTGACAAGGTGAGGGAGGCAAGATTGAGATGGTTTGGACATGTGCAGAGGAGGAACATGAATTATATTGGTAGAAGAATGCTGAGGATGGAGCCACCAGGTAGGAGGAAAAGAGGAGGTTCATGGATGTGGTGAGGGAAGACATGCAGGTAGTTGGTGTGAAAGAGGCAGGTGTAGAGGACAGGGTGGTATGGAGACGGATGATCCGCTGTGGCGACCCCTAATGGGAGCAGCCGAAAGAAGAAGAAGAAGTGTTGTCTATAGACATTTTTCTCAACTAGCCAGCATTTGTCTGAACAGTGGCTACTGCTGTGTGCTGCTACAAATGGACTTTTGTAGGAAAACCCTGAGTTACCTCCTCTTGATTACAGTTTACAAAGTATGCATACAAATGTTGTATCAGATCCATGTTTTAAAGCATTTTTACAATTAATAATACATAGTGTCATACTAGGGCTTCATCCCTAGTTAAACATAGGTTATTTTATTTATTTATTTTTTTTTATATTTTTGTTGATGCACAAATTTTATGGTTGTGAGTTTTAAGTTATCTTGCTGTGCCTTTTGCCTATTTTATAGAGGGCCTGCTACCTTTTGTATCCTAATTCATACACCTCATCAGTGAGAAGCCAATCAGCCTGGACATGATGCAGTTCTGCTTGCCATGGCATTCAGTCTATAGCCACTCAAATCCCCTGTGCTTTAAAACATGATTACAGCTTTAATTTAGCCAACCATTCCACTAAATCAGTATTACTCTACTACAACCCTTATCCTGTTGCTGGGTTACACATCCTGCGGAAAGCTAGAGGCTCTCTTAAACTCTGTTATTGTGTTACATTTATTTATTCAGAGAGACTTATACATTGGTGTGTTTTTTCCCCATGAAGTATGTTGCCTTGATTTTTAAGAATAAGTGAGATGTGCATACCTGCAGTAACTATAGATGAATAAAGTTGATCAGCCACTCCATTAAGAAAGATGAGTGGAAGCCAGGCTGAGAGAAGAGGTGACCATCTGTGAGCAACAGTATGGTTTCATGCCAAGGAAGAGCACTACAGTTGCAATATTTGCTTTGAGAATGTTGAAGGTCAGAAGGACTGCATTGTTTGTTTGTGGATCTACAGAAAGCGTACGACAGGGTGCTGAGAGAGGAGTTTTGATATTGTATGAGAAAGTCAGGTGTGGCAGAGAAGTATGTGAGGGTGGTGCAAGACATGTATGAGGACAGTGTGACAGCATTGAAGTGTGCAGTAGGAACGACAGTCCGGTTCAAAGTGGAGGTGGGATTGCATCAAGGATCGGTTCTAAACCCTTTCCTGTTTGCAGTGGTGATGGACAGGTTGACGGATGAGATCAGACAGGAGTCTCCATGCACTATGATGTTTTCAAATGATATTGTGATTTGTGGTGAGAGTAGGGAGCAGGTTAAGTAGAGCCTGGAGAGGTGAAGTTATGTACTAAAGAGAAGGGGAATGAAAGTCAGTAGGTGAAAGACAGAGTACATGGGTGTGGATGAGACAGAAGGCAGTGGAGTGGTGTGGTTGCAGGGAGAAGAGGTGGTGAAGTTGGATGAGTTTAGGTACCTGGGGTAAAGAGTGCAAAGAGAGTCTGATAGAGAAAAGAAGAAAAGAGTCCAGGCAGGGTGGAGTGGGTGGAGAAGAGTGGCACTCATGGTTTGTGATAGAAGGGTATCTGCAAAAGTAAAAGGGAAGTTTATAGGACTGTGGTGAGACCTGCTATGTTGTATGGTTTAGAGACAGTGGCATTGACTGAAAGACAGGAGGTGGAGATGGAGATGGAGGTTGCAGAGTTAAAGATGCTGAGATTTTCATTGGGAGTGACATGAATGGACAGGATTAAAAATAAGTTTATCAGAGGAAGAGCACATGTAGGAAGTTTTGGAGACAAGGTGACAGAGGCTAGATTCAGATTGTTTGGACATGTGTAGAGAAGGAACATGTGGTATATTGGTAAGAGAATGCTGAGTATTGAGCCGCCAGGCAGGAGGAAAAGAGGAAGACCAAGGAGGAGGTTTATCAATGAGGTTAGGGAAGACATGCAGATAGTTGGTTTGAAAGAGGTAGATGTAGAGGACAGGGTAGGATCGGGGAAAGATGTTCCGCTGTGGCGACAACTAATAGGAGCAGTCTAAAGAAGAAGATGAAGAGAAAAAAAAATGAATTTTGTAAGGCAAAATACACCCTGTTGAAATTTGCGACACAGCAATGATTCCCTAAACATTATGGCATCATAAACAGACCCTATCCATTTAGCTTCAACATTAGTGATAAGGTGGGTGGCATTACATCACCTAGTTAATGAGGACCAGCAATGAAGGTGATTTAATAGTTTAAACATCCAAAGATTTATCCCCTTATAATCTATTGTTATCTACACATTGATGTTATGGATTGACTTCCTATTAACATAGTCTCCTTCACTGACTGAAAATAGGAATGTGGGTTCCAATCACATTTGGGAACCCTGAAATTGAAAGTTATATAATTAGAAACATTTTAATGACCGTGGCTGTATAGTGTATGAATGTATGGATAGTTTAATTATTTTGTACTATGTAACCTAAATTGTCTCTCATAAAGACAATAAAGAGGACAAACCCACCACTTTGTGGAATTCCTCTTTAATGACCCTCAGTGGTTTATGCCCAAGTAATTGCACAAATTGTGCAGGAATCATTTGGGTTCAAGGCATACTCTGCATGCTCATGTTCTGCTTTACCTACAGTATGTTATACAAAAAAAATTCCCTGTCACAAAAGAAACAAAGGACAATGTACAAAATTTGCTCTGTGTTAAGTTCTGATTCGTGATGTCACATTTTTATATGTATGGTTTCAAAAGATTTCTTAAATAAATGATGCTCCAACAAATATTTGTTTGGAAATAAAAAAAAAAAACCTCTATACGTGGTCTTATCACCCTTCCATGGGAAAGATTTCATATTATCTGTGCTTCCACATCCGCTGGCTCATCTTTAAAAGGGCACGCCATGCTCAGTCACTACTCTGAAACAAAATAATCCTGGAACTGAACCTGCAGGTTATGTTCAGAACTATGTTCCGTTCAGGTTCTGTTCAGAGCATAAGTTGCTATGGCTACCTAAATACCCTGAAAGTTACCGCAGTTTTTGGAACCGAAAGCAGGTATGTCACATGACCTGCTTTATGGAATACATCCCAGGTGTCTATTTGGATGAAGGCCAGGTCAAGGGTGGTGGAAATTGTAAAGTGGGTTGCTTGATCCACAAACTGCAGCAGGGACTGCCATGAGGATGCAGCATCGTCATGAGCTGAACTCTGCAAGGAAAGTTGTCTGTTCGAGCAGCTTTCCCTGGGTTGAGTCTGCATACAGTTTTTCTTATATCAATGTAAGATACTGCTCTTGTTTTTTTGGAGGAGGGGTGGTTCTTCTTGCTGCCATTTCAATTCAATGCAATTAATTTTTATTTGTATAGCCCTTTTAACAATGGACATTGTCTCAAAGCAGTTTTACACATAGAATGTGTTAGGAAAGATTGTTCTTTATAAGTTTGTAAGTTTGTCTCTAATGAGCGACTGTGACAAGGAAAAACTCCCTGAGATGGCATAAGGAAGAAACCTTGATAGGAACCAGACTCAAGTGGGGAACCCGTCTTCATCTGGGTGGCACAGAATGTCCGTTTGTTACAGCTGATGATGTGTGCAGTGATGGTGATCAAATGCAAACTGTAGTCCTGAGTCAGTGTGGCAGACTGCTGACATTACATACAGTCTAAATACATCCTCAAAGCTTCTGTGTTACTCCATAATTGTATGGATCCCGGCTGGGGTGAAGCGGGTAGATCTGAGGAGAGGAGAGGGCAAAAATAGTGGTCACTGGTACCTCAGGAGCATCTTTAACTCAACCGAGAGAGAGAAAGCGAGAGAGAGAGAGAGAGAGAGAGAGAGAGAGGGGAGGATATGGATTATAAACTTTTTATTGTCTATCTTTATTGTTGTAAAAAAGTTAAGGACACTGTGCAGTTGGGGACTCCAGCAAGACTAGCTATTGCAGCATAACTAAAAGGCAGATCCAGAAGGTAACACAGACATGAGAGATCTCTGGGATAAGAGATGGCCCACCACACCTAAGTGAACACGTAAATGTGAGGGATGACAGCAAACAAATAACCCAGTTCATCGAAAACTCTATATACATGATCCCTCAAGATCTGCTCCTTTACCTAAGAAAAACCTACAGATAAAAGCCTTGACTAATCAATGTTTTCAGCCTAGACTTTAGCACTGAGACTATGTCTGAGTCCCAAACACTAATTGGAAGGCTGTTCCATAACTGTGGTGCTTTAAAGGAGGAAGCAGATCTGCTCCCTGCTGTAGTTTTTCATTATTTGAGGTACCAACAAATAGCCTTAAGATGATCTCTCTTATCTGGCCTTGCTGAAATATACAACTGTGTATCATCAGCATAGCAATGGAAGGTAATAACCTGTTTGAATATAATTTTACCCAGAGGCAGCATAAATAGCATACATTTATGCATAAATAGCATAAATTCTATAAATAGAAAAGCAGTGGGCCTAAGACAGATCCTTGTGGAACACCAAACTTTAGTTCAGAGAGTGTGGGGAACTCAACATTTACATATAGCATGGAAAAAAAAGAGAATTTAAAAAATAAAACACACAACATAAGGTTATTTTATTAAACTTAATTTTATTTTATTGCATTTCAATATTGCATTTGAGTTGTATCTTATGTGTACAAAATTAGATCATGTAATAGAAAATAGTTAATATAAAACTGTTGTTTAATATACTTCCCTGAATAAAGATTCAGGATTGGTTTAATGGTCTGTGAATTTGGAGCACAAAAAAAGATGGCTGCTGTGAAATAAATGTCCAGTGAATGAGTTCATTAATTAAGCTTTACAATTCTTGCATGTCGTTGGCAAGAGGACAGTTACAGAATTGTAAGTGATTGCGAGGTGTTGTGTTAGAAAATAGCAAATTTGAACTTCACAGTCTTGTTATTTCATGCGTTTTAAACAAGACGGGTGGGAGAGAAATCCGGGGCCATCGAGACTATAAAAGTTTCCCGGTGTGACAAATGCCAGCCTGCGAAATCTCCATGACTGATTGGAACTATCTGGACATTCAGGAATCAACAAAGAGAACCAGATAGCACCCAGAGCTACAGGGAATGTAATAAAGTAGCTCAGGCACAGTTGGAGTTTAACACACCGACCAGAGGTGGCAAAAGTACATACATCCTTCACTTAAGTAGAAGTACAGATAATCATGATTTAAAATATTCGGGTAAAAGTTAAAGTACTGACACTGAAGTGAAGACACTTTTTTACTCAAGTTAAAGTAAAGAAATATGGGCTCTGACATGTACTTAAGTAAAAAGTAGCCATTACTACTACTTTTAATGTCACGCTGGTAACTGGACATCACATCGGGCTGTCAATCGATTAAAATATTTAATGTGTGATTGTCATGAGTTAACTCATTTTTATCTTTTCTAAATGTACCTTAAATTAATACTTTCCAATTTTATAATTCTCTAATCAACATGGACATATATTACTGATTTACGCATATGTATGTTTCTTATTCGTGAAACCAAACTCAGAATAAAACATAGACAAAATAGACTTGCAAACGTTTTAAAGTAATTATGATGTTTTGAATCACGTAAATTACACCGAACAGCACTTTTGCTATGTTTCCACACAGACGGTTAATGAGGTGATACCAGAGAAACTGTACCTCTTGTAACTTTTACACGGATTACATAACCAGAGAATATTTGTATTTAATGTGAATTGGTTTATTTTAAAGTAGTTTTTCAAGCTTTTTATAAATAAACTAGTCTATGTCTGGTGTGGTGCGTGAATACCAGGAAATGAAAAAGCTGCACAATTACAGGAAAAAGGTTGATGCACTGAATGAGAACGCAATGAGAAGAAAAAATATTTACATTTCACCAAATAGATAAAAACAAAAGTAACAAGCCTGTTTGAAAAATTTACAAAGAGGAAAAGTACAGATATTTGTGTGAAAATGGAATGAGTAAAAGTGTTCTTTTTTCAGCTTCTCCTATTAGAGGTCCACTACATCTTTCAAACCATGTACCTGCATGTCAACATGGTGCCTGCAAGGATCACACGAGTTGCCCAAGTCAAGTCAAGTCAAGTCAAGTGGCTTTTTATTGTCATTTTTACTATACACAGTGGTACACAGTAAAAACGAAACAACGTTCCTCCGGAACCCTGGTGCTACACTAAACAACAAAACAACATAAAGTGCATCGAGTGCAACCTGGTGCAAACAGTGCAAACAAAAGAACAGTACAGACAGACAGAGTGCAGACAGACAACACAAGACAAGACAAAAGACAAAAACCAAGTATAGCGCCGACTAGTAAACCTACTGTATACTTAAATATACAGTACTGTGTGAGGAGAAATGTAAAAACTATACCCAGGAGAAAGTACAAACAGAACAGAACAGAACAATGTAGTGCAAAAAAACAGCAGCAAGGAGGTGCAAAGACAGCATGTAAACATTATACTGAATATAAGGTGCGAGTATAAATAATAATAAATATATAAATGGTGGTGGAGTGGATCGAGATGAGTGATGATTGTGTTTAGTCCAGGTTGTACAGTTCAGTAACAGTAACACACAGAGTGTGTGTGTGTGTGTGTGTGTGTGTGTGTGTGTGTGTGTGTGTGTGTGTAAGTGAGTGTGTGTGAGTTCTGTTCAGTTCTTTGTATTAAGAAGCCTGATGGCTTGTGGAAAGAAACTGTTACACAGTCTTGTTGTGACGGCCCGAATGCTTCGGAACCGTTTTCCTGATGATAGGAGGGTGAAGTATGTGTGTGAGGGGTGAGTGTGATCGTCCACAATGCTGTGTGCTTTGCGGATGCAGTGTGTGGTGTAAATGTCCATGATAAAGGGGAGAAAGACTCCGATGATCTTCTCAGCTGTCCTCACTATCCTCTGTAGGGTCTTGCGATCCGAGATGGTGCAATTCCCAAACCAGGCAGTGATGCAGCTGCTCAGGATGCTCTCAATGGTCCCTCTGTAGAACATGGACAGGATGGGGGGAGGGAGATGGGCTTTCCTCAGCCTTCTCAGGAAGTAGAGACGCTGCTGGGCTTTCTTGGTGATGGAGCTGGTGTTAAGTGACCAGGTGAGGTTGTCCGCCAGATGAACACCAAGGAATTTGGTGCTCTTGACGATCTCCACAGAGGATCCATCGATAATCAGTGGAGATTGGTCGCTCTGTGCTCGCCTGAAGTCCACAACCATCTCTTTGGTTTTGTCCACGTTCAGAGACAGGTTGTTTGCTCCACACCAGGCAGTTAACCGTTGCACCTCTTCTCTATATGCTGACTCATCGTTCTTGCTGATTAGACCCACCACGGTCGTGTCATCAGCGAACTTGATGATATGATTCGAGCTGTGCGTTGGTGCACAGTCGTGAGTCAGCAAAGTGAACAGCAGTGGACTGAGCACACAGCCCTGAGGGGCTCCAGTGCTCAGTGTGGTGGTGCTGGAGATGCTGTTCCCGATCCGGACTGCCTGAGGTCTCCCAGTCAGGAAATCCAGGATCCAGTTGCAGAGAGAGGTGTTCAGGCCCAGAAGGTTCAACTTCTCGATCAGGTGCTGAGGAATGATTGTGTTGAATGCTGAGCTGAAATCAATGAACAGCATTCGTACATAAGAGTCCTTGTTATCCAGGTGGGTGAGGGCCAGGTGGAGGGTTGTGGAGATGGCATCGTCCGTGGAACGGTTTGGACGATACGCAAACTGCATGGGGTCCAGGGAGGGTGGAAGCTGTGTCTTGATGTGCCTCATGACGAGCCTCTCGAAGCACTTCATCACGATGGGAGTGAGCGCGACGGGACGATAGTCATTGAGGCAGGAGACAGTCGATTTCTTTGGCACAGGAACGATGGTCGTTGTCTTGAGGCACGTGGGAACAACGTTACTGCTCAGGGAGATGTTGAAGATGTCAGTGAAGACATCTGCTAGTTGTTCTGCACATTCCCTGAGCACTCTGCCAGGAATGTTGTCAGGTCCAGCAGACTTCCGTGGGTTAACTCTGCATAGAGTTTTCCTCAATTCAGCTGTGGTTAGACAGAGCACCTGGTCAGTGGGAGGAGGGATGGTCTTCCTCGCCACCACATTGTTCTGTACCTCAAACCGGGCGTAGAAGTCGTTCAGCGCATTTGGGAGGGAGGCGTCACGGTCACAAGCAGGTGATGTGGTCTTGTAGTTCGTGATCACCTGGATGCCCTGCCACATGCGCCGAGTGTCTCCACTGTCCTGGAAGTGGTCGTGGATTTTCTTCGCGTGTGCGCACTTCGCCTCTCTGATGGCACGAGACAGTTTGGCCCTTGCTGTTTTTAAGCATGCGCTGTTTTAACAGCGCACGCACATTTGCAGTCATCCACGGCTTCTGGTTGGAGCGTATAGTGATGGTCTTGGAGATGGTCACATCATCAACGCACTTGCTGATGTAGCAGGTCACTGATGACGTGTACTCCTCCAAGTTGATGGAATCGCCGTTGGTTGCAGCCTCTCTAAACATGTCCCAGTCAGTGCACTCAAAACAGTCCTGAAGAGCAGAAGTGGCTCCTTCAGGCCAGGTTTTCACCTGTTTCAGAACCGGTTTAGTGCGTCTGACGAGCGGTCTGTATGCTGGAATTAACATAACAGAGCAGTGGTCTGAGTATCCGAGATGAGGGCGGGGCTCCGCACGATACGCGCCGGTAATGTTTGTGTAAACAAGATCCAGCGTGTTTGCTCCTCTCGTTGCAAAGTCCACATGCTGATGGAGTTTGGGAAGCACAGTCTTGAGATTCACATGGTTGAAATCTCCGGCGATAATAAACAATCCGTCGGGGTGAGCATTCTGCAGGTCGCTAATAGCGCCGTAGAGTTCACTCAGTGCCTCCTTAGCATTAGCGCTGGGTGGAATGTAAACTCCGACGATGTAAACTGTGGTGAATTCCCGTGGTAAATAAAAAGGTCTGCATCTAACAGTCACGAACTCCACTAGCGATGAGCAGTAGCATGAAACGAGTACAGAGTTCTTACACCATTCCGTGTTGATATAAACACACACGCCACCACCGCGAGTCTTACCGCACAGAGCTGCGTTTCTGTCGGCTCGAAACACGGTTAGCCCGTCTAGCTGGATGGCGGCTTCTGGAACTCTGTCGCTGAGCCACGTCTCCATGAAAACAAAGACGCAACAGTCTCTAAACGGGCCTTTTTTAAAATAGCTCACCATAGCGCCACTTACCAGTGAGCTGCATCTAATTTTTTTTGTTGCTATTTTTTTTAAAATCCGTCATGGATAGACCAAGAGTCAGAAACCAGAGTATAGTTAAACACCTTGTCTTTATTTAGTCTGAACATATACAAGGCAGAGGCTTGAGGAGAATTACGAACCGGAGAGCGGGTATAAACCGTAATGCGAGTAGGATCCGTAATGTGGGTAGAATCTATAATGTGGATAGAATCTGTAATGCGGGTAAGTGAAGGGATGATCACCAATGTGAACCGTTAAAGGCAAACCTATCTTGAGCGCTTCCTATGAAGCGGAGCCAGGAGCATGGAAGTACAGGGAATACTAGTGGTAGGAAGTCTGGTAGATCTCTCATGACAACGAGTAGGGGAAAGGTAATGGGGAACAGGTGTAGGTGATTAGAGCAGGGAGAGGCTGAGTGAGAGTTAGAGCCTTGGAGGGAGGCATGGCTGGTCGTTCCCTGACAAAATCACACTTGTATTGGTGTGAATTTAAAAATGACAATATTAAAATATAGATAACTAGATATAGATGAATATCATTAATTATTAATCATCATAACAACATATAATTAAAGGTAAATTGAGCGAATTTGTTATATCAGAAGTGTGTATCAACTGGTAGCCCTTCACATTAATCGGTACCCAAGAAGTAGCTCTCAGTTTCAAAAAGGTTGGTGACCCCTGCTCTAAACCATACAACACAGAAGGTCTCACCACAGTCCTATAAACTTTCCCCTTCACCCTTCTATCACAAATCCTTGCACTGTTGACCCCAGGTACCTAAACTCCTTCACCTTCACAACCTCTTCTTCCTGCAACCACACCACTCCACTGCCCTCCCACATTTATTCACACACATGTACTCTGTCTTACTCCTACTGACTTTCATTCTGCTTCTCTCCAGCATTTACCTCCACCTCTCCAGGCTCTTCTCAACCTGCTCCCTACTCTCACCAGAAATCACAATTTAATTCGCAAACATCATAGTCCATGGACACTCCTGTCTGACCTCATCCAAAACCTGTCCATCACCACTGCTACCAGGAAAAGTTTAGAGCCGATCCTTGATGCAGTCCAACCTCCACCTTAAACCAGTCTGTTGTTCCGACTGCACACTTCACTGCTGTCACACTGTCCTCATACATGTCCTGCACCTCCTTCATATACTTCATTGACACACCTGACTTTCTCATACAATGCCACAACACCTCTCTCAGGCACCCTGTCAAATGCTTTCTCTAAATTTACAAACACACAATGCAACTCCTTCTGACCTTCTCTATACTTCTCCATCAACATTTTCTAAGCAAGTAATGCATCTGTGGTGCTCTTTATCAGCATGAAACCTTACTGTTGTACATAACTTCATTGTGTGACTGATCAAATTAATTATTGTGACTGGTGTGACTGATCAACTTTATTATTGATCAACTTAGTTTAGATTTAACTTTATTCTACTGCAGGTCTGTACATCTCAATTATTCTTAAAGATCGGAACCAGCTCACTCCTTCTCCATTCCTCAGGCATCCTCTCACTTTCCAAAAACTTGTTAAACCATCTTGTTAAAAAGTGTGTGTGCATGTTAGTGCAGTGCTTTTATTCCCTGTTAATTTTGCTACCGTGCTGAATAAAAATCTAGGATTATGCTTGTTATTTTCTATGAGGGTGGAGAAATATGCTGATCTAGCAGCACTAAGAGATTTTCTATAATTTAAGAGGCTGTCCTTCCATGCAATTTGAAATACTGTTAATTTTGTTTGACGCCATTTACGTTCTAATTTTCAAGTGGTCTGTTTTAAGGTGCGTGTATGATCAGTATACCACTGTGCTAATTTTTTCTCCCTGATCATTTTGGTCTTAAGGGGAGCTACATCATCTAGAGTGTAACGTAACGTTGTTTCTAGATGTTCAGTGGCCCAATCGAGCTCTGCGGGGTCTGACGGAGATCTATCTAATATCGTAATTTCGGGAAGATTATTAATAAAATGCGCTGCTGTAGCTGACGTTATAGTACGCTTAACACGGTAACGTGGTGAGGTAGAAATGCAATGACTTAGGCAAATTTTAAACGAGATTAGATAATGGTCTGAAATAGCTTCAGACTGTGAATTATGACTAAGTTTTTTATTTTTAATCCAAATGTTAACAACAAATCGAGAGTGTGTCCACCACTATGAGTGGGTCCTATAACATTCTGATTAATTCCAACTGAATCTAGAATGGACACAACTGCTGCTCTTAAGGAGTCTTCCTGATTATCAAAATGAATATTAAAGTCTCCAACAATTAATGCTTTGTCTAAAGAAGTAGCTAAATTTGTAATGAAATCTGCAAATTCTATCAGAAAATCAGAGTAGGGCCCTGGGGGTCTATAAATAATAATTAGTGGAATTAACTGGCTTGACCTGCTTTCGGACACTGAATATTTTATGTTGGTGTAAAGAACTTCAAATGTTTTACATTTGTATTTAGTCTTTTGTGTGACGTTTAGATTATTATTATAAATAGCTGCTACTCCACCTCCTCTGCCATTTAGACGGGGTTGGTGTATGTAACTATACCCAGGAGGACTCGCCTCATTTAATGCTACATATTCATTCGATTTAATCCACGTTTCTGTCAAACACATTATATTAAACTTCTGGTCGGTAATAATTTCGTTTATAGTCAGCGCTTTTGGCGTGAGAGATCTAATATTCAGCAGTCCTATCTTTAGATCAGAGGTGCTGGCTGTGCGTTCAGTCCTATTTAGTTTAATGTTAATCAGGTTACTTAAACAGACTTTCTGATAACTCCTATATTTTGGTTTTGCTCAGGGGACAGACACAGTCTCAATATGGTGGATCCTGAGTGACGACTCTGTGCAGCTAGCAGACGGTCGGTTTAGCCTGTCTGTCTGCTCCCTGGCCTTGGCTCTAGACAGTCACTTGTTAACTATTGCTGTTCTGAGACTATGACCTATACTACAAGAAATGAGAGCAGCACCTTCCCGGGTGGGATGGACACCGTCCCGCCCTAACAGGCCAGCCTTGCCCTCAAAAATGCTCCAATTATTAATGAAGCCCACATTGTTTTTGGAGCACCACTTGAACATCCAGCAGTTCAGCGACCATAACCTGCTGTAGGCTACATCGCCAGTCGCATTGGGATGGGGCCAGAGCATACTACAGCATCGGACATTGCCTTCGCTAATTTACACACCTCTATAACATTACTCTTAGTAACCTCTGACTGTCGAAGTCGTATATCATTAGCTCCTGTGTGAAAAACTATCTTAGAGAACCTGTGCTTTCCTAAGAATCTAAGCTGACCTGCTATGTCCGGTGCCCTGGCTCCCGGTATACACATAACCTGTGCTGCTGGTGCCCCTAAAGGTCTAGCTAATTTCACGTGCCTCAGAATGGAGTCTCCTAAAACCAGAGCTCTTTCAGGTTTCTCAGCCGGTGCTTCACTGAGGAGGGCAAACCTGTTGGACACGCGAAGCGGGGAGGAATGGTGCTCCCGTGGGCGAGCCTTAGCGTTAGCTTTGGCTTTGCGAGTATGCCGCCGAGTCGTCACCCATTCGCCCCGCTGCGAGGGCTCTAATGCCGGAGTCGGGGGAATAGTACCTTCACCTATGGCATCCAGACTTTCCCCTGCAGAACCTGGACTGCTCTCACACTCACTAATTCTCTCCTCTAATGCTAAGATCTTCTCCGTCAAAGAGCAAACTAGCTTACACTTCTCACAGATAAAATTATCGCTTACAACGGAGAAAGACTGACTAAACATGTCACACTTCACACACTGAGTGAACTGGATGTTCGCCATAGTAGAGAAATTACGTACCTTAATGTGTTTACTGTAGTGTGTGTTCGTAGTTCTGGTAAATGTCCTCCGCTCACTGCCTTCAAACCCTCAAACAGGGAAAAAAGCGCTCTTCCAACAGCAAAAATAGTCGAGACG
Organism: Silurus lanzhouensis; assembly: GCA_039877035.1. Classification (NCBI taxonomy): domain Eukaryota; kingdom Metazoa; phylum Chordata; class Actinopteri; order Siluriformes; family Siluridae; genus Silurus; species Silurus lanzhouensis. The sequence goes on from JBCEWE010000219.1 coordinate 5,490,748, forward strand.
GAGCTAACGGAAAGTGAAGGATGCAGGGTATCAAAACGATATTTTGATATTTTAAAGCGAGAAAAGTGAGAAAAAACGAACTATAAAAAATTTAAAACGCCGATACAAACACAATTCCCGGTGAACAGTTCAACAACAGGAAACAGGAACTGACGTCACTCAGGAACCTATGATAATGATAAATGTGCAAGAAACAGCATGTAAACAGTATAATACAGTGAAAAATGATAAATGTGCAAAAAACAGCAGTTAAGAGTGTGGTACAGTTGAGAATAATAAATAATAAATAAATGAATGGTGGTGGAATGGATTGAGATGAGTGATGAGTGTGTGTTAAGTGTTAAGTCCAGAAAAAAAAAATGTTTACAGTTTGGTAACACACATTTGAGTGAGTGTGTGTGTGTGTGTGTGTGTGTGTGTGTGTGAGAGAGAGAGAGAGAGAGTTCTGTTTCATTTCTGTGTGTTGAGAAGCCTGATGGCTTGTGGAAAGAAACTGTTGCATAGTTTTGTTGTGACGGCCCGAATGCTTCGGAACCATTTTCCTGATGGCAGGAGGGTAAAAAGTGTGTGTGACGGGTGTGTGTGATCATCCACAATGCTGTGTGCTTTGCGGATGCAGCGTGTAGTGTAAATGTCCATGATAGAGGGGAGAGAGACTCCGATGATCTTCTTAGCTGTCCTCACTACCCTCTGTAGGGTCTTGCGATCTGAGACGGTGCAGTTCCCAAACCAGGCAGTGATGCAGCTGCTCAGGATGCTCTCAATGGTCCCTCTGTAGAACATGGGACCATTGAGAGGTGGGTTTTCCTCAGCCTTCTCAGGAAGAAGAGATGCTGCTGGGCTTTCTTTGTGATGGAGCTGGTGTTGAGTGACAAGGTGAGGTTGTCTGCCAGATGAACACCAAGGAATTTGGTGCTCTTGACGATCTCCACTGAGGATCCATCAATAATCAGTGGAGATTGGTCGCTCTGTGCTCTCCTGAAGTCCACAACCATCTCTTTGGTTTTGTCAACGTTCAGAGACAGGTTGTTTGCTCCACACCAGGCAGTTAACCGTTGCACCTCCTCTCTATATGCTGACTCGTCATTCTTGCTGATTAGACCCACCACGATCGTGTCATCAGCAAACTTGATGATGTGGTTCGAGCTGTGCATTGCTACACAGTCGTGAGTCAGCAAAGTGAACAGCAGTGGGCTGAGCACACAGCCCTGGGGGGCCCCAGTGCCCAGTGTGGTGGTGCTGGAGATGCTGTTCTCGATCCTGACTGACTGAGGTCTCCCAGTCAAAAAGTCCAGGATCCAGTTACAGAGGGAGGTGTTCAGGCCCAGAAGGTTCAACTTCTCAATCAGGTGCTGAGGAATGATGGTGTTGAATGCTGAGCTGAAGTCAATGAACAGCATTCGTACATATGAGTCCTTGTTATCCAGGTGGGTAAGGGCCAGATGGAGGGTTGTGAAGATAGCATCGTCCGTGGAACGGTTTGGAGGGTACACAAACTGCATGGGGTCCAGGGAGGGTGGAAGCTGTGTCTTAATGTGCCTCATGACGAGCCTCTCGAAGCACTTCATCACAAACGGTGGCGTTGGAGATGGAGGCTTTGGAGAAACAGATTCGCGAGCTGCATGTAAAACATGCCCGGCTGCGAGAGCGGAAAGCGGCACTGGAAACATCCTGGGCGGACGCGCACTCGTCCCAGGTAAATTTCCGGGTTGAACCTAACGCTCCCAGCACCTCAACTCCGCGTGTTTCTCTGCCCAGACCCAGTGCACCTACAACTCCGGCAAAGGTGCAACACGGACCCTGGATGCGGCAGCGGCGGAAGAGACATGCCAAGCCCTGGTCGAAGACGTCTCCCCCGCCACCACTACGGGCCTTCGAGATCTCGACCGAGAACCGCTTCGCCCCTCTCCGTGAGATGGAACGCGACACTGTGATTCTCGGAGATTCCATCGTCCGGCATGTCCGCGCTACCGGAGCTACAGGTAAGGTACACACTCGCTGTTTTCCTGGTGCTCGTGTTCTCGATGTCGCTGCGCAGGTACCCGCGATCCTGAAGGAGAACTTCGGAGCGGTTGTTCTTCATGCCGGAACGAACGACACCAGGCTGAGGCAAACGGAGATCTTAAAGAGGGACTTCAGGATCCTGGTGGAGACGGTACGCAGCACATCGCCCACAACGAGGATCATAGTGTCAGGACCTCTTCCCACTTACCAGCGAGGGGCTGATAAGTTTAGTAGACTTTTAGCACTAAATGAATGGTTACAGTCATAATGTCGAGAACACAAACTTCTCTTTGTTAATAACTGGAACTGTTTCTGGGAGCGTCCTAGGTTCTTCCGCCCTGATGGCCTGCACCCCAGCAGAGTTGGAGCAGCAGTGCTATCAGATAACATCTCTAGGATACTTCACACCATCTGACTGGTAGGACATCAGGAAATCTTCAACTATAAGAACACGCATACTACAGACCAAATAGTTACAAGTTCACACACAGCCCAGTTTATAGAAACCGTATCTATTCCCCGTGTAGTAAAACCAAGAATTAAATACACAAGATCCAGAAATAATCTTATTGCAGTTAAAACTGAAAAATGCCAGATAAGCAAACACCAAAAAGTTCTAAAGTTTGGTCTTTTAAACATTAGATCACTTGCACCCAAAGCGCTGATTATAAATGAGATGATCACGGATAATAATCTCGATGCACTCTGTTTTACTGAGACCTGGATTAAACCAGGTGATTATATGGGTCTAAACGAGTCCACACCGTCAGGATATGTTTATAAGCATGAGCCCCGTCAGACTGTTGTGGGGGGGGTGTAGCAACAATTTATAGTGCCTCTCTTAATTTTAGTCAGATATTAGGATTCAGCTTTAAATCATTTGAAGGGCTCGTTCTTAAAGTTGTACTTTCAGACATACATAGAAAACTCGCTCTGGTCACCGTGTACAGACCCCCAGGGCCCTACGCTGATTTTCTTCAAGTTTTCTATCAGATCTCTTGTTTAATTTTGATAAAGTGCTGCTTGTAGGAGATTTTAATTTTCATGTAGATGATGTAAACGATGCTCTAGTATTATCATTTGTTGACTTATTAAACTCTTTTGGGGTTAAACAAAACGTCACCAGACCAACTCATCGCTTTAACCACACGCTAGACTTAATAATATCCCACGGAGCAGACGTCACTGATATATATCCCACCTCAGAGTGATGACATCACAGACCATTATCTCATACTGTACACACTACCGGTAGAGCAGATTAACCGTGTTGCACCACGTTATCGACTTGGTAGGACTATTGTTCCGACCTCTAAGGACAGATTCATAAATAACCTGCCTGATTTATCTAAATTTCTCACTAAACCCATAACTGATAATAATCTTGATGAAATAACTAACAACATAGACCTTATCCTCACTAGCACATTAGACACTGTTGCCAGGTTAGAGAACAAGCATCTGCACCATGGTATAATAGTCATACGCATGCCCTCAAGAGAACAGCACATAATCTGGAGAGAAAATGGAGGAAAACTAAATTGGAGGTATTTAGAATTGCGTATAAAGACAGTATGCTCAGCTACAGACCGGCGCTAAAAGCTGCTAGAGCTGAACACCTGAGCAAACTCATAGAAAATAACAAACACAATTCCAGGTTCCTTTTCAGTACAGTAGCTAAACTAACTACAAATCAGGGCTCTGAAAATTGTGTTCCATCACAGTTTAGTAGTGAGGACTTTATGAATTTCTTCACTGAAAAAAAAAATAACATTGGAAAAACAATTGTGGCGGTCCAACCTCTGACACCATCTCCTGAGACAGTGTTACCTTCAACTCCACAACTTCACTGTTTTACATGTATAGGACAGGAAGAGCTGTATAATGTTATTGCCAAAGCTAAATCGACAACATGTCAGTTAGATCCAATTCCTACTAATTTACTGAAGGAAGTGTTATATACAACTGGTGAACCTCTTCTGAATATTATTAACTCTTCACTATCGTTAGGACACGTCCCTAAATCCCTCAAGTTAGCAGTTATTAAGCCCCTCATTAAAAAACCTAATCTGGACCCAAACACCCTATCGAATTACAGACCAATCTCAAATCTCCCATTTATGTCTAAAATTTTAGAAAAGATTGTCGCTGCCCAGTTATGTTCCTACCTGCAAGAGAACAATATCTTTGAAGAGTTTCAGTCAGGTTTTAGGCCCCATCATAGCACAGAAACTGCTTTAGTTAAAATCACTAATGACCTGTTTTTAGCTTCAGACCAAGGCTTCATCTCACTGTTGGTTTTATTAGATCTTAGTGCTACATTCGACACTATAGACCATGATCTCCTCCTAGATCGGTTACAAAATTACATCGGCATTCAGGGACAGGCATTAAGCTGGTTTAAATCCTACCTGTCCGATCGTTACCATTTCGTAGATTTAAATGGAGAGCTATCCAGGCTAATGCAAGTAAATTATGGCGTGCTGCAAGGTTCAGTTCTAGGACCCCTGCTCTTCACAATATACATGCTTCCGTTAGGAAATATTATTAGAAGGCATGGAATTAGCTTCCATTGTTATGCTGATGATACTCAGCTATATATCTCATCTAAACCAGGCGATATAGCTCAATTAACTCGGATAACTCAGTGTGTTAAGGAAATAAGAGATTGGATGACCCATAACTTTCTACTTTTAAATTCCGATAAGACTAAGATTTTGCTCATCGGCCCAAAAACTAGTATACAAAAGCTCCAGCATCTCAACCTGCATTTAGACGGAAGTTCTGTAACCACTAGTTCAATGGTAAAAGACCTGGGAGTTATTTTAGACAGCAACTTGTCTTTCAAATATCATATCAACCAAGTTACAAAAACAGCCTTCTTTCACCTTAGAAATATTTCTAAGTTAAGAAACATGTTCTCTATATCCGATGCAGAGAAGCTCGTCCATGCGTTTATGACCTCCAGAATAGACTACTGTAATGCATTACTAGGTGGATGTCCTGCGTCATTAATAAACAAGCTTCAGTTAGTCCAGAATGCAGCAGCCAGAGTTCTTACAAGGTCAAGAAAATATGATCACATAACCCCGATCTTATCGTCCCTACATTGGCTTCCTGTTAAGTTTCGAATAGACTACAAACTACTACTACTCACTTATAAAGCACTAAATGGTTTGGCTCCCATGTATCTATCCAGTCTTTTAACTCGCTACAATCCGCCACGCTCCCTAAGATCTCAAAACTCTGCGCTTCTAGTAGTTCCTAGAATAGCAAAGTCCACTTAAGGTGGTAGAGCATTTTCACACTTAAATCTTTAGCTCCTAAACTCTGGAATAGTCTTCCTGACAGTGTTCGGGGCTCAGACACACTCTCCCAGTTTAAGTGTAGATTAAAAACATATCTTTTTAGCAAAGCCTACACATAACACACATCACATCATTACCTTGTGCTCCAGAACATCTGATCACATCACATTATCAACTTGTGCTGTTAATATCATGAACAGCAGCTACGCTAATTCCTCTCCACTGCTTCTCTTTCTCTCCCCATCCCGAGACACCCTGAGGTTTGGCCAGCTCCAGTCACCTCCCACCATCTTGATGATTACGGACCTTTGAAGAAGTAGATGCCGAACTCACAAACATCCCGAACCATCTAGAGACGTACCAGTGCCATTTGGATCCCGCTACATGTGTGGAGTTTGACATTGGACCTCCTGGAGTGTTTAAAGGCTCTGGCATGGAGAAGCTGATGCTGGATCTGTGATGATCACAAATGTTGAGCTCATAAAACTAGGAACTACTAACCATATAGACTGTAGAAAGAACATCACTTATAATCTTATACTCCAGTAATCATGTTAGTTCTCACTCTCCAGTGTTCTGTATTGTTGAAAGATTTATGATCAAACTCTTGATGTCACCCAAAATGAGGATGGGTTTCCCTTTTGAGTCTGGTTCCTCTCAAGGTTTCTTCCTCATAACATCTAAGGGAGTTTTTCCTTGCCACAGTCGCCACGGCTGCTCATCAGGGACAAATTCACACTATTCACCTTAACTGTTGATTTGTGTAAAGCTGCTTTGAGACAATGTCTGTTGTGAAAAGCGCTATACAAATAAACTTGACTTGACTTGACTATAGCAGGGGGCAGATCTTTCTCTTATAAAGCCCCACAGTTATGGAACAGCCTTCCAATCAGTTTTCAAGTCAAGGTTGATCTGGAGGGAACATGGATATAGAGTGTTTGGTGCACTGGGATATTTGTATGCTGTCGTCCCCTCACATTCACACGTTCACTCAGGTTTGTTGACGGTGGTGTAGTGGGTCGTCTCTTATCTCAGAGATCCCTCATGTCTGTATTACCTTCTGGTTCTCCATTTTAGTTATGCTGCCATAGCGAGTCTTGCCAGAGTACAAACTGCACAGTGACATTATCTTTCATACAACAATAAGGACACTTAATAATCCATATCCTTCTCTTCCTGTCACCCTCTTCTCTCTCTCTCGGTCGAGTTAAACTTGCTCATGAGGCTCCAGTGACCACTGTTCCTGCCCCTCTCCCCTCCGTGGATCTTCCCACTTCATCCAGGCCTGCCTCTGGATAGTGTTATTGTCGACTGGAGGCCACTCTGTGCAGCTTGGGATGGTTTCTCATCAACGCCTTGGGTGGTTCCATGAAATTCTGGAGAAAGAACGAGCGCTTTGAGGATGGATTGGACTGTAGTTAATGTCAACAGTCTCCTACACTGACTCAGGAATACAGTTTGCTTCTGATCATCATCACTGTACCCCACAAAATTGTATATCTGCTACAAATGGACATTCGGTGCAACCCAGATGAGGATGGGTTCCCTCTTGAGTCTGGTTCCTCTAATGGTTTTTTCCCTATGCCATCTCGGGGAGTTTTTACTTGCCAAAGTCGCCACTGGCTTGCTCATCAGGGACAAACTTACTCATAAAGAACATATTCACTTTTAATCACCACATTATCTGTGTAAAGCTGCTTTAGGCAGGAGTACAAGGAGATTCGGCAGCAGGTAAAGAGGAATGTGGCGAAAGCCAAGGAAAAGGCATATAAGGAACTGTATGAGAGGTTGGACATTAAGGAAGAAGAAAAGGATTTGTACAGATTGGCCAGGCAAGAGGGACCGAACTGGGAAGGATGTGTTGCAAGTTAGAGCAATGAGGGATGGAGATGGAAATGCGTTGACACTTGAGCAGAGTGTGTTTAGAAGGTGGAGGGAATATTTTGAGCAGATGATGAATGAGGAACATCAGAGAGAGAGCCGGTTGGATGATGTGGAGTTGGTGAGGCAGGAAGTGGATAGGATTAGTAAGGAGGAAGTGAGAGCAGCGATTAAGAGGATAAAGAGTGAAAATCACCACTGCAAACAGGAAAGGGCTCAGGGCTGATCCATATGGCACTCCGTCATATGCTTTCTCTGAATCCACAAATACACAATGCAATTCCTTCTGTCCTTCTCTACACTTCTTCATCAACATTCTCAAAGCAAGTAAGGCGTTTGTGGTGCTCTTCCTCGGCATGAAACCATACCGTTGCTCACAGATGTCACCACTTCTCTCAAGAAGTATAGAGAAGGACAGAAGGAGAGTATTTGTGGATTCAGAGAAAGCATATGACAGAGTGCCAAGAGAGGAGTTGTGGTATTGTATGAGGAAGTCAGGTGTGTCAGAGAAATATGTGAGGGTGGTGCAGGACATGTATGAGCACAGTGTGACAGCAGTGAAGTGTGCAGTAGGAACGACAGACTGGTTTCTAGGTGAAGGTTGGACTGCATCAAGTATCAGCCCTGAGCCCTTTCCTGTTTGCAGTGGTGATGGACAGGTTGATGGACGAGGTCAGACAGGAGTCTCCCTGGACTATGATGTTTGCGGATGATATTGTGATGTGTGATGAGAGTAGTGAGCAGGTTGAGAAGAGCCTTGAGAGGTGGAGGTATGTGCTGGAGAGAAGGGGAATGAAAGTCAGTAGGAGTAAGACAGAGTACATGTGCGTATATGAGAGGGAGGGCAGTGGAGTGGTGCGGTTGCAGAGAGAAGAGGTGGAGAAGGTGGAGGAGTTCAGGTACCTGGGGTCAACAGTGCAAAGTAATGGAGAGTGTGTTAGGGAAGTAAAGAAGAGAGTGCAGGCCAGTTAGAGTGGGTGGAGAAGAGTGACAGGAATGATTTGTGATAGTAGGTTATCTGCAAGAATGAAAGGTAAAGTTTATATTTCTGTGGTGAGACCTGCGATGTTGTATGGATTGGAGACAGTGGCATTGAGTAAAAGACAGGAGGGATGTAGCTGGAGGTAGCAGAGCTGAAGTTGTTACGGTTTTCGTTTGGAGTGACGAGGATGGACAAGATTAGAAATGAGTTTATTAGAGGGACAGCCCATGTAGGACGTTTTGGTGACAAGGTGAGGGAGGCAAGATTGAGGTGGTTTGAACATGTGCAGGGGAGGGACATGAGTTATATTGGTAGAAGAATGCTGAGGATGGAGCCACCAGGAAGGAGGAAACGAGAAAGGTAAAGGAGGAGGTTCATGGATGTGGTGAGGGAAGACATGCAGGTAGTTGGTGTGAAAGAAGCAGATGTAGAGGACAGGGTTGTATGGAGACGGATGATCCGCTGTGGTGACCCCTAATGGGAGCAGCCGAATGAAGAAGAAGAAGTATTGGAGATTGCATGAGTGATGCAGGGTCATTTGGTCACAGGTATAATATGAAGTGCTGTCATGCAAGCTTTGTCACCTGTAAGCGCGAAGGTAGAGCTGACGTAATTACCGTGCTCCCTCTTTTTTTTGCGCAATGTGATAGCGATGAGAGGTATGATTTATCAGCTCTTCGGAAAAAGTTTTAGAATAATGTTAAATACTACAGTGGAATCCGCTTATCTCGACCTCGGTTACCTCGACAACCCTATTAAGTCGACGTTTTTGAAGTGGAACCGCCAAATTCTCGCTTTTTCTAAGCATTTTTTATTGGTTATGTCGAGCACAAGGGGGGAAAAAATTTGCCATTTAACGCCGGTTATCTCGGTGCAGCCGCAGAAGAACTCGCGGAAGTGGCGGAAAAATCAAGTCTTACAGCTGCTACAGGTGTTGTATTGTATACTGGTGAATCTCTGCTGTTAGTTAGTGCACATATGCCTTTTGTTGTTAAATGTTATGCGATGAACAGGAGGCGAAAGCCTCGCTTTGCGGCGCGGAACGTGTGATGAGCAAAAGCATAGAATGAACACCGGCAGGATCGGGGAGGAATCTGGGATGTGCATTGGGAAGAAAAGAGCAGCCGTTGAGAGAGTGCCGGTGGGAAGGCACGTACCGGGATACACATGAGCGATAACAACGACTGCCGTGAACCAACATATACCAACAATAACGGACAGTGAGAGTGTGGAAGTTTAAATAGGAGCTGGTGATGATGATAAACGAGCACCATATGTGCGCGATTGAAGCCGAGAGCTTCAGAGAAAGCGGCCGAGAAAGCACCTGACACGCTGAAGGGGGCCGAAGGGGGCGTGGCAGGTGGATTCCTGACAGATAAACATGTACTGTATGTATTTTTATAGCATGCTTTCTTCAAACAAATCGCGGCAATGCTGTTGTGTAAAAAACCCTCCAAAAACACGTGCATGCACATTCTCATTTATTAACACACATCATGTACATAAAGAAATTTCAAGCATGTTAATATATTGCCGCCATTTTGATTTTCGTATATCTCGATCATCGGTTACCTCGATGCTTTTTGGCGACCCCCTAGGCAGCGACATAACCGGGTTCCACTGTAATTGGTTAAGGAATTTTTGTGTTAAACATGATTATTTGTTAATTTTTCTCTTGATTTGCGGTTAGTAATTCAATTGATGAATGTTGTATTGTGTATAGTTATTTTTAGAATTATTTTGGGTAATGGCTGCCATTACATGTGCGTTATTCTTTAGTTGAGTTCAAAGAATAATAATGTATTTTCTGTTAAATCAATATACATTGAGAGAATATGTAATGATTGACAGGCACGGCTAGACCAGAGATTCTCCATTTATTATCTGATGGTGTCTGTTGTTTCAATACAGTGATGAGAGAACACAGAAGCTAAAAGTAAATCATATGACGATTGTACCAACGTGTGGAGTCTTTTTATTTAAAAACGCACACAATGCAGAGCGATCCCTCTATCTATCTATCTATCTATCTATCTATCTATCTATCTATCTATCTATCTATCTATCTATCTATCTATCTATCGATCGTAATTTCCGGACTATAAAGCGCACCCATATATAAGCACTGAATTTGACAAATATTTTTATTTTTAACATAAATAAGCCGCACCTGTCTATAAGCGTGTTTACACTGAAACTAATGAACTTTACACAGGCTTTAACGAAAGACACTAAATGTAATATGTATTTGTAATATGCTTCTATTAGGAGCATAGCGGTATTTTGGGAAAAGCATGTGACTGCATTCTCCTGGTATTACTGCGTGTGTGTGCGTGTGAGATTGAGGATTATGTCCTTTTTATTTTCTAAAGCTCATTTCTAAGTTTCTTTGACTAACCCATAACGCTGTTGCCAAGAAAAATAAAAAAGCACGAGTTTTGGAAACCTGTCTGTGCTTATATGTGTGTGCGTGTGAGACTGAAGTGTAAGACTTGCAACTGGAGTTTTAGTGAGCTATCCCTTCATCCTTCAAAAACTTAGAAATCATGGGGGGTCTGAAATTGTCATCGTAGGTGCATGTCCACTGTGAGAGACATAATCTAAAAAAAAAAATCCAGAAATCACAATATGTGATTTTTAAACTATTTATTTGTATGATACAGCTGCAAATAAGTATTTGAACACCTGAGAAAGTCAATGTTAATATTTGGTACAGTAGCCTTTGTTTGCAATTACAGAAGTCAAACGTTTCCTGTAGTTTTTCACGAGGTTTGCACACACTGCAGGAGGGATTTTGGCCTACTCCTCACACAGATCTTCTCTAGATCTAGTCAGGTTACTGGCCTGTCGCTGAGAAACACGGAGTTTGAGCTCCCTCCAAAGATTCTCTATTGGGTTTAGGTCTGGAAACTGGCTAGGCCATGGCAGAACCTTGATATGCTTCTTACAGAGCCAATCCTTGGTTATCCTGGCTGTGTGCTTCGGGTCATTGTCATATTGGAAGACCCAGCCTCGACCCATCTTCAATGCTCTAACTGAGGGAAAGAGGTTGTTCCCCAAAATCTCACAATACATTGCCCCGGTCATCCTCTCCTTAATACAGTGCAGTCGCCCTGTCGCATGTGCAGAAAAACACCCCCGAAACATTATGCTACCACCCCCATGCTTCACAGTAGGGATGGTGTTCTTGGGATGGTACTCATCATTCTTCTTCCTCCAGACACGTTTAGTGAAATTATGACCCAAAAGTTCTATTTTGGTCTCATCTGACCACATGACTTTCTCCCAGGACTCCTCTGGATCATCCAAATGGTCATTGGCAAACTTAAGACGTGCCTGGACATGTGCTGGTTTAAGCAGGGGAACCTTCCGTGCCATGCATGATTTTAAACCATGACGTCTTAGTGTATTACCAACAGTAACCTTGGAGACGGTGGTCCCAGCTCTTTTCAGGTCATTGACCAGCTCCTCCCGTGTAGTTCTGGGCTGATTTCTCACCTTCCTTAGGATCATTGAGACCCCACGAGGTGAGATCTTGCATGGAACCCCAGTCCGAGGGAGATTGACAGTCAATCCTTATTTTTGTCTCTAGTGTCTTTGGACAGCTCTTTGGTCTTGGCCATGTTAGTAGTTGTATTCTTACTGATTGTATGGGGTGGACAGGTGTCTTTATGCAGCTAAACACCTCAAACAGGTGCATCTAATTTAGGATAATGATTGTAGTGGAGGTGGACATTTTAAAGGCATACTAACAGGTCTTTGAGGGTCAGAATTCTAGCTGATAGACAGATTTTTTTTTTTAGATTATGTCTCTCACAGTGGACATGGAGCAGGGTATTCAAATTCAAACTTATTTTCCTCACTGTATATATATATATATAATTTGCCATCACCAGGCCATGTGCCAGATTGTAGAATTATTCCAGCTGTCCTTGAAAACAATTTAAAGTTATGATTACGAATGACAAATTGAAGGTCAGTTTCCTGTGCATTTTATTAAAGTTCAAACTGGAAGTTTATAATTTATACTTCACCTGTATAGAATTTCTACAACATATAGAAACTATCTGACAAAACCTCAGATTTCAAATGACAGCTACATACTACATTTTAAGTAGAAATTAAGAACATTAAGAGCATCTTTGTTTTAAATAAAACATGTGGCAGCATCCCTTATATAAAAGACAAACAAATTTGTAGGGAAAAAACTTTAAACAATAAAATGGCTCATGAAAAGAAAGATTTAACTATAAAACATTAGATTACCTGTATGTGCTTTCTCGAATTTTACAGCGAATTCTTGAATGCCAGCACTTTTTTACACCGATAATTTCAAACATCTCCTTCATATATGACCATGGGTGATGAGGAATGTCTTTGTTTTTATTTATTTTCACATTGGTGGCTTCCTCTAAATTCACATGAACCATTCCTCTTGTTGCCTTGATCATTGTTAGATCCGCTTGCCTACGTCTATGTCTGATAGCCAGAAAATTATACACCAGTGATATGGTGAAAACAGCGCTCAATGAGGAGAAATAATACTAAAAGTAACGAGGCTGGTTTGAAAATGTAAGAAGTAGAAAGTACAGATATTTGTGTAAAAATTTAATGAGTGAAAGTAAAAAGTCAGAAAAATAAATAGTGGAGTAAAGTACTGATACCAGAAAAATCTACTTAAGTACAGTAACAAAGTATTTGTACACTACACTCTTACTGTACTTTTCCTTCAGAATCACCCCTACACCATTTCTCTTTCCATCCAAACCATGAAAGAACAGTTTAAACCCACATCTAATGTTCCTGGCCTTACTCCCTTTCCACAAACCCACATCTAATGTTCCTAGCCTTACTCCCTTTCCACTTGGTCTCCTGAACACACAACATATCTACTTTTCTCCTCTCCATCATATCAGCTCCCTCTCTCCCTTTACCTGTCGTAATACCAACATTTAAATTGTCCACCCAAACCTCCACTCTCCTACACTTCTTCTCCTTTCCCTGCTGTCTCTGTAGACGTCTTCCTTCTCTTTTGCTCCTCTTTCGGCCAACAGTAGCCCAATTTTCACCGGTACCCTGTGGCTAACAATACCTGCTACATTCAAGAAAACCTATTTTTAGGCTGCTTTCCATGATTTTCATCTAGCTCTGACAACATATAAATTGTCCATCTGAATGTCACACTCTTTTATGATCCACTTGGTCTGTTAAAAATAAGTAACTAGCTAATCTTTCCAATCTATGTTGAGTAATGGATAAGGTTATATAAACAATAGTAAACTGTTATTAAATAAAGCTTGTGTTTGATTTTCTGGTTATACATAGTGTATTGACTGCTATCCTACTAAACACCTTAAAGAGGAACTGGAATAAAAATCTCACACCAGGCCATCTACATGACATCAGTGCCTGACTTTTAATGCCTGTGGTTAAATGGGCACATTAAATTAATTTACAAATCGAGTGGAAATCCTTTTTAGAATAGTGTCCGTTATATCAGTAAAAGGAAAAAAACACAATCTTTCGATGGTCTGTTGTGTTTACATTCTATTTGGTTACATTTGCCAGCAAAGAATATTAAAAAAAAAAATTATGCTTTCAAGTGGCGTGTGCTTAAAGTTGGTGAGCCACTTCTCTTATCCTTTTACTTAAGAGACTTCTCAGATGCTTGAAATATACACAGGGTTGTTTGTATATTCTGACTGGGCTAAAATATGGATTTAAGCATGGGCACAACAAGTAACTGAAAAAAGTACCTTCTCCATGTCAATATTGACATAACCTTTGTACTCATGTTCCCAGCTCTGATTACACCCTATGCTGAGGAGAGATTGAATGTGATTCTGTAAATATCAGGCTGATGGTCTGTGCTGTCAATTTGGCCTATTTACAAAACATTTGCAATTCCTGACAAAATCTTTTATGAATTGCTATAATGACCCATTATTTTTTCCGACTTTTTAGAACCTTTTTTTCCAAATATAAATGTATTAAATTTGAATGTTTGGGCATTGCCCAAAGAAATCGCACACAATTCAGAACAATGTTAAATAAGGAAAAACACAAGAGTCACTTTATGTGGCATACATGCTTATAAGCATATCAAATGTTTATGTTTATAACACAAAATATGGATTTCATAGATGGGTGGCTAGAAATAGTTCTTGTGATGAATGTGAGGTCATCTGTCCAACTGGCAGGATTATGCAATACTATGATCTGTAGAAACTATTTAAGTTAATTCATGTAAAACCCTGAAATGCAGTGGTACTGAAAACTACAAAAGATACAGTACTGAATAGCTGAATGTAGTTTATATTTATTAAGATTTCTATTGTCACTATCAGGATATTTAGGGTATCAAAGGTGGGGCGAATATGTTTTTTATTTCTTGATTCTTTAATCACTGATAAAAGACCATTTCAGCATAACATTTAAACATAAACAAAATAGTAATAGTATTTATTATTAAAAAAGTAATTGTTTTCTCGATTTATGTACTGTAGCTGTGTTTTATATGTTTACAACCTCAACACATGAAAGAAAACATCAAAAATTTTATAATGCTTTAAATATTTAATGCTACTTTTTCATGTAATTTATACTTATTTAAAAAGTGAAAATCAATATCAATTATGTCATATATAATGTAACACAATATTGTACCGCTTTTCTGATTTAGATTCTGCATTAGTGACCTTGGCAGTACACTTTTTACAGTGCTTAATTTATTATGCAGTTAAAGCTAGCATCCTTGTGTATAGAAAATTAATTTTTTGATGGGTCTGCAACGCGTCCCATAAAGATAAGACAGTCAGTGCGCTGTTCATAGATGAAAAACAGAAAGGGACGATCCACAATGAAGCGTGTCTGTGTTGACAGAGGCATAAAACCAACATGAGTCAGTGCTGCTCCTTCAGTGCCCTCCTCATTTACTGTTATGGCACTTTGGTGCTTAAACTGAAAAGGAAAAAAAAACCATTATGTGACACATAATCATGAAAAAAAATATATTAATATATTCCAAACAGACTAAGCTAGCTTGACATACTCTTTAAATACAAATAAGTAGCTCAGTATAGATATATAAAAAAAAAATTATACAAAATACAAAACCATTTCCTTTTAGCACAAGATCTTGTCTTACCCAGTTGACAGAGACTTTCTCAGTTGCCATAGGAGAGAAGTCACCCTTTTCTGTGAAGAGGTCAGTTAGACCCAACTG
The DNA here is from genome assembly GCA_039877035.1 of Silurus lanzhouensis. NCBI lineage: Eukaryota > Metazoa > Chordata > Actinopteri > Siluriformes > Siluridae > Silurus > Silurus lanzhouensis. Next base: position 5,506,148 of record JBCEWE010000219.1, read on the forward strand.
CTTCAAGTGGCTGACCAGATCATAGTTCTGCTCCAGCTTAAATCGTGGGAACACCACCTCACGTGTTCTAACAGAAATACCATTTTCAGACATTTTTTAATTTTTTATTGTGGAAAAGCACATTTCAAATTCAACAGCATCTTTTTAATATGGTTGTGATGCCAGGAATTAACTAAATGATAAATTTAAGATTATTTTTCTGATGAGTGTTTTATTGATACCTCACCTGTTGGTCATATTGTTGAGCCATTTGTTAATTACAGTAGGGGAGACCTCTTGTTCAAGAAATTTCATACCAGAAAATTTCTGAGGCATAGCAATGAGCATGCTTATGTTTCCCTTGTAGGCCAGCTGTAGGACATCACAGTTCAGCTCATGGTCGACTGCAGCCAGGTATGAACCCTTATTCTGCATCATGGGCACACGAACCTGATGCTTCTCATTCACACGGAAATTACGGTAATGGGTCAGCTCCTCTGGAAACTTCTGCTCCCATGTTCCTGCATGTTCAGCCCAGGGTCTAGATGAGAACTACACTAAACTCTTCCTAAGTTTAAGTGTTTTAAATGCAAGACTTAAAAATGTAAAGTATCAATAACTTAAAAAACAATATGCAAACATTCTTAAAATTACACTGGTTATCATAATGCTCTAGTGTTGTTGATAAAAAAGCCCAGTTCAGCCAATCAAGTAACCCAGTCTTCTAGTGGTACAAGAAGAACTGCAATGGGGTAGATATTTTGTGTCAGTCCCCAAACTAGCTTCACTATTTCTTCATATTTTAAACTCACCTTGAAATGTAGCCCCTTCAAACAATTTCCTTATTCCTCTTCCCACTACTGTTTATTTGAATTCTAAGAAAACTTGCATATTAGAGAGGTATTAAACAATTTATTATTATTTTTTCTATTGTTTGTTTGTTTAAGACTGCAATGCTTAAGAGATTGTGGTGTTTACCTTTAAAATACAGGTAGTTTAAAAGTATTACCGCCATGTTGGGGTCAACACTTTTAAGTGGTTCCTTGATCAGGCCTTTGGTCATTTTCTGAATACGCTGGTTTGCTTTCACAAGGAATGTTGGGTCTCTAAAATCCACAGATTGAGGCTCAGCAAAATAGTATGCCTTTGCCTGTCTACGGAAGTTCTCTGACATGAGAACAGTATGCTTGATGTAAAGGTCATTGACAGATCGTAATGTGTATCCAAAATTCCGCCTGAAGAGTCGGTGTGTAAGTTTGCTGAAAAGCTTGTGCACAGTGGAATCATTATAATGTATGCTTGCATTTATAAATTCAGCAAAGCCTAATGCTTGGTAGAGCTGCTTGTGTGTAGTCGAACCGACAGCCAGTGCAATCATTCCCATAGTAATGGAGATTCCAGCAGGTGCCAGCAGGATATTATCTGTTTGATTCACTTCATTGCGTAGGCTTCGATAGAGGCGAAATCCAAAAAAAGCATTGACCACATTAATGCGCTGAAGCCGTGTTCGACCATGAAAGAGTCTTAAGAGACATGCTTGGCACACTTTAGGGTCAGACAATCCTGAGACAAACTTAGGGTCTGGCTCAGGTGTGGTAATTTCATCCACTGCATCACCTTCAGTGTAGTCATCATCTCCTTCCAATATCTTATCAAAATCAATGTAATCCTCCTCTTCGAGTCCTTCCAGTGGCAAATCTTTGGTGATTGTGTTATTTTGATGGAAGTCTGGAGACACAGACTCCATCTGTTGGTTGTCATCAACATTTGGACGTGCCTGTGAATTAATAGCCATTGCATTGATTTTTTCATAGAAGCTGAAGTGTGAACCGAGGTCCTTCACTCCACCCAATGCTGGAGCATTTAGTAGAAAGGTTGTTGCTATGACTAAAAGAATCCACATCCTTTAAAAATGTTGAAATGAAAGTTTTGTTAAGTAAAAAATAAAAATGGCAGTTGATTATATTATATATATATATATATATATATATATATATATATATATATATATATATATATATATGCAGTATTTCTGTAGAACCATTTTTTTTTTACTTACCTTTTCTCTCTGTCTCTGATATGCAACTGTGTGTATTCTGTTTGTTTGTGATCAAATCCTCTTTGAAGACTTGGACTTTGGGGTTAGCTTGCAATGATCAAACAGTTCAAAGGGTGGTTTTACTTTGATGCTAGTTTTAACTGTTTATGCCAACTTTTACAAAGATTTTTATTTATTTGCAATCACATTATCATTAATATTGTGGCAGACGTTACTGGTGTTAATCATAAGTTAATTTATAGACTTTGCTTGCAATCCCTTCTGCAGTTCCAAAAACGTGGGATACTGTGTATAGTGTAAATAAAAACAAATACAAAATTTTAAATGCAATGATTTGCAAATCTCATAAACTCATATTTCATTCACAATAGAACATAAAAACATATTTTTTAACTAAGGAAATCACTAGATTCTCAAATCATTGTCAAAAAAAATGTAATCACATTCTATAAATAAGAAAGCATGTGAAGGAGAAAGTGTAGTGCAGAGGTAGATTTATTAAATTCTATGAATAATACTTCTTTCTCTATGATTAATAACTTTCTACTTATTGTTTTTTATTTTGGTCATATCACACAATTAAAAGGAAATAGAAAGGTTCTGATAGCATTCATCACTAGTTAATTGTCAGGGATCCACCTGCCATGCCCCCCTCGGCAGCTGTCATGCTGCCGCAATCTCTGCCGCTCCCGGCTTTAACTACAGAAAACCTGTCCCTCGTTTATGTTTCCCTACATAAGCTCCCATTCCGATCTTACTCGTGTCGGACCTACCAGATGGTTATCGTGACCTACCGAATTCTAGATCGCAAGGATTCCTCCCTGGTTCATGCTTTGTGTTCTGTGTCACAGGAGATCACTCCCGTTACGGATTATACCTGCCCCTTTGATTAGACCCGCTTTACACACTGCACGCTTCCTGGATTCTACCTGCAGTACGGATTGTACACGCGATAGGGTTCGTACATTGATTCAAGTCCGGTTTGTGTTCTAACACTAAATAAAGATGATTGAGTTACTTTCGCATCCGACTCGTGGTCCGTACCCTGACAAAAGGCGGACCGCGGTACATCGTCCCTTTCACTGCCCTGTAGCGGAGCAACACCCTCGTGCGGAACGCTGGAGCAGAGCGGCACCCTCGTGCGGAACTCTGGAGCGAAGCGGCACCCTCGTGCGGAACTCTGGAGCGAAGCGGCACCCTCAGCGGAATGCTGGAGCGGAGAGACAGAAAGACCAAAACAGAAAGAGGAATCGCTCTACCGCGATGGATCGGCAGGCAAACTCCTCTTTGGATTTCTCCCGGAAAATGCCTGCCGCTCCTCGCGGATCATGCTTGCCGGTGCTGGATCATGCAAGCGCGGCTGCGCCATGCCCCTCCAAGTGCCCTGTGGAATTCCCAGCTCGCTTTTCCGGCAAAGCGGGCGGATTCCTACGGTCAGCAGGTACGTGGATTTGCAGTCATCCCAATTCCCCACCGAACAAGCCAAAATTGCGTTCTTCATTTCCCTCTTGTCTATAGAGGCTCTCTCTCGGGCCAGTATAATGTCGAGCGTGAATAGAGGTGATTTTGGCTCGTATGCCAATTTCATCAGGCTTTGTATGGGGATGTTTGGGATGACAACTTCCACCGAGCGTGTCTCTCTGCTCCAGTGTCGAGCCGAGCGCGCCGCTCTGTTCCAGCGCCCTGCCGAGTGCGCCGCTCTGTTTCAGCGTTCTTACGAGCTTGTCTCTCCGCTCCAGTGTTCCGCCGAGGGTGCCGCTACAGGGCAGCGAAAGGGACGATGTACCGCAACCCAGCCGCGAAGAGGACGTTGTACCGCCGCCCGGCCACTAAAGGGATGTCGTTCCGCCACCCAGGCACGAAAGGAACGTCGTACCGCCGCCCCGGCGCAAAAGGGACATAGTAAAGCCTCCCGGCCGCCAAAAGGACGTCGTACCGCCGCCCGACCACCCGCCAAAAGGACGACGTACCGCCGCCCGGCCACCAAAAGGACGTCATACTGCCGCCCGGCTCGAGTCATTTGTTCTCCCTCAGGATTCGGCCAGCATGGGTCTGGGTTTAAAAATGGCAAAAGGTGACTGGACTGTACACCAATAGATATGAGTATCTCTGTCATATCTAATAATGTCCATCTTGTGTAGATGAAACGGTAACTGAGTAAATAAAAATATAAAATAAAAAAAAAAGAGAACACGTAGTGATGCAGTCGTGATGGCAGCCGACTTCACCGGCACCATCTTGGACCTTAACATGTTTACGGAAGCAGTTGTGGGATTCATCAGGAAACTAGCGAATGATACGATGTTGAAAACCACCATCAGAACGTTTCCCAACCAGAAGCCGTGGGTGGATAAAACCATTCGTGATGCTCTGAGATCCTGCTCCACTGCCTACAACACGGGGATCACCACCGGGGACATGGACGAGTACAAGGCCGCGTCTTACAGTTTTCGCAGAGCAGTGACGGATGCAAAGTGCCGCTACAGGAGGAAACTTAAGTCACACTTCCAACATGGTGGCTCTAGGAGCCTGTGGCAGGTACTAAGAACAATCACGGACTACAGAACACCATCTTCTATTATGGGGAATGCGGACGCTTCTCTGGCAGACAAGCTAAATATCTTTTATGCTCGCTTCGAGGCTGCAGCTAACCATGCTAGCGGCGCTAGGGGCACAACCAGCATGCATGCCGAGAGGGCCGGAGAGGTAAACTCGTTCACCATCTCAGGAGCATTACGTGAGGAGGGCATTCAAGAGAGTGAATACCAGGAAGGCAGCAGGACCAGGTGGCATCACAGGTCGGGTTCTGAAAGCCTGCGCTGACCAGCTAGCACCGGTGTTTACTGAGATATTTAACCTCTCTCTGGAACAGTCTGTTGTCCCCTTCAAACAGTCCACCATTGTTCCGGTCCCAAAGAAACCCCAGGCTGCCTGCCTCAACGGCTATCGTCCTGTAGCCCTGACCTCAGTAGTGATGAAGTGCTTTGAAAGACTGGTCAGAGACTTCATTACTACCTCACTTCCAGACACACTGGACCCATTACAGTTTGCGTACCGCCCAAACCGTTTTACTGAGGACGCCATTGCTCATCGCCACACTACGATGAGCCACCTGGACTACAAAAATGGGAATTATACAAAGATGCTGTTTGTGGACTACAGTTCAGCATTTAATACCATAATTCCCTCCACACTCACCTCTAAGTTGGAGGTTGGGGGACTTAGCCTGCCGCTGTGTAAATGGATCTCTGAGGCTGTGTCAATGGATCTCTGTCTATCTGTCTATCTCTGTTTATTCTGTCTCATGCTTTGTGTTCTGTGTCGCAGAAGATCACTCTCGTTACAGATTATACCTGCCCCTTGGATTCTACCTGCTTTACAGACTGCACTCGCTGTGCGGATTTATACGTGCTTTCTGGATTCTACCTGCAGTACGGATTGTACAAGCGTTATGGTTCGTACCTCGATTCAAGTCTGGTTTGTGTTCTAACACTAAATAAAGATGATTGAGTTACTTCCGCATCCGACTCGTGGTCCGTACCCTGACGGTAATATTTGTCCATAGTTTTATATTATAATTAAAGTTGCCTCATATTTGCCAGTAATAAGTCAGTCATCTAATTTTATGATAGAAGTTTAAGTAATAATGTTAAGACAATTATTTTTTTTTTAATAAAAATGTCATTTCGATTTGATTTTCAAATTAATGTTTTTTGTTTAAAAGAAAAAAAAATTTGTTTCTCAAACAATTTGTACAAGAACTTTACCCTATTAAAAAGGTGGAATAATGGGGTAATTCAGGATGGTTTTCTCATGGGCTGAGTAGGCAATTTCCATTATAAATAAAAATAGCAAAAGAATAAATATATTATACAGTATAGATATACATTATATAAAGAAGAAACAGATACAGTATGATAAAGTAATGTACTGCAGCAGAACTTTTTTTTTGGGTAAACACTGCTGATACAATAGCATAATTGACATGAAATGAATTAAAGTGAAGGTGAAGAGCAACCATTATCGAAGCGAACAATGTAACAGCAGAAGAGAAAATGGCATTAAAATGGCAGTGCACATGGTTGTGAATTGTGAATGATGGTCAAGTGCAGATATGGATTAATGAGCTAATCCTAAAACTGTCTTAAAGCAGTGCTCTACACTGTGATCCTGTTGGTACAAATTACCCTGAAAGGCACTTCTGGGAGGAATAAAGTAATCTAACTATCTAACTACTAGTGGTTAGGATGCAGGGCTCTCACCGCTCTGGCCTGGGTTCGAGCGCCGCATCCTAACCACTAGACCACCAGGGACCCCAAAATAATCCCACTATAAATAATTAAGATAAATAATCTTTCCTGCCTTGTTTAGTGACATAAAATGTTTATATTAGACACATTTCTGAGATGAATTAAAGGCTTTTCTTTTAATACAGTCTTTGAAATAAATGATTACACTAAGGTATGCTATACATGATACATAAAATAGAAAGATTATTCAAAGACATCATGTACAGTGGTGTGAAAAAGTGTTTGCTCCCTAAACCTAATAACTGGTTGGGCCACCTTTAGCAGCAACAACTGCAATCAAGCATTTGCGCTAATTTGCAATGAGTCTGTTACAGCACTGTGGAGGAATCTGTGGGGATCTTTATGATGTTTTCTGGCAATACTGAGATAAGCCTTTATGTTCTTTTTGCTTAGCAGCGGTTTTTGTCTTGGAACTTTTTTGCTCAGTCTCTTTCTTATGGTGGAGTCATGAACACTGACCTTAACTAAAGCAAGTGAGGCCTGCAGTTCTTTGAATGTTGTTGTGTTGTCTTTTGTGACCTCTTGGATGAGTCATCGCTGTGCTCTTGGGGTAATTTTGGTCAGCCGGCCACTCCTGGGAAGGTTCTCCACTGTTCTATGTTTTTGCCATTTGTGAATAATGGCTCTCAGTATGGTTCGCTGGAGTCCCAAAGCTTTAGAAATGGCTTTATAACTTTTTCCAGACTGATAGATCTTTCTCTTTTGTTTTCTGAATTTCTTCTGGCTTTCAGCATGATGTCTAGTTTTTAAGGATCTTTTGGTCTACGTCACTTTGTCAGGCAGGTACTATTTAAAAGATTTCTTGATTGCGAACAGGTGTGGCAGTAATCAGGCCTGGGTGTGGTTAGAGAAATTTAACACAGGTGTGATAAACCACAATTTTAACAGGGGGCAAACACTTTTACACAGGGCTATGTAGTTTTGGATTTTGTTTTTCCATAACAATAAAAACTTTCATTCAAAAACTGCATGTTGTGTTCACTTGTGTTATCTTTTACTAATATTTAAATATGATGATCTGAAACATACAAAAAAATAAGAAATCAGGAAACCAACACTTTTTCACACCACTGTATTTAGATGTATGTGGTCTTTATGTGGTCATTGTAAAATTGTTTCTTATAAGTGACAAATTTAATAAAGTAGACATGTACAAAGCAAACACAATAAAAAAAAAAAAGAGCAAACCTGCCATCTGCTGGTCATTTACCATTCGCAACAAGGATGGAGTCCTCTTTTCAACCTCTTTCTTAAATAAATCCACCTGACGTATAAAATACGAAATAGAACTTTTATTCTGGTCCGTTTATCTTCTTGTCATTCAATTTTGGTTTTAAAAAGAGAAATTAAAATGAAAAAAACGTTATTTCTATTTTCTTCTAATACTCCAAAACTGGAAAAAAAATGTCCCTTTTCTTTGTTGATGCACATGAATAAAAATCAAATGTAAGTTAAAAAAATTAAGCCCTTTTTTGTTTATGTCTAATTGCAGAATTACAGAAGCAATACGTCACAACGGTGTCTGGCCAGAAATGGGTGGAGCTTATACAGTCCATAGAGGTAGTTGCGCTATCACTATAAACAATTGTCATGTAAAAATACAGTAAAATACTGGCAGCAGGGTTGCCAGTAGTTTAATGTTAATTTTACAGTTTTCCTACTGTTATCTATTTAGCAGTATGTTACTGTAATTTTATTGATGACTGAATTACAGTACATAACTGTATTTTCTTGATTTCACAGTAGACTACTGGCAGCAGGGTTGCCAGTACATTACCTTTTTCAGCAGTATTATTGTTATAATACAATATACTAATACACAGTATAGTGCTGTATCTTATTTTGAAAAATTACAGTATACTAGTGGCAGGGCTGCCACAGTTGTTTCCCACCATTAACAATGACACTTCATCATGATCCAAATACAGCACCATGTGGCCATTTTTGTAAACCGCCCATGTTAAAGGCAGCATTAACATCCAATTACTATAAATTAAACACTTAAACAATTAAAGCCATGCAGCAATTAATAATATATAAAAAGAAGAGGCATGGAAAATATGAAAATTAGTTATGTAACCCAATTTTTATTTTAAACAGGCAGCAACAATTGAGAACTGTACTTAATTTGTCTTTGAAAGTCTTCCAGCTTTGATTCCTGACACTTGTGACTCGTTAACTATACAACTATATAAACTCACGTTCTCAAATTAAAGGGCTGTGGGTTCTTGAAGGTCATGCTGGTGGTCTCGTGGATCCTCGGCCGCAAGCCTTCCACCCTGGTTCCTCCTTGGATTACTTCCAGTCTGTGGATTATCTCCTTTCGGTGAACACTCTCCGTTCCGTGGATTGCCCTGCATTATCAAACCCGCATGTCGGTTCGTAACGCTCTGACTTCTGTGTGCGTGTGTGTGTGAATCCCTCAATAAACAATGATTGAGTTACTTCCGCTTCCGCTTTGTGATCACCTTACAATAACATAACAAACATAACTAATCATCTTTATTAGTAATCTTAGGGGAATGATGTATTTTGCCACTGTTAGTGCTGCTGCCTTCTTCATACAAAATGAATATACCCACATTATTGTGGAGTGTAGCATGTTTAGTATACAGGAGAACAAGAAGATAAGCATAAAACTAGAAGTTAAATTGGCAGCTAACCATGGCTGAGTTGATGTGATTTAAGTAGAGAGCACTCACTGACAAATTCCACTCAAAGTCTATGAGGTTCTTTAGAAGAGTGGACAAATGCTGGTTGACTGTGAGAGACTTTTTCTGAACAACTTTACCTGTCATTTTGGAGACAACCTAAACACCCCTGGCCTTGGTCCCACTTTCTGGGTTGATTCCTATGAATTGCCTAAAAACCACAATAGAGGTTTAGAGTTTATAGGTTGAACAAACATAAGGTCTGCTATTACAGAAAGTAGGGCTAAGTTGAAAGATATTGAAAATAGACATTTTAATTAGATTTTTCAATAATAACATAACAAGCACTGGTACATTATATACTATTGGCCACATCCTACCAGTTATAGATCATATAGTGACTATGCAATCATATTCCACCATCAGGGTGAGAAAGAAATTCAAGATGCTTCAGCAAATCAAAACTCTTAACAGTAACATGAACTACAGCCAATTAGACCACTTCCTATCTCCTTCATCTTCTTTTGGCTGCTCCCTTAGGGGTCACCACAGTGGATCAGCCATCTCCATACCACCCTGTCCCCTACTACCTGAATGCCTTCCCTCACCACATACATAAACCTCCTCCTTCCTCTTTTTCTCCTGCCTGGTGGCTCCATCCTCAGTATTCCTCTACCGATATACCCCATGTCCCTCCTCTGCACATGTCCAAACCATCTCAATTGGGCCTTTTTTACTTTGTCTCAAAAACGCCTTACCTCTGCGGTCCCTCTAGTAAACTCATTTTTAATCCTGTCCATTCTCATCACTCCCAATGAAAATCTTAGAATCTTCAGCTCTGCCACAGCTCTGCCAACAACACTATCTTTAAACTATACAACATAGCAGGTCTCACCTCAGTCATATAAACTTTCCCTTTCACTTTTGCAGATACCCTGCTATTACAAACCACTCCTAAGATAAGATAAGATAAGATAAGATAAGATAAGATAAACCTTTATTCATCCCACAGTGGGGAAATTTCTTTGTTACAGCAGCATGAAAAAAAAATAAATAAATGCAAATATATAAAAGAATAGACGAATAGACATACTATACTATACAAGTATATACACAACACAATGTATAAATACAAATGAGGAAAAAGTACGTATTGCAGGTAGTATTGCACACAGGTGGTATTGCACGTATTGCAGTTAGAAAAGACCTTCTGTATCGCTACATTAACGAGGTAAATGTTTCATACAGGGGGTGAGAGGCGTTCTGCAGTAATGATGATAGTTTTGCTACCATCCTCCTTTCTCCCACCTCCTGTACAGTGTCCAGGGGAATCCCCAGGACTGACCTGGCCTTCCTGATCAGCTTATCCAGTCTCTTTCTGTCTGCAGTAGAGATGCTGCTACCCCAGCAGACCACACCATAGAATATGGCTGATGCCACAACAAAGTCAAAAAAGATCTTCCGTGCACTCCAAAAGACCTTAGTCTCCTCAGCAGAAACAGTCTGATCTGCTCTTTCTTATAAATAAAGTATTGTCTGTCCAGTCCAGTTTGTTGTTTAGGTGAACACCCAGGTATTTGTAAGAGTCCACTCTCACAATGTTCTTTCCCTGAATGTTTACCAATAGAAATGATGAAGTGTGTTTGTGCCTACGGAAATCCACCACCAGTTCTTTGGTTTTTCGCGCGTTTATTTGGAGGCAGCTCCGTTGGCACCAGTCCACAAAGTTCTGTATAAGTCCTCTGTACTCTCTGTCATCATCATTCATGATCAGACTGACGATGGCAGAGTCATCAGAGAACTTCTGTAAGTGACAGGTTGCTGAGGTAAACATGAAGTCTGCAGTGTAGATGGTGAAGAGAAACGGGGCTAGAACCATTCCCTGCGGGGCTCCAGTGTTACAGACAATCATGTCAGACTCACAGTCACGAGTCCTCACATACTGCGATAGGTCTGTGAGGTTGTCCAGTATCCAGGCAGACAGATGATGGTTCACTCCCATGTACACCATCTTATCCCTCAGGAGCGCAGGTTGGATGGTGTTAAAAGCACTAGAGAAGTAAAAAAACATGACTCTCACAGTGCTCCCAGCCTTTTCCAGGTGTGAAATAGCCCGATTTAGGAGGAAGATGATTGCATCTTCCACTCCAATGCCAGGTTGGTAGGCAAACTGAAGTGGATCCATTGATGGGCTCACCAGAGGTTGGAGATGAGTGAGCACCAGCCTCTCCAATGTCTTCATCAGATGGGAGGTCAGTGCTACTGGTCGGTAGTCCCCAAAGTCTTTTGGGCATGACGTCTTTGGAACAGGCACCACGTAGGATGTTTTCCATATCTGTGGCACCTTCCCCAGCTTCAGGCTCAGGTCAAACATGTACAGCAATATGCCACTGCTAGTCACCCTCGGCCTGAGAGCTGGGTTCCTTATGACCAGTGATGGTTTTGAGCCCCTTCCACACACCGCTGGCATTGTTCTGCTGCAACTGATCCTCCATTTTCCTTCTGTAGCATTCTTTTCCTTCCCTGATGATCTTTCTCAGTTCTCTCTGGACAGTTTTTATCTCTTCCTTGTTTCCCGATTTAAAAACCCTCTTCTTCTCTTTAAAGAGAGTCTTTATATCAGGGTTAATCCACGGTTTGTTGTTGGGAAAACACCGTACAGTCCTGGTGGTTACAGTATTCTCCACACAGAAGTTGATGTAGTCAGTAATACAGTCTGTTAAACTGTCGATATCCTCTCCATGTGGATTGCACAATTCCTCCCACATAGTTGTTTCAAAACAGTCTTTCAGAGCCTCATTGGTCTCACCAGACCATGTCGTCATTGTGCGGGAGGTAGCTGGTTGCCTGCATACAAGGGGTTTGTACACAGGTAGGTGATGAACCAGGTTGTGATCCGATCTTCCCAAGGGGGGGGAGGGGTGCTGATGTATAAGCCTCCTTTGCGTTTGCATAGAATAAATCCAGTATTTTATTGTCTTTGGTGTGGCATGAAACATACTGGGTGAATGTGGGCAGAGTGGAGGATGGAGGGGCATGATTAAAATCTTCAGAGATAATGAGAAGGTCATTTGGGCTCTGTGTTAACAGTCTGTTAACAGAATGCAGGACATCACATGCCAATTCACCATCAGCAGAGGGGGGGAATATACGCAGCTATCGCGATAACAAGAATTTCCTCGGCAGATAGTACGGCCTCATGCTAGCGGCTAAAAGCCCAATGTCCTTACAGCAGATCTGCCCTTTAATAGTGATGTGTCCAGTTTTACACCATCTATTATTCACAAACACTGCCAGTCCTCCTCCCTTTCTCTTACCGCTCTCCATCGCTCTGTCCGCGCGCAGTAAATCAAATCCATCCAGAGCCATGGTCGTATCCGGTGTTAGCATGGTTAGCCATGACACCGTGAACAGCATGATGCTACACTCCCAGAATTCCCTCTGATGCCAGGTAAAGATCTAACATTTCTGTAACGTCTCTTTTTATTCTGACACATAGCTCCAGCACGGTTCCCCCGTCGTCTCCTTCTTAGCTCGTGGGGAACATCCGGTTTTTCTTCTAGTAGCATCGGCGTGTTGCGGAATGCTAACAGCTTATCCCTGGTGTAAACAATAGGACCGTGGCTGTAAACAGAGTTTCCAGACGCGACTGTTTATGTCCATTGTGCAGTTTCCAAATTTACATGCATACACTTAAAAAGAAAAAAACACAAGGTGCCAAAACACTATAAAATAAATTTAAAAAAGCACAAACTTAACGGGAGCTGCTGCAACAGTCTGCCCCTTGGGCGGCGCCACTCTTTTTCACCCTGCCTTGGCTCTTCTATTCTCTAACACACTATCCATTAATTTCTACTGGTGATCTCAGGTAAACTCATCCACCTTCACCACCTCTTCTGCCTGCAACCACACCACTCCACTGCCTTCCCTCTCATTCACATGTACACATGTACTCTGTCTTACTCCTACTGATTTTCATTCCCCTGCTCCCCACTCTCACCACAAATCACAATATCATTCGCAAACTACAGTCTTCCTCCTTTAGTTTTCACCATCTTATTCTTTTTTCAGTCTTTACTCACCTTCTCTTCACCTCCAAAGCCAAAACACAAAGAACAGAACTACATGCAAATGTATGTTTATTATTAGTGAAACCATACTTAACATGAAGACAAAAGAACCTTTGCTATGTTTCCATATGGGTGGTTAATGAGGTGATACCGGAGAAACTGTAACTCTTTGGACTTTCATACAACTTACATAAACAGTGTATAAATGTATTTGATCTAAATGAGTATATAATCAAAAGTAGACATTTCTATTCAAGCCTTCTATACATATATTTATTATGTCTATGAAGCAAATATTCTCTGAGATTCAAGTTGTTTTATTTAGGTGTCTGTGAAGAGAAATGACAGAGACGGCAGAGAACAAAAAGTACAGTGTTGTTATTATGAGTGTATACAATTAAGCATAGCTCTTTACAGATTCAAATGATGTATGTATGTTTTGATCTATATGATGAAAAAGACAGTAATTTAAGTTTGTTTTAAAGTTATGAGGACAAATTGCCACCAAATGTTTTGTTGATGAATAAGTGAAAGTGAGCGGAGATAGTTAGCAGTTAAGTGGAAATACACAACCTATTGGGTGGTTGCGCTGAATCACCAGTGCATACCCCGCATGCATTTGTTTATTTTACCATGTTTAATAAGAAATATCTATTTTATGCACGTTAGCATCATATAATGCTAAAGTGTAGAAGTATTGCAGGTAGATAAGGAGTGATTTATTCTCTGGACTGATGTTGTTTTTATATTTTTATTTGTATTTGTATTTATTTTCTTTAGAATTTTGTTGTCTTGTGTAAGAGAATCAACCTCAGCCTACAAGGCTGTTGAGCAAATTCCCTCCAAATTCTTTCTGTGTATGCCAGAAAATGAGAAGCTTTTTCAAATGTTGAGACTCTTTCTTTTTTCTTCTGATTTTTCCTTTATTACAGAATAAACACTCTGGTTCCCTTTCAGGAACTCGAGCTACATCAACAACGCTTTGGGGAAGTTCCTGGGAGCTCCTTGTGGTCATGAGAGCCACTCTGCCCAAGGTCGATGGAGCAGGCTCCATCTTACTTGCCACATAAACTGCCTGGAGATGCTGCCCATGATTCTGGCTCTGAAGCACTTTCTCCCAGACCTGAGGGATCGGCATGTGCTGGTCCGTATGGACAACACATCGGTGGTCTCTTATATCAACCATTAGGGGATCTGCAATCTTATGCCCATACAGGCTGGCACAGCAGATCCTCTTGTGGTCTCCCTTCAGGGTCAAGGCTCACTCCACTCGGAGTGTGGCGGCCTTTACAGCCTGGTCTGCTGGAGTCCCACTCCAGCACATTTGCAATGCTGACCTTCATCAGATTCTATAACTTTGACCATAAAGCCACTCCCAGCTCATCTGTCCTGCACTCTAGCTGTACCCATACACACTAGGCAGGAACTGGTTAGTGTGGCGTAATTGGACACTCGTTCCCAAAGCATTGTTTATGCACCACGCTGGTGACGTTGCATCTCTCCATAGGCTGGATTACACACATGATTCAGAGTGTGGACAACGCGGACACGTTCCCCATAGCATTATTGACACAGCATCTCGTTCACTCAGGGAACTAAAGTTACATACATAAACTATGGGTGATCTTACTATTGGTGGTCTTCTGGTTCCTTGCTCGAGGTGTACATCTCTCCCTTCAGGTGTTCATCACACCTGCTACATTTACTTCTCGCTCGAGCGACCTGGGTTTGAGCCCTTTTTGTGACACAGATGATGACATAGCTGACAAAGTTTCACTTTTTATATGGGAGGAAAACATTCACTCACTTAATGTGGACTAAAATGAACAAATATAGTATATTAAGTAATAGTAATATTAGCTAATACCTAATAGCTAATACCTAATAAATTAGTTTTGTATCAATATCTACAGTATTTAACAAAAAGCATTTTAAATAAGGTCACTTCTCAATTTGTGAATTGACCTTTGTGTATAAGATGCATGATTTTAAATATTTAGTAATAGGCAATATTTTTAAAACATTAACACAATAGTTCCTTATTAGTTAATACTAATATGTGAGGAAACTTAAGCTTATGGCTTTTCTTCATATTCTGGCTTCATCGTCTGAGCCCATATGGCCCTCGAACCCAGCAAGAGGCAAACACTCTAGTGCAAAAACCAACTAGGGAGTAAGGATTATTTTATAGTTTTTAATATTGTCCACACAACAGGTGCAAAATATCGCTTCCAAAAAATATAACCCCCAAAAGGCAAAAGTCACAAAAATCTAAAGAAGGGCAGAGCAATAATGTAGTCCACACAACATACTAGGAAGTATCAGGTGATCAAATAACAGTACAACAAAACACAAAGATGGAGCGGAAACCTAAGAGAAAGCAGGAGGATAAATGTGGGGAAAAAAAGGTATTTTCTTGATAATTGTTTTTTATGGGAGGAGAACAGTTAAGGTGCGTATTGAGTGTAAATAAGCTCAGATGGAGTCTGAAATAAATTTTGTACCGATTGGCCAGACAGAGGGACCGAGCTAGGAAGGATGTACTGCAAGTTAGAGTAATAAAGGATGGAGATGGAAATGTGTTGACTAGTGAGGAGGTGGAGGGAGTATTTTGAGCAGCTGATAAATGAGGAAAATGAGAGAGAGAGAAGGTTGGATGATGTGGAGTTAGTGAAGCAAGATGTGGATAGGATTAGTAAGGAGGAAGTGAGAGCAGCGTGTGCTTTAGCTCAGACGTACCAGTGCCATTTGGATCCCGCTACATGTGTGGAGTTTGGCATTGGACCTCCTGGAGTGTTAAAGGCTCTGGCACGGAGAAGCTGATGCTGGATCTGTGGTGATCACAAATGCTGAGCTCATAAAACTCGGAGCTACTAACCATATAGACTGTATAAGACTGCAGAAAGAACATCACTTATAATCTTATACTCCAGTGCTCATGTTAGCTCTCACTCTCCAGTGTTCTGTATTGTTGAAAGATTTATGATCAAACTCTTGATGTCACCCAAAATGAGGATGGGTTTCCCTTTTGAGTCTGGTTCCTCTCAAGGTTTCTTCCTCATAACATCTAAGGGAGTTTTTCCTTGCCACAGTCGCCACAGCTTGCTCATCAGGGACAAATTCACACCATTCACCTTCACTGTTGATTTGTGTAAAGCTGCTTTGAGACAATGTCTGTTGTGAAAAGCGCTATACAAATAAACTTGACTTGACTTGAGTGTGTGCTTTAGCTCTATCTTAAATCTACTCTCTTCTGGTAAGGTAGGATTCTAACTTTGTATATCTATTTAACTCAGTTGATTCTAGAGTGTTGGTCTGTGCTTATTAGTTTGGTCAGGTGATTAATCAAGAGTAGTTTCAGTCTCACTTGAGGTGTGAATTGTGGGCAGGGCTTACTCACTTATATTGAAGGTGTAACCAGCTCAATCTTCAGTGTGCTTTAGCTCTATCTTGAATCTACTCTCTTCTGGTAAGGTAGGATTCTAACTTTGTATATCTATTTAACTCAGTTGATTCTAGAGTGTTGGTCTGTGCTTTTTAGTTTGGTCAGGTGATTAATCAAGAGTAGTTTCAGTCTCACTTGAGGTGTAGTAGGTAGTAGCCAGTAACTCTTAGTGTTATTTAGAAAGTCCTATTCCTTTCTTACTTAAAAAAAAACACATTGATCTCAAACTGGGAGATCAGTCATGTGCCTCAAAACCCATCTCTGTAGTCATCTCTTACAGACACAGACGTTCCTATCCACAGAACAGATGTCACATTCCCAGTAACCTCATCTACCCTCCCCTGTTGTCTCAATCTCAAACAGCGGTGGTAGGTGGGCTCTGGAATTGTCAGTCTGCTGTAAGGAAAGCTGACTTTATCACAGGCTTGGCTTCCCACTAGACCTTTGACTTTCTGGCACTTACTGAGACCTGGATATCCCCACAGAACACTGCTACACCAGCTGCTCTGTCTTCTGCCTATGCTTTCTCTCACTCACCAAGAGAAACTGGTAGAGGTGGTGGTACAGGTCTACTTTTATCATGGAGATGGTGTTTCACACCTCTCCCTTTGTCTCATTTAACCATGTCTTCTTTTGAATTTCATGCAGTTTCAGTTACCTCTCCAATCAACCTTTTCATCGTTGTCATCTACCGCCCTCCTGGTCCCCTTGGGGACTTCCTAGAAGAGATGGACACGCTCCTCAGTACTTTCCCCTCTGACGGCACCCCTCTGACAGTTCTTGGTGACTTCAACCTCCCATCCGACAAACTTCAGTCATCTTGCCTCTTGCCTTTTCTGAATACCTTCTCCTTGACATTTAACAGCTGCCCTCCAACACACAAGGGAGGAAATGTCCTGGACCTGGTTTTTACCCGCCCTACTCCAGCTACAGACATGACTGCCACTCCACTTCCAATCTCTAATCATCACCTGGTTTCCTTTTTAATCACTATTCCTATTCAACCTAAAAATTATTTAGATGTCTCTCTTATACGTCCTAACCTTCACTCTATCTCTCCCTCCTCTGTAACTTCATGTACTCTTTCATCTCTTCCTGACCCCGTCTCCTTTTCCTCTCTACCCTTAGACGTTGCTACGGACTCCTTCCTCTCATCTCTTTCCTCAACCATGGACCTCCTTTGTCCCTTGACTACAAGACCCAAGAAGACTTCTTGTCCCACACCATGGCTGTCAGAAGTTTTGCACAGCAATAGACAAGAACTCCGATCTGCAGAGAGGAAGTGGAAAAAATCACAACTTGATGTAGACCTCTCATTTTACCGTGCACTCCTGACCAAATTTTCTTTGGAGGTGACTTCTGCCAAAACTGCCTTCTACAAGGAAAAGCTTGAGGCCTCTGCACAAGATCCTCGTGAGATTCACAACATCTTCTCTTCTCTACTAAACCCCCCTGCTGCACCTGCTCCATCCTCCATGACTGCTAATGACTTTGCCTCCTTCTATGATGAGAAGATTAAAAAAATCTGCCAGACCTTCACTTCCTCTCCAACAATGACTACACAACACAGCCAACAATCCACTACGTCTCTGTCAAGCTTCTCAACCTTAACAGAAGATGAGATACTGCAAGTCATCCGATCTTGCAATCCCACCACCTGTCCTCTGGATCCAATCCCTTGAACTACGCTCCAGACCATCACGCAAGATCTCCTGCCCTTCATCTCCAAGAATGCCAGGTGTTGCTGCTTGTGTTTAATTTATAATATGACTTAGGCAGAGGTGGGAAGTAACGAAGTACAAATACTTTGTTACTGTACTTAAGTAGATTTTTTTGGTATCAGTACTTCACTATTTATTTTTCAGACAACTTTTTACTTTTACTGATTGCATTTTTTACACATATCTGTACTTTTTACTTCTTACATTTTCAAAACAGGCTTGTTACTTTAGTTTTAATCCATTGATTTGGTGAAATATCAAATTTTTCTTTTCGGCCGATTTCAGCCGAACAACCGATTTCCTGTTACTGCGCGTCTTTTTCAATCCGCTGGTGTATAAAGTCTTGACTCTCACTCTTTACGAGGATAAGAATCAGAAGGCAGTAAGAAGTTTGGGGGTAACGTGGATGAGACAAAGGGAGTCAGTGATGTAAACATAACAGAGAACATACACATTCATGATGATCTTTTCTCTGCTTGTGTTCTATATGTGGATCTTCAGCATGGATACATTCATTCGGTAACAACATTTTTAATTAGTTTTGTATTAATATATATATTTGGCTTTAAAAATCCAAATTATTTTAAATGGCACTAAATGTTATTAACGCGCTATCAATTTAGCGCGCATTTCTGTTTTTACCATTTTTATTAAAAAAAAATTGCAAATGCTTAAATAACTAAATATAAAAGAGGCGAAATTTTACCGTTTCACGAGCAAATTTCGAAGGCACGAGCAAACTCACGCTGTCGGTTCCCCGTTTTCGGCAGAGGGTCACATCAGTCGCTTAGTTGATGACGTATCACTCAGTTGCTCCCGTTGTTTAGTGCAGCAAAAACATAACTGTGGCAGCGGGGGCGTGGCCCGATGGCGGTTTGTGAATGGAGGGCGGGTCCGGGAGCAGATAGGCAGGGGATTGCCTTACCTGAAGTTAATGTGACCTAATGATTGTTCTCTCTTTTCAAGTGATCGGAGGGTGCATTTAAGGAGGAGACCATGTGCATGTGTGTGTGTGTGTGTGTGCCCCCCAGAGATGTGCTGCATGGGGCACTAAGCAGACCGACACAAAAAAAACAAATAAAAGTAGACGTGAAGCTTTGCACCTGACCTGTTGTGGCGTTCCTTATTCCCGTATTCATACGCTCTCCCACAGTAACCTTTTTTAGTTTTATATTTTTAAATCACTAGAAATCTTGAAAAATGTCTCCCAAGAAAATCAGTGATGGTGCTGTGAAAACGAAAGTAAATAGAATTACCATGGAAACCGAGAAGGTTATGAGCGTTTGGTGTGTCTCACACTCGCATTGAACCACTACCACATGAGTAATTGTTAAATTATGTTTATATTACGGTCATTTGCTGTGTATTTGCTGTGTATTTGTTTTTAAAAATAGGCTACAAATACTTTTTAAGTGCAGAAATACAGTGCCCTCCACAATTATTGGCACCCCTGTTTAAGATGTGGTCGTGGACTTCTAAAAATTCTCCTTTTTTTTAAAACAACATAGAACCCAAATGCAAAAAAAGAGAAAAATCCAACCTTTTTTTTTAAAGTACATTACTTTGGTGGTAAAAAAATCACACATTTAGAAAAAAAGAAAAAAACTTGAAATCATGTGTGCCACAATTATTGGCACCCCTAACAATTCCTCTGAAAATTTTAATTGTTTTTTTTTTTAATATATTTTTCTGTAGTTGCTAAGGTTGGTCAGGGTATCTAGGGACTTTTAATTAGTAATTCATGATTTCCTGTTTCCCTGGGGTATAAATATGATGTGACACAGAGGCCTAATTCTCTTACCCATTTGTCAACATGGCAAAGACAAGAGAACACACCATTCAAGTAAGGCAGATGTGTGTCGACCTTCATAAGTCAGGCAATGGCTACAAGAAAATAGCCACTCGCCTTAACTTGCCGGTATCTACAGTCAGAGGAATCATTAAGAAGTTTAAAACAACTGGAACAGTGACAAACAAGGCTGGAAGAGGTCCCAAGTTTATCTTGCCACAACGCACAGTGAGGAGGATGTTAAGAGAAGTAAAAAAATTTCCCAAGCTCACCATCACAGAATTGCATCAAAGAGTGGCATCTTGGGGTCACAGAGTCTCCAAAACAACCATCAGACGCTCTCTACATGCCAACAAGCTGTTTGGGAGGCATGCAAGGAAAAAGCCTTTCTCACTAACACTCACAAACGTAAATGTCTGGAGTTTGCTAAGCGGTACTGGGACTTCAACTGGGATCGTGTGCTTTGGTCAGATGAGACTAAGATTGAGCTTTTTGGCAACAAACACTCTAAGTGGGTCTGGCGTAAAACAAAAGATGAGTATGCCGAAAAGCACCTCATGCCCACCGTGAAGTATGGTGGAGGATCTGTGATGCTGTGGGCCTGTTTCTCTTCCAAAGGCCCTGGGAACCTTGTTAGGGTGCATGGCATTATGAACGCTTTGAAGTACCAGGATATATTAAATAAAAACCTGATGGCCTCTGCCAGAAAGCTGAAGATGGGTCGTCATTGGGTCTTTCAGCAGGATAATGATCCAAAACATGTGGCAAAATCTACACAAAAGTGGTTCAGCAGTCACAAACTCAAGGTCCTCCCATGGCCATCTCAGTCCCCAGACTTCAACCCAATCGAAAACCTGTGGGGCGAGCTAAAGAGAAGAGTGCATTAGAGAGGACCCAGGACACTGGATGATCTAGAAAGATTGTGCAAAGAAGAATGGTCAAAAATCCCTCTCTCTGTGTTCTCCAATCTTGTGAAATGTTATAGGAGGAGATTAAGTGCTGTCTTGTTGGCAAAAGGAGGTTGTACAAAGTATTAACATCAGGGGTGCCAATAATTGTGGCACACATGATTTCAAGTTTTTTTTTCTTTTCTAAATGTGTGATTTTTTTTACCACCAAAGTAATGTACTTAAATAAAAGGTTGGATTTTTCTCTTTTTTTGCATTTGGGTTCTATGTTGTTTTAAAAAAAAAAGAGAATTTTTAGAAGTCCACGACCACATCTTAAACAGGGGTGCCAATAATTGTGGAGGGCACTGTAAGCGATCGGATGAGATCTCGGAACGGATTAAATCACTTTTACATTCATTCCTATGGGGAAAATTAGTTCGAACATACGAGCAAATAGACACACGAGCAATATTCAAGAACGAATTATGCTCGTACAACGGGGTTCCACTGTATATAAAAGCTTCTAGACTTGACTTGAAGCGGTGCAGTTTTTCCGGTATCACCTCATTAACTGTCCGTGTGGAAACATAGCAAAGGCTCTTAATGATGCCAAACTGCATTTCGTTGCTGTGTACCTGTGCTATGCAAATAATTAATAATAAAGTTCTATCTATCTATCTATCTATCTATCTATCTATCTATCTATCTATCTATCTATCTATCTATCTATCTATTAAATATTAATATGATGTGAGGTCCAGTTAACAGCAAAAACATGTAGAAATAATAACTACTTTTTACTTAAGTACATGTCAGAGCCAAGACTTCTTTACTTTCCCTTAAGTAAAAAGGTATAATCAGTACTTCAACTTTCACCAGAGTATTTTAAAACATGAGTATCTGTACTTCTACTTAAGTAATTGATGTGTGTACTTTTGCCACCCCTGGACTTAGGCAGAATTTATATTTTCTTGCAATAATCTTTTTTATATTGTATGTATATGTGTTAATGTGACAAAGCTAAACAGTTTCTGTGTGAATGTTTGAACACTGATTATTGGTGGAATGGACTGTGTAGCAAGGGGCACCAGGTAAAATGTTGCCTATGTCAACAAAAATTGGCCAGGGCTGGTCCTGCAAAAGGTACACCGACCTTAAAAATTATTTGTGCTTAAAATGGCCTCATATATAGTTTCTTGCCATTTTTTAAACCTTAATTTTTTTTTTTACTTCTGATTCATTTTGTGGTACTCTTCAAAGACCCTGTTGCAAAATAACTCAGTCATCAAAACATCAGTGACTTTATCAACATTCTGGCTTCACTCAGGGAGTCTAACACATGGGAACGAGAGTATAATTATGCCGCACTTACCAGTCCCTGCCTAGTGTGAAAGAGCACAGCCAGAGCTCAGGACAGAGGAGCTCTAAGGTCAAGGTTATAGAACCTGATGAAGGTTAGCGGGGTGGACCAGCCCACAGTGTTTTAGATGTCCTGGAGTAGGACTCCAGAGGACCAGGCGGTAGAGGCCGCCACACTGAGCGGAGTAAGCCTTAACCCCCCCAAAGAAGCGGGGATTTCGGAGGACTCATATGAAGACGATATAGCATTCACAATCTACCTACTGAGAGTCTGCTTGTTGGCAGGTAGCCCTTTGTTATAGGGGCCATAGCAGAAAAACAAAAACAGTTTTGCTTGTTCTGGGCGGGGGCTTGAACGGACGGAGGATAGAACGCCTGCAGCACGTCGAGTCATGGGGGAACCGAGGGCACGTTAGGTACATACCCCGGTCTGGGGTAGAGAAAGGCACTACCAGGGGAAAATTTCAGGAGAGACTGGGCCAGGGAGAAAGCCTGTAAGTCCCTGACCCTCTTCAGAGAGGATATAGCCAAAAGAAAGACAGTCTTGCCATACAAATCCCTAAGGGCCACCTCGGCCAGTGGCTCGAAGTGGGGTTCAGACAGAGCCTCCAGCACGAGAGCCAAGTCCCACACAGGCACTCTGGGTCATATCCCGGGACTCAGCCTCCGGGTGCCGTGCAGGAAAAGTGTCACCCATGGGTGTTTACCCAGCGACTGCTCAGCAAGCAGAGTACAATAAGTGGACATGTTAATAAGTGGACATGTTAAGCTATTAGGGTTGAGAGAGTTAACCCTGCGGCAAACTGTTCCTGCAGGAACTACAGCACTGAACCGACTGGGCAGTTAACTGTGTCCAAATGGTGGTGCTTGCACCACGCAGAGAACAGACGTTATTTAGCGGCATACAACCTCCTCGTGGAGGGGGCTCTGTATTGGAGGATAGTCTCCACTACCTCGGTAGAGAGACCAGCTGCTAGGAAATGTGCTCCCTCAGGGGCCACAGACACATCCTCCATATCTTCAGGCGGGGGTGAACCAAGGTGTCCCCTGCCTGGGAGAGAAGATTCCTCCTGGAAGGAATCTCCAAAGGAGGTTCCTCGAAGAGGGACACCAGGAGGAGACGGACTCTTTCCCGGCGAACTCTCTCCAGAACTCCCGGGAGCAGCGCAATAGGAGCATACAGAAAGGAAAGGCGTACAGCCTCAGCCATGTCTGTACCATGGCGTCCAACCCCAAGGTTGGACGTCATATATATATATGATTATTAGATATTAGATATTATTAGAAAATAACTTTTGTAATTATAGAATTTCTAAGTTAGTAGTTGGTAGGGCCAACCAATGAGTGCTAACCAATGACCATTTGAATGAAATGAATGGTCATTAGAGATATCCAATACAAGGTATTAAAAGAAATTAATAAACCTCACCCTTGGTATTGAGGCCAGGGTGGTATGGAGATGATCTGCTGTAACAACCACTAAGGGGAGAATCCAAAAGACTCCATAAAAGAGTTCAAAAGAGTTCATACCATGGCTACTATTATTGTGCTCATTATGGTTGCCTGCGCACCACCACTCCTCGAGGAGTCTCAATATGGTGCTCTATGAGGTTTGTGTGACCAGGTAGAGGCAAGAACACTTCCAAAAACTCTCTTTGTAAGCTGGGAAAGAGAGAGGTGGTCTCCACAGGGAATCAGGGTGAATTGGGTCACATTTTTAGATTTAACTCTTTTCCCAGCCCGTCCTTCTCAGGAATCATTGCCACCAGAGAGACAGGGATCGCTTCTCTCAAAGGTTTTAGAGGATTGAGGTGGTATACTTGGAGTGCATTGCTTCTATCAGTGTGCAACACTGTCCACATCTCTAACTTTTCTCCAACAACTGACATGGCTCCTATTAAACATCTAGGACTTTCGTTTGCCTGTAGAAAATTCTCCAATATTAATTGATCAAATGTGTTGAGGTTTGCTCTTAGGTCAAGAATGTATTTAAAATACATTTTTATTATTAGAAACTTGTGGTCGTACAATAATTTAAATGAGGAAAACCCCATGGTGGCTTGTGGGACCTCTCGTACTGTAAACAATAGAGGCTCGAGCCACTCATCCAAGTTACGTGCATCATCACAAAAACTTCTGAATGAAATGTTTGAGGGTTCAATTAAAAAACTCCACTAAGTAGTTTGTCTGTGGATGATAAACGCTTATGTGGATTGATGTATTAATAATTTACACATGCTGTGTCCATAACAAAATGCTGTCTCTTGGTCAGTCAGGATCACTTTTGGGATCCCCACTCGCAAGATAAAAAGAAAAAAGCCTCTGCAACATGGCATGTGAGATAACAGAAAAAGGCACTGCTTCCAGGTATTGTGTTATGTAGTCCACTAAAACTCTCCCAGTTTAAGCATAGATTAAAAACGTATCTTTTTAGCAAGGCTAAATAACACATAACACATATCAAAACCTTGTGCTCCAGTAAATCACCTACCCATCCCAAGGCATTTTGAGGTTGCGCCAGCTCCAGTTGGATCCCAACTCCTTCAAAGACCTTCAAAGAAAAGATGTCAACCCTGCGAGGATCTCAAACAATTTATAGCCCGCATCAATCCTAAGGCATCCCAAGGCATACCAGCTCCATTTAGATATCCCCAAAATCCAATTGGATTTTGAGGATAAACAACCACCTAATCAATACTTAAAAAAGAACATTTTACACATGCTGCTGCATAATCATTGAACATGTAAAGGACAAAGCATGGATCTGAAGGGATTAAACTGTAGAAGGGACATTTCTCATAATATACTCCCTGGTGTTTGTGTTGTTTTTTACATTTATAATCTTGGTGTCACCCAAATGAGGATGGGTTACTCTTTGGGTCTGGTTCCTCTCAAGCTTTCTTCCTCATACCATTGTAAGAATTACAGACTGCCTCAACCCAGATTCCACCCTACGCTATATCAAAATAAGCTCATCCGCAAAACGGCTTACATTTCACAAAAGTAGTTATGTAGATTTTCAGTTGTATCAATCCTAATCATAGTCTTGATTGAATCTGTCTGGGAGAGACAGCAAGCCTTCAAGGACCATTTCTAACCAAAAGGTATCTGAGACCATGATTATCATTCACACAATACCCCTTCCTGACCTACTGCGGGACCGGCACCAGCAAAGGTGCGAATACCAGTGATTACCACCTGCTGACCTCCGCCCCCGAGAATGGTCTTCCCCAGCCTTTTGTTTCCTCACGCATGTCCTATATCTAATTTACATTTAAAGGATAACTCCGGTCTATACTTCAAAGGGAAGAACAATATAAAATATCTGGGCAGAGTTTGCTCTGGGTTCTTTCTGACTCCGATGAACCCAAAGTGCTTCGTGTATTTTGTCACTGCTACGCTGTTATAAACTTCTTCATTACGATCTTCGTTGTCCTGATCATTTTTTCTTACACCATCTAAAGGAGTTTTTCCTTGCCAGTCTTTATAAATGTATATTTTTTTTATTACTGTTGTGTCCTCATCTTTGGATTATTAGTGTCCGTGGAGGTGTGAAGAGCACACAACAAAGAGAATTTGTTTCCCACAGTTCAAAAGGAAATAATATAAATGCTAGTGTAAGAAGGGAATTGTCAATGACATGGTTGTACCAAGTGCTTAATATGACCTAAACACATTTTCCAGGTGTGTTTCATAGTCTTCTGCCTTACAGTTCCTGAGAAACTCCGTGGCCACGGACTTCTTTACCTTGCCGATGAAACAACAGACAATCAAAAAGACGAGTAATCTTGTCATCTCAGATCTGATTTTTGTTCGGTTAGTTTTGGAAATTTTTCATAGAGATGTTGGAAATAGCCTTTATAGTCGCAGCTTTATATGGTAACAAGATCAATTGTTTATTTTGTTGAATCCCATGTCCCAAACACCTCTTTTAACCCTTAATATCTGCATATAAATTACAGACTGGGTCTCAACCGCTACAGTTATTTTGGGAGTTTTACATCTAAGTATCTTCCCTCAATGACACAAAGGCAATAAACAGACTCTGGTCTCTGGTCTCTCCAGCTAACTTCAAGGAGATTCCACTGATAAGGCACTTCACACCAAGCCTACACCCAGCTCCATTATGTCTGGGTGTCAAGTCAAGAGCTTTTATTGTCATTTCAACCATATTTAGCTTATGCAGTACACAGTGAAATGAAACAACATTTCTCCAGAACCCTGGTGCTACATTAAACAACATAAAGCTACATAACAGAAAACACAGAGCTAAGGACTATTTAGTGTCCTCGCCACATGAGTTGCAATGTGTGCAAACTGGTGCAAAAAGTGCAAAACAGACAGTGCAAGATAACACAAGACCGTGTAAGACAACATAAGACAAATTGGACAAATAGTGTAGGACAAATACATAAAACAGAAAATAGCTCCACCAGTAAATGTACTGTATATTACACAGTGCGGTGTGTAAAAAAGAACTGAGTACAGGAGTGTACCTTGTAACTGAACAAAATGTAAACAAAAGGGTTTGTGCAAAACAGCAATAGCAGGAGTCAAAAAGATGTGAAAAAACTGTAGAACATGGTCAGGATGGGGGGAGGGAGATGGGCTTCCCTCAGCCCTCTCAGGAAGTAGAGACGCTGCTGGGCTTTCTTGGTGATGGAGCTGGTGTTGAGTGACCAAGTGAAGTTCTCTGCCAGATGAACACCAAGGAATTTGGTGCTCTTGATGATCTCCACGGAGGATCCATCAATGATCAGTGGAGATTGGTCGCTCTGTACTCTCCCAAAGTCAACAACCATCTCTTTCATTTAGTCAACATTCAGCGACAGGTTGTTCGCTCCACACCAGGCTGTTAACTGGTGCACCTCCTCTCTGTATGTTGACGTTTTTGCTAATAAGACCCACTACGGTCGTGTCATCGGCGAACTTAGGAAATTCCCCTTATTTTCCTGACTTTGCCTTCTTTTTTCAATTCCCCTTATCTTCGGCCTTGGTTTTCCACCCCTTTCTTGTGGTTCCATATTTGGATTTCCTGCTCTCCTCCATTACCCTTATTTTCAGCTTTTCTTTGGTTTAATAAAAAAAAATAAAAAAATGTGTTAGGAAGTTTTTCCTATCTGGCTCGAAGGACCAGATGTTAGGAAGTTTTCCTCTCTAGCTCGAAGGACCATTTAAGGATTTTCACTATCTGGTGTGCGCTGATCAGGTATTGTACTCGCCCCAGCACGTCAGTAAAAACACGGTACAGGATTCAGAACACTCATCTTTACTTGGTATAGGATAGATCGTAGAATAAATAGAATAATCTTTATTTGTCACATATACATTACAGCACAGTGAAATGTTGTTCTTCACATATCCCAGCTTGCTTGGAAGCTGGGGTCAGAGCGCAGGGTCAGCCATGATACGGCGCCCCTGGAGCACAGAGGGTTAAAGGCCTTGCTCAAGGGCCCAAGTGTGGCAGCTTGGCGATACCGGGGCTTGAACCCCCGACCTTCCGATCAGTAATCCAGCGCCTTAACAACTGGAGCTACCACTCCCCCCCAAGTATATGAGGTGATTCTTGCTATCTTTTGTTAGTCGCTGTTTGGTAGGTTGCGTGATGCAGAATGTAAGCTGAAAGGCCACTGATGAATGGTCAGTGCTGAATGACAGGTTGCACAGGGTCGAATGGCCACTGGTTAATGACAACTGCTGCTCGGTGTTCTGGCCTTTTATACTCTTGGTGGAGGACGATGCACTGTGATGTCACGGGTAGCTTGTCATAGCTTGGTAAACTGTATGTCTGCCTCTAGTGGTGAAGTGTGGAAATACAACTGAGTAGGAATCCTTTCTTACACTGCCGCCCCAAATATGCATAGCATATTTGCTCCTAAAACTTAAAAAGTCTGTCGGTTTGATCTTGGTGTCGTCCTCATCTGCTATCTCTGGTAGATTAATGAGACGGATAATTGGCCGTGTGTATAATCGACCTTTAACGTTGACCTCTGCAGACCTTACTTGTCCATCTGCTCCAGGGAATGTCCCTAACACTCTCCCGATCAACCAAAGGGCTCATGGTAATTGGGGATCAACAATCATAACGACAGACCCAACTGCAAGGGTTTTAGTCTCTGCATGCCATTTGTGTCGTAGTTGGAGATTGGGTAAGTAGTGTCTCATGAAGCTTGACCAGAAATGAACTGTCTGGCCGCCCCATGAGCAGAAGATTTGGGGTAACTGGGTCTAAATCTGCTACATTGGAGAAGACATAATCCAGAGGTTTGCTATTAAGGATTCCCTCTATCTCGATAAGTACTGTTTGAAGAACTTCTTCTGATACT
This sequence comes from Silurus lanzhouensis, assembly GCA_039877035.1. Classification (NCBI taxonomy): domain Eukaryota; kingdom Metazoa; phylum Chordata; class Actinopteri; order Siluriformes; family Siluridae; genus Silurus; species Silurus lanzhouensis. Next base: position 5,534,747 of record JBCEWE010000219.1, read on the forward strand.
ATTTGTGCACCTACTACTGAACGGAGGGCTGCCACCAAAGCGAGGGGCATTAGGTGGGTTGAACCGAAATTTGATTTTCTGTTTGGCTAGATGCCGTTGAAGATCCTGGCTGCAATTCTTTAAGGCATCCTTTAACTCTCTCTCTCCACCCTGGAAGTTAGTGCCTTGGTCAGATATCAGTTCTGAGGGGGTGCCTCTGCATGCTATAAATCTTCTCAGAGCCATGAGGAAGGAATCAGGAATAATCTAAAGCTGTGAGAAGCTCAATGTGTACACATCGAGTTGTAAGACACTTAAAGATTATTCCCCATCTTTTCTCCAGGTGTCTGCCTATTTTGATTTGGAAAGGTCCACAACAATCCATAACAGTACTGTAGAAGGGTGGTTTGTGTCTCAAGCGTGCTGGAGATAGATCAGCCATTTTAGGGTTCTCAGGTTTATCCATCCACTTTCGACATTCCATGCAGTTATGCTGGTGTAAGACTTTTGCTTGATCCTGACCAAAAGGTCGGCCCTCCCCGAGAACACAGCATGGATGCCCGAGAGTGCAGGGTGTGGGCCCTGTAGGTGCCCGAGGCAACAAGGACATCAAAAGAACTCTTTACGACACAACACGTTTCCTCCAGGACTCACTACAGGGGACCAAGACCCTGCAACACCCCTCTCGAGAACCAGAACTTTATCTGAAATACAGTAGGCTCCCCGGAGAGCTACCCTTGGTCTTCAAACACCACATCTCCATACAAATGGTAGATCTGCAGACAAATGTCTGACCCCTCTACCCCTGCTTTCCCAGTTACATCCTCAACACAGGACATTCTACAGCACACCAGATGATTATGTGTAAGAAAGGTCATATCACATGTAAATAGCGACAGAAAATGTTCATGTTACATTTTATTACAAAGGTTTTATCGCGACTGGTACACAGGTCCCATTCCCACAGCAATAAAAACAAATAATAAAAAAGGTTTAATTAAGTCAAGGGGCGTGTGCCCCACTTCAAATGTATACAGGCGAGATGCCTCCCACAAGTCTGTAAGAACCAATCAATGCAAACTTTCATGGCAACTTTAGGTCAGCCTTTCTCTCCTCTGTGTGTATATATACGTTCTGTGTCTGCAATAAACCTGAAGAGGAAGAACATTTCCTGCATTGCTGTGTATTTCTTCTTCCCAGATATTAGAAAGGCCTATGGGCATCGCAGGTTGTATGGAAAACCTCTCTAAGAATTAAGTTTTGTTTGGGCATGATAAAAATCTAACACTCTGGAAAACTGTCTTGTTGAATGTTACGAAAAACGAGATGTTCTGCTGTCACATAGTCCTTAGCTGTAGGTATACTAGGTTGATCCAAATCACTTTGACGGTGTTGAACTGTGGCTTCAACGAGGTCTTTCCAAGAATTGTAGAATATACTGGCTCTCCTTTCCACTTTATCTTCAGGGGTTTTAAGGGATGGCAGGATTGGCCAATCGGATTCATCTTGAAATAAAAAGGGTGGGCCTTGACTCCACCTGTTTGGTGTAACAAGCTCTAGTCTCTCAATATCTTCATTATATGCAACTCTCTTTGCGGGATCCTTCGCCAACCGCCTCTCTATTCTTCTTAAGTTAGGCATAACGTAGTCCTTAGAGGTACAGAGTTGTGGCATATTAGCTTTCCTCAAAAGGGAAGTTGCATAGCGATTAACTCCATGTACCATCAGCCTGGTTGTTCTGGTTTGTAGTAAATCCATTGCCACTTGATCCTCCTTTGATCGCGTGACTAATTTTTCATTTCTGTAAGGAATAGTATCACCTTGCCATAGTCTCTCTACATCCCGGGATAGTTCTTCCATTTACGGAGTGATAGAGATATGTAAACATTGTTGAGGCTGTAGCTGTTGCTGCAGAAGGCGTGTTGGACCCTGTAATGTCCAGCCTAGTCTAGTTCTTATAGCTGCTGGACCTCCAGTGGGCCCTAGGCGTACAGGCTCAACGGGTGTTATAAGGTGAGGATGGTCTGCTCCTATCAAAAGGAGGGGTTGTACTTTATCAATGGGCTGTAATGGAATGTCCTTTAGGTGTTGGTATCTTTGCTGGAGTGTTGCAAAGGGATAAGAGTGTTCAGCCAAACCTAAGTGCTCAGAGGTAAAGGCATTCTGCATCCAGTAACTCTGTTGGGGCTGCGATATAGAGCATACTCTAAAGGAAACTGCTGCCCCATTGGGTTTCTTGATATCTTGTCGAATAGTTCTTAATGTTAAATCTTCCTTCTGTCCTTGTAGCCCTAGTTTCCTAGCTGCAGTTGGGAGTAACATAGTCCTTTTGGACCCGTCAACAAGTACTGCATAAGTGCTCAGGGCTCGATTGTTGTGTTGTAATACAACGGGAATTTTAGCAGAACATGCTTGGAACCTTCTGGCCTGTCTAGATACAGGGTTTTGTTTGTGGAACTCACTAGACAGGTACTTTTCCTTTGAGGTCGGCTATTAACCTCATGAAGGATTTGAAGATGTTTCCCACAGCACAGACGACAGGGCTTCTTAAGGGTACAATCTTTAGCTAAGTGTGATCGTCCACATTTCCAACAACGCTTGTTGTCTTTGATCCACTTGATCATCTGATTTGTACTAAATGACTTGATGAGGCAGGTGTCGTTTGAATGAAGCACGCAAATCCGGAGGTAACTTGGTGAGTAAGCGTGCTGCATGTGAGGTGCACCGTAGTTCGCCATCTCCCTCTGAGCCTAATGAGTTTAGGAGACCCACGAGAGTTTGAATTTGGAGGGCGAACAGATTAAAACTGGCTATATCTCCAGGCTCTACATTAGGGGCATCCATAACTTCTGCTATCTTAGTTAGGGCTAACTGAAAGGGTAGTCCATACTAGTCATGTGTGTATCGATACCAAATATCAATACTATCGATACTGGGGATGGTATCGAAAAATATCGATCTAAAAGTCAAAGTATCGATACTTTTCGATACTTCAGTTTCGTTTCCCTCCCGTCACGCCAGCTGCAGAAGGAGCGCGACTCGCGAGTGCGTGGTATCATGGAGCCAGCAGACAAAAAACGGAGCGCTGTGTGGAGGTATTTTACTGCTGTAGATGAGACCATAGCGAATTGCGACGTGTGTAAAAAGTGTATTCGCTACTGTGGTAACACCACAAATTTACATAAGCACATGAAACAACATGACAAAGAGCGTAGCGAACTACAAAAAGAACGAGAGGAGGCCAAATTTTCAGCCCCGCCGGCAGCAAGACAGAAGACACTGGCAGAGTCCTTTCAAGAGAGATATTATCCAGGTAGCTAAATGCATATGTTAATGTATATATTTAATACATGTATATGTTTAATATGTATAACCTTAGATGTAAAACTGCGGTTTACATCTAAAGGGATTGTTTTGCTTTACGAATATAGTGTCACTTGTACTAACAAAAAATTAATAATACATATTATTGTTACAATATTCATGAATTTTTGTTAATGTTTTTTAATGAAAACTAAGATTAACAAAGTGTGTGTGTGTGTGTGTGTGTGTGTGTGTGTGTGTGTGTGTGTGTGTGTGTGTGTGTTTTTAATTTAACCATGAGAGAGAGACTATAGGATTGCTTTTTTAAGCTACAAGTGGATAGGCTATAAACTAAAACTAATAATTTTGTTATTTCACCTAGGTGATTCCCCACGAGCGACCAATATTACAAGAAGCCTTGCTAAAATGATTGCAAAGGACCTGCAGCCTGTCTCCATTGTTGAAGATGAGGGTTTTAGGAATTTTGTGAAAATACTTGACCCACGTTACAGAATTCCAAGTAGGAAACAAATGATGGGGGAGAAAATACCAACACTGTATAAAGAGTGCCACTCAAGTGTGAAAAGGCTATAGATACTGCAAATAGTGTTGTACTTACAACAGACATGTGGACATCAAGGGCCACAGAGGCTTACTTAACTGTTTCATGCCATATTATTGACGAGAACTGGCGAATGCAAGCATATGTTCTAGAAACCTGTAGTTTTGAAGGACAACACAGTGCTGAAAACATTTGTTCAGAATTGAAAAGAGTCACTGAGGAATGGGGCATAACAGACAAACTTCAGGCTGTAATCACAGATAATGCTGCAAATTTTGTTGCGGCTGTGCGCAAAGCAGGTTGGGCACATTATCCATGTTTTGCACATACCCTAAATCTGGTGGTGAAAGACTCCATGAAGGCGCTCCCAGATCATCTTCACATGCAGCAGAAATGCAGTGCTATTGTATCTTTCTTTCATCACAGCACAAGAGCAGCAGAGAAGCTCAAGGAAATTCAGAACCAACTTAAATGTCCAGAACATAAACTGAAACAGTCAATCGAAACCAGGTGGAACTCCGTGTTCTATATGTTTGAGAGACTGTTAGAGCAAAAGGAAGCTGTGACTACTGTCCTCTGTCTTCTTGGAAAGCCATCCCTTTGCTTAAGTGAGGAGGAGTGGTCCATGATCACTCGTTCCATTGAAGCTTTGAAACCATTCGAAGAAGTTACAAAAGAGATATCAACTGAAACACATGTTTCGGTTTCAAAACTAATTCCCCTGGTGTCACTACTTCTGAGATGAACAGCATCTAATGTTTGCAAAGGTAGCAATTTAGCTGCTGAGCTGTCAGCACAATGTCAACGTCGTTTTAGAAGTACTGAGACGTTTTATCGTTATGCTGTCAGTACCTACCTGGACCCAAGATTTAAAGACCTGGGGTTCCGTGACATGGCAAATGCTGAATCTATGAAAAAGCGACTCATCACAGAAATTCAGCCATTGAGTCAGAGCCCTACCTCTTCAGTGTCAGCTGCTGATTTAACCTCAAGCCCAGCTACCAGCTCGACCACAGCAATGGCTACTGCATCTACCTCAAGCTCCCCTGCAGAAGCAGCAGCTTGCCCTCCTGCAGCAAAAAGTGGGATATGGACAGAATTTGACTCCCAAGTCCTTGCATCTCAGCAGCATCGTTCTACTAGCACTGATGCCATAATTGAAATGCGCCGTTACTCAGAGGAGAAGCCAATTCCACGAGACCAAGATCCACTACTTTGGTGGAAAATGAATCAGGCAACATTTCCCTCTCTGAGTAAGCTTGCCAAGAAACACCTGGGAGTCATTGCTTCCTCTGTGCCTGCAGAAAGAATTTTTTCAAAGGCCGGACAGTTAATAAGCCACAAAAGACATTTATTTAAAGGGAAACATGTAAATATGTTATTGTTTCTCAACAAAAATCTGTAGCTTAGTAGTTCTCAACTTTTGTTTAGGTATTAGATATGGTGTGCACTTTGTTCATAAGATAAGGCAGTATTCTAAATAGGAAATTATTTAATTTGTTATTAAAACAGCTGCTTTATTTTCTAGTAATAATTTTGTGCACTTTATTTTTTGTTAAGAAATAATTGTTACTGTATTGTTGTTTAATGTATATTTAATAGTATTGTTCAGTTTTTCTGCTAATTTTATTACTGTTATTGTAATTTCCTTGCTGTTGTGATGTTTGCATAGTTTATTACAATAATATACTTTTTTCATTTGAAAATCTTGTTGTCTTGTTTTTTGTTAACCTCACACATGACCAATTACAGAGCAAATCACATCACAAAACACAGATGTATTCAGATTAACAAAATTATGCAATCACTTTATAGTGATACAGTGATATTCGCTACGCAAGAAAGTAAAGGTAATTTAGATTGTGCGCTAAAAATAAAAAAAAAGTATCGGTATCGGTATCGATATCGGCGATATTGGCCTGTATTTACTTGGTATCGGATCGATACTAAATTTTGCAGTATCGCCCATGACTAGTCCATACAGTGCCCTCCACAATTATTGGCACCCCTGTTTAAGATGTGGTCGTGGACTTCTAAAAATTCTCCTTTTTTTTAAAACAACATAGAACCCAAATGCAAAAAAAGAGAAAAATCCAACCTTTCATTTAAGTACATTACTTTGGTGGTAAAAAAATCACACATTTAGAAAAAAAGAAAAAAACTTGAAATCATGTGTGCCACAATTATTGGCACCCCTAACAATTCCTCTGAAAATTTTAATTGTTTTTTTTTTTAATATATTTTTCTGTAGTTGCTAAGGTTGGATTTTCAGAGGAATTGTTAGGGGTGCCAATAATTGTGGCACACATGATTTCAATTTTTTTTTTTTTCTAAATGTGTGATTTTTTTTTACCACCAAAGTAATGTACTTAAATGAAAGGTTGGATTTTTCTCTTTTTTTGCATTTGGGTTCTATGTTGTTTTAAAAAAAAGGAGAATTTTTAGAAGTCCACGACCACATCTTAAACAGGGGTGCCAATAATTGTGGAGGGCACTGTATGGACTAGTCATGGGCGATACTGCAAAATTTAGTATCGATCCGATACCAAGTAAATACAGGCCAATATCGCCGATATCGATACCGATACTTTTTTTTTTATTTTTAGCGCACAATCTAAATTACCTTTACTTTCTTGCGTAGCGAATATCACTGTATCACTATAAAGTGATTGCATAATTTTGTTAATCTGAATACATCTGTGTTTTGTGATGTGATTTGCTCTGTAATTGGTCATGTGTGAGGTTAACAAAAAACAAGACAACAAGATTTTCAAATGAAAAAAGTATATTATTGTAATAAACTATGCAAACATCACAACAGCAAGGAAATTACAATAACAGTAATAAAATTAGCAGAAAAACTGAACAATACTATTAAATATACATTAAACAACAATACAGTAACAATTATTTCTTAACAAAAAATAAAGTGCACAAAATTATTACTAGAAAATAAAGCAGCTGTTTTAATAACAAATTAAATAATTTCCTATTTAGAATACTGCCTTATCTTATGAACAAAGTACACACCATATCTAATACCTAAACAAAAGTTGAGAACTACTAAGCTACAGATTTTTGTTGAGAAACAATAACATATTTACATGTTTCCCTTTCAATAAATGTCTTTTGTGGCTTATTAACTGTCCGGCCTTTGAAAAAATTCTTTCTGCAGGCACAGAGGAAGCAATGACTCCCAGGTGTTTCTTGGCAAGCTTACTCAGAGAGGGAAATGTTGCCTGATTCATTTTCCACCAAAGTAGTGGATCTTGGTCTCGTGGAATTGGCTTCTCCTCTGAGTAACGGCGCATTTCAATTATGGCATCAGTGCTAGTAGAACGATGCTGCTGAGATGCAAGGACTTGGGAGTCAAATTCTGTCCATATCCCACTTTTTGCTGCAGGAGGGCAAGCTGCTGCTTCTGCAGGGGAGCTTGAGGTAGATGCAGTAGCCATTGCTGTGGTCGAGCTGGTAGCTGGGCTTGAGGTTAAATCAGCAGCTGACACTGAAGAGGTAGGGCTCTGACTCAATGGCTGAATTTCTGTGATGAGTCGCTTTTTCATAGATTCAGCATTTGCCATGTCACGGAACCCCAGGTCTTTAAATCTTGGGTCCAGGTAGGTACTGACAGCATAACGATAAAACGTCTCAGTACTTCTAAAACGACGTTGACATTGTGCTGACAGCTCAGCAGCTAAATTGCTACCTTTGCAAACATTAGATGCTGTTCATCTCAGAAGTAGTGACACCAGGGGAATTAGTTTTGAAACCGAAACATGTGTTTCAGTTGATATCTCTTTTGTAACTTCTTCGAATGGTTTCAAAGCTTCAATGGAACGAGTGATCATGGACCACTCCTCCTCACTTAAGCAAAGGGATGGCTTTCCAAGAAGACAGAGGACAGTAGTCACAGCTTCCTTTTGCTCTAACAGTCTCTCAAACATATAGAACACGGAGTTCCACCTGGTTTCGATTGACTGTTTCAGTTTATGTTCTGGACATTTAAGTTGGTTCTGAATTTCCTTGAGCTTCTCTGCTGCTCTTGTGCTGTGATGAAAGAAAGATACAATAGCACTGCATTTCTGCTGCATGTGAAGATGATCTGGGAGCGCCTTCATGGAGTCTTTCACCACCAGATTTAGGGTATGTGCAAAACATGGATAATGTGCCCAACCTGCTTTGCGCACAGCCGCAACAAAATTTGCAGCATTATCTGTGATTACAGCCTGAAGTTTGTCTGTTATGCCCCATTCCTCAGTGACTCTTTTCAATTCTGAACAAATGTTTTCAGCACTGTGTTGTCCTTCAAAACTACAGGTTTCTAGAACATATGCTTGCATTCGCCAGTTCTCGTCAATAATATGGCATGAAACAGTTAAGTAAGCCTCTGTGGCCCTTGATGTCCACATGTCTGTTGTAAGTACAACACTATTTGCAGTATCTATAGCCTTTTTCACACTTGAGTGGCACTCTTTATACAGTGTTGGTATTTTCTCCCCCATCATTTGTTTCCTACTTGGAATTCTGTAACGTGGGTCAAGTATTTTCACAAAATTCCTAAAACCCTCATCTTCAACAATGGAGACAGGCTGCAGGTCCTTTGCAATCATTTTAGCAAGGCTTCTTGTAATATTGGTCGCTCGTGGGGAATCACCTAGGTGAAATAACAAAATTATTAGTTTTAGTTTATAGCCTATCCACTTGTAGCTTAAAAAAGCAATCCTATAGTCTCCCTCTCATGGTTAAATTAAAAACACACACACACACACACACACACACACACACACACTTTGTTAATCTTAGTTTTCATTAAAAAACATTAACAAAAATTCATGAATATTGTAACAATAATATGTATTATTAATTTTTTGTTAGTACAAGTGACACTATATTCGTAAAGCAAAACAATCCCTTTAGATGTAAACCGCAGTTTTACATCTAAGGTTATACATATTAAACATATACATGTATTAAATATATACATTAACATATGCATTTAGCTACCTGGATAATATCTCTCTTGAAAGGACTCTGCCAGTGTCTTCTGTCTTGCTGCTGGCGGGGCTGAAAATTTGGCCTCCTCTCGTTCTTTTTGTAGTTCGCTACGCTCTTTGTCATGTTGTTTCATGTGCTTATGTAAATTTGTGGTGTTACCACAGTAGCGAATACACTTTTTACACACGTCGCAATTCGCTATGGTCTCATCTACAGCAGTAAAATACCTCCACACAGCGCTCCGTTTTTTGTCTGCTGGCTCCATGATACCACGCACTCGCGAGTCGCGCTCCTTCTGCAGCTGGCGTGACGGGAGGGAAACGAAACTGAAGTATCGAAAAGTATCGATACTTTGACTTTTGGATCGATATTTTTCGATACCATCCCCAGTATCGATAGTATCGATATTTGGTATCGATACACACATGACTAATGTAAACGGTAAATAAAACAATACTTAGTAATTGTGTTTGTGGTAGTCTTGGATGGATGACAACAACATATTGCACATAGGCATGATGGAGAGAAATGAAACATTAACACACACATTACATACACATGTTCCACTAGGACAATGATCCAAAAGCTAAGCTGGAAAGGTTCACATACATTTATATAATTTACTTTGACTTAGCTGCTTCACTGTATTACACAGGGTTGTTACCTTCTAGAACGGTCTAAGCTTCTAGCACATTTTCACAATCCAAGCGATTCAATATGTAATGAGAGTTTACTTATCCAGCCAGGATTTACTTTTATTCAGTGTTTTGTCCTTTAGCTGTTGTTATGTCACTTTACAAAATACTGCACGTTTTAACTTCAAAACTACATTTAACAACAGAAATGCGCAGTCACTATAAAATGTGCTTCACATGTTTGAAACACGTACCTTAATCAGCTTGATGCCTTTTGTAGTTTCCTCAGATTCTTGTAGTTTGCGATGTTTAGTGAAAAAGCGCGTTATTATCTTAATCATTTCCCAGAGGAACTGCCTGAAACTAATTCAAACCGTTGTGGGCGGAGCTAATTCGGCGGCAATTTTTGAATTTGTGTCAGTTTGCGCACGCGCGGAGCCTAACCTGAATCCTTATTTTTCTTTTATGGTGGTTTGTGAACCTACTAGCAGGATGATATACGCAGCGGTGGTTTAGGAGACTAGGAGAACCCGTGCAAGGAATCCAAAAAGTGTTTTGTTGGTTGACACTATTCATTAAGTGCAGGTTGCTTTTTATTTTATTTTATATATTTTTTTATTTATCTGATGATTTTTTTTAAAGAAGCTAATTGTTTTGAGTTCTTTACTGTTTAAAACTTCATACTGGCCTTAAATTTCATAAGGCCTTATGCCTTATTTTTAATAAAAAAGTTTTTTTGAGTACTGTGTAATTTTTTAAACATTATATTGTGTTATACTTATTCGATTTTTGTAGATTGTAGGAGTTGTTACTGAAAAAATATAAACCACAAAAACCTAAATTATTAACTTTTTGTTTACTGGGACATGGGCAAATACCACATTTTAGTTTATAATAATTTAGGGTGAAAACAAACATATAATGTCTTTATGAATGATAATATGTAGTTAGGACCTATGGGGAAAATAATATAATGCCAAATAATTGGTAATAGGAGCATTTATCTGCAAGACAAGCTTAAAAGAGTAGTAAAAGAAACAATGCATAATTTTACTGTATGTAAAAATACAGTGGAACCCGGTTATGATGATGTCCTAGGGGGTCGCCAAAAAGCATCGAGGTAACTGATGATCGAGATAAACGAAAATCAAAATGGTGGCAATATATTAACGTGCTTGAAATTTCTTTATGTACATGATGTGCGTTAATAAATGAGAATGTGCATGCACGTGTTTTTGAAGGGTTTTTTTACACAACAGCGTTGCTGCGATTTGTTTGATGAAGGCATGCTATAAAAATACATACAGTACATGTTTATCTGTCAGGAATCCACCTGCCCCTTCGGCGCCCCCTCTTTTCTTCCCAAAGCGTATCGCGGATTCTCCCCCGATCCCGGTTCATTCTATGCTTTTAGATGGTCATCTCACGTTCCGCGCTGCCAATCGCGGCTTTCGCCTCCCGTTCATCGCATAACATTTAACAACAAAAGGCATATGTGCACTAACTAACAGCAGAGATTCACCAGTATACAATACAACACCTGTAGCAGCTGTAAGCCTTCATTTTTCCGCCACTTCCGCGAGTTCTTCTGCGGCTGCACCGAGATAACCGACATTAAATGGCAAATTTTCCCCCCTTGTGCTTGATTAACTGTCTTCAATGGTAATAAAAACACTCACAATGATTACAAGAATAATCTGTAAATATTAGATATCATTCTATGTAAAAATACAAATTACTCTGTGAAAATACAGCTAATATCTTTAAAAAAAAACAGACCATTTCTAAAATATCAAAATACAATCAATTTTTGATCAATTTAATGAAGGAACGTTAAAATACAAAAAATATATATGTAAAACAACAGGTCTTTTATTGTAAATTAAAAAAAAGGTAAATTTCTATGAAAAAAATACAGACATTTAACTGTAAAAAAAACTCTTTTTTTTTAACAGTGTATTAGGAACATATGTCTGGCAATGCCATGTGTGTGCTGTAACGAATGAGCTTCTTAGGAGCTAAAAAAGAGATTCCACAAGTCTAAGCCTGGTAAAAAGAAAGGAAGGTGGTTCTTCTAACCATCATATATTTGCACTTACAGGAGGCACGTGACCCAGTTGCGTTTGCATTTTTTTAATGAGAAATGGCATGACACATCAAGCTTTACTAAAAAATATCACTTTTTTAAATAAAAACATGGTAATTTTATGAAATTATGAATTTTCATATTCATAAGAATAATTCTATGGAACCCAGCCATTAGGGAGGCACAAGCCAGTGCACTCTTAGGTCTCAAGCTCGGATAAATGGGGAGGGTTGCGTTAGGAAGGGCATCCAGCATAAAACATGTGCCGAATTGAATATTCGGGTCACGATTAAGAAATTCATACCGGATCGGTATTGTTGGCCAACAGGGTACCGGTGGAAATTGGGCTACTGTTGGCCGAAGGAGGAGACGGAGAGGAGGAAGACGTCTACAGAGACGGCAGGGAAAGGAGAAGTCTAGGAGAGTAGAGGTTAGGGTTGGTACTTTAAATGTTGGCACTATGACTGGTAAAGGGGAAAAAGGTAGCTGATATGATGGAGAGGAGAAAGGTAGATATGTTGTGTGTTCAGGAGACCAAGTGGAAAGGGAGTAAGGCCAGAAACATTGGAGGTGGGTTAAAACTCTTCTATTATGGTGTGGATGGAAAGAGAAATGGTGTAGGGGTGATTCTGAAGGAAGAGTACAGTAAGAGTTTAGTGGAGGTGAAGAGAGTTTCTGATAGGGTGATGAACGTGAAGCTGGAAGTTGAAGGGATGATAAATAAATGTCATCAGTGCCTATGCTCCACAAGTCGGCTGTGAGATAGAGGAGAAGGAGAAATTCTGGAGTGAATTAGATGAAGTGGTAGATGGTGTACCTAGGAATGAACGATTGGTGATTGGGGCGGACTTTAATGGGCATGTAGGTGAAGGGAACAGAGGTGATGAGGAGGTTATGGGTAGGTATGGCTTTAAGGAGAGGAATGTGGAAGGGCAGATGGTGGTAGATTTTGCTAAAAGGATCGAAATGGCAGTGGTGAATACTTATTTTAAGAAGAAGGAGGATCATAGGGTGATGTATAAGAGTGGAGGAAGGTGCACACAAGTGGATTATGTTCTATGTAGGAGATGCAACTTTAAGGAGAAGCAACCAAATGAGACTGTAAAGTGATGGCAGGGGACGGTGTAACTAGACAGCATCAGATGGTGGTCTGTAGGATGGTTTTGGAGGTGAAGAAGAAGAGGAGGAGAGTGAGGACTGACAAAAGAATAAGATGGTGAAAACTGAAGGAGGAAGACTGTAGTGTGAGATTCAGGGAAGAGGTCAGACAGGGGCTCGGTGGTGGTGAAGAGTTGCTGGATGATTGGGAAACTACTGCAGGAGTGAAGAGGGAGGCAGCTAGAAAAGTACTTGGTGTGACATCTGGAAATAGAAAGGAAGACAAAGAGACGTGGTGGTGGAATGAGGAAGTGCAGGTGAGCATAAGGGGAAAGAAGTTAACAAAACAGAAGTGGGATCAACAGGGTGATGAGCAAAGTAGGCAGGAGTACAAGGAGATGCGGCAGCAGGTGAAGAGGGATGTGGCGAAAGCCAAGGAAAAGGCATACAAGGAGCTGTATGAAAGGTTGAACACTAAGGGAGGAAAGGATTTGCACCGATTGGCCAGGCAGAGGGACCAAGCTGGGAAGGATGTGTTGCAAGTTAGAGCAATAAAGAATGGAGATGGAAATGTGTTGACTAGTGAGGAGAGTGTGTTAAGAAGGTGAAGGGGGTATTTTGAGCAGCTGATGAATGAGGAAAATGAGAGAGAGAAGGTTGGATGATGTGGAGTTAGTAAAGCAGGAAGTGGATAGGATTAGTAAGGAGGAAGTGAGAGCAGCGATTAAGAGGATGAAGAGTGGAAAGTTGGTTGGATCAGATGACATACATGTAGAAGCATGGAGATGTTTAGGAGAGATGGCAGTGGAGTTTTTAATCAGATTGTTTAACAAGATTCTGGAAGGTGAGAGGATGCCTGAGGAATGGAGAAGGAGTGTGCTGGTACCGATCTTTAAGCATAAGGGAGATGTGCAGACCTGCAGTAACTACAGGGGAATTAAGTTGATCAGTCACACCATGAAGTTATGGGAAAGAGTAGTGGAAGCCAGGCTGAGAGAAGAGGTGACCATCTGTGAGCAACAGTATGGTTTCATGCCGAGGAAGAGCACTATAGATGCCTTATTTGCTTTGAGAATGTTGATAGAGAAGTATAGAGAATGACAGAAGGAATTGCATTGTGTATTTGTGGATTTAGAGAAAGCATATGAAAGGGTGCCAAGAGAGGAGTTGTGGTATTGTATAAGGAAGTCAGGTGTGTCAGAGAAGTATGTGAGGGAGGTGCAGGACATGTATGAGGACAGTGTGACAGCAGTGAAGAGTGCAATAGGACAGACAGACTGGTTCAAGGTGAAGGTTGGATTGCATCCATTCCAAAATCGGCCCTGAGCCCTTTCCTGTTTGCAGTGGTGATGGACAGGTTGACGGACGAGGTCAGACAGGAGACTTCCTGGACTATGATGTTTGCGGATGATATTGTGATTTGTGGTGAGAGTAGTGAGGGGGGCGCGCATATGCATAGGCGCACGGAGCATACGAGAGACACACACACACACACACACACACACACACACACACACACACACACAGCGCGATTAGGTAGTCTAATTATTGCTATAGTGGAACCTAGAGAGGTGTTGTGGGAAAGAGGTGCAGCTATCTCAATTTTGGTCGATAAAATTAACTCATTAATTGGACAGAGCCATAAGAATCCAAAACGACCTTGTGTAACAGTGGGATGGATAAACGGCCATCTTAAGTGGTCTGACAATAATAAAAACCCAGGGCACCGTAGAGAAACAAGCAGAGTGAGACAGGGGTGCATCATGAGTGCGGAAGAATCCACAATTACGCCTGTGGATGTGATAATTTTAAGACACAAAGGAGCTGAATAAGAGATCAGAAAATACATGAAAAAATTGAAAGACCAGACAACTGGGGAGTCGCAATGGCCAGAAGAGGGAACATTTAATAAAGAAAAGTGTGATATAATGAGGACCAGATTAGAATGTTGGGGAGAAATGAAGAAAGAAAAGAAGGAAAATTCAAAAAAATTAGACATCATAGAATAGTTTGAACATGAGGGAAAAATGCTGAAAGGGAGGATGGAACTCCCGGCTTTAGACAACAAGAGAAACAAGGGAAGAACAGGACAAACAAACAGAGTGCTATTTGAGAATCCTGATAAGGAGGAGGGAGATGATGAAGAAAGCAGCAGTGACTGGAGGTATGACTGTGAACATGATTATGATCTAGATATCTCACCTAAAGAATGGGAGAGAGGTCAATCAAACAACAAGAACAATCCAAGAATAATCCTTTTCAGAAAGATAGATGCTTGCAAGCGCTTCAAAAGGAAAGTCCCAAGAAACCCTAATGGTGTAAATCACCTAAGGTGATTTCCACCCAGAACTCTTAGGTAGTTTCCAAAATCAGAACTCACCCAAAAATGAAAGTAACAACTAAAATCCTAAAATAGAAGCCTTCAGACCGGTCTTGAAGATACTCCAACTGCAACTGCTCCAAAAGAACACAATTGACTGCTGAGATTGCCTCCTATTTATTTGCAGGCGCCTTCCTTCTTGATTTACATATTTTTATTCCAAATCCCATTATTTCTAACCTGCTGGGTTTTTAGGCCCTTCCCACTAATTTTTATTCATCACATGGTATTTCTCAAATCCCATTATTTCCGCTTCCTCCTGGTTCCTCCCTTTCCCCTGTCGTCATTTTCCCCACGTGATCTCCCTTTTTCATATCCCATTATTTTCGGGCCCATTTGGGGCTTTATTTTTTTTAAACTTGTCTTATTCCCCTCATAATTGTTTTGGCACTTGCTAAAGCAACATCATTTGGATTATTCTCTACTTCTCTTAGACATTTTCTTATTTTCTTCTTCTTGATCATGCGTAAGTATCTTCTCTTATTTTACTTAAACCTACTGTTGATTATTCTTTCTTAAACCTTTATTTTAATACCTTATGTGCCTTTTTCTAAAGTGTGATTATAGTTGATTATACTTCTGCATGCTTTGTCTTATATGCTTCCTTATTCCTAGTTATGTACTAGTTCAGTACCTAGTGTGCTGAACTGGTCTTCCCCCCTACTTGGTTGCCACCATGCTATCCATTGACCTCCTTGTCCTTTCTTATGTGTTCTAGCTTGTGTTAAAACTACTAAACACAAGTCCTCAGGCCCTTATTCTAGGGCTCGTCTTCCTGCCCATCGTCACACCCAGACAAACCATCTGCTTGATGAACTGTCCAATTACTTGGATAATCCTTCTGATGGTACTGTTTCTCCTCATACTTCCTCATCTTCTCACACCTCTCCTTCTTTCATGGATGTTGGCACTCAGACTGACCCTGTGGCGATTCTTCCTGTTGGTTCTCCTCCTGGGGCCATTGACTCCTCTGACACTGATACTGCCCCTGACTCTGCGCCTTCTTCTCCGGCCTCTACTGTCTCCCCTCGACCTGCTTCTCCATCCTACTCTCCCACTTTTTCTGCCAGTCTTTTCCCTAAGCCTTCATCTCCTGCTAGTGTCATTATGATTGAGTCTGATTGTGAACCTGGGATGGTTTCTGACTCTTTTGAGAGCCCTTTTCCCTCCATGTATGAGTTTCTTAAGTCCCCCAGTTCTTTCATTCCTTCCTGTCACTGCTTTCCCCTAAGCACTTGGCCTCACATAAATTAGACTGAATTTAATAAATAAACATATAAATAAAGCTATACCAACAAGAAAATGCCCAGCTCAAGGCAGAGATGCAGAAAGCAACTCAGAGAAGCATGAAAACAGTGGACCAGTGCCAACAATATCTTGCTAAACTAGAATTCCAACTGTCAATGAATCAGCCGAGAAACAGTGCAAAGGATGGGAGAAAGAAAAATCGGAAAGCAACAAACGATGGATATCCCGGGAGAACGCATGATAACAAGGTCACAAACCGAAAGGAAAAATCAAGATGATGAAGAAGAAGACATGGACGAAGAGGTGATAAGACCCAAACATCAAAACCCTTTGCAAATGCCAGTTGTTATAAAAGGGACAGAACCAATATATACACCATGGTCATTCATGGATCTTACAGGACTGATAAGCAGACTGCCTAGCATATGTAAAGGAGCACAAAAATGAATAACACGCTTCGAAGAACAAACTATGGGACAGATGCTGGCCATGGGTGATATCAAGACAATTTTGACACAGTCTCGGGGAAAAGTTAAGAAGATAGAAATAATGGATCATGCACAATTAGGCTATGTGGGAGAAGAGCAAAGGTATGATCGCTAGTCAATTGGATCGAAAAGAAATGAAATATGGAATGCACTTTGATCAGCATAACCAACTCAAGCAGATCCAAGCAAGGTGGAAAAGCTGAAAAAGGAGTAGCTCAATTCATCCTTACAGAAGTTACAGAAAGCCTGGCGAGAAGAGATGGAATCAGCATGGGATAAGTCAACGGCTAGCATCACATTGTTTAAGATAATGTTGAAAAAGACACTCCCAAGTGAAGTACAAGAGCAACTTGAGACAGTTGTAGGGCTTAATACAATGACCTGGACAATCTTCGAAGCAAATGTCATACACTTTGTGGAAATGCATAGGAAAAGAGAGAAAACAGCCATAAAGGCGGCAGAAGATTTAGTGGTACTGCTACACAAAGCACAGCTCGGAGAACTAACACAGAGCAAACAAGAAAATCAAGAAAAACGCAAAGAGAAAAGTTCAGCTAAACAAGCAGCAGTCATGGTGGCACCAACCACTGTACAGCAGGTTCCAGCTGTTCAAACCACACAAGATCAAGGAAATCAACAACTAATGCCTGTCCCACAGACATTAGAGGGTGGGGACAAGGAAGAGGCTGAGGCAGAGGAGGAATGTTTCAACCAAGACCAAGAAATTATCAACCACCAAGAGGAGGAAGATGCTGGAACTGCCAAGATCCCAATCACATGATGAGAAACTGCCCATATCCAATAAGACAACAGCAAGGTAACCAACAACAAAATCAAAGCTGGCAGGATCCCGAAAACTGGGCAGGACCATGGACAGGACAGAATCAACAAGGCCAAACTCAAGCGAACCTTAGAGGCGGCACTCCAGGGCCACCACAAGGTAACATGTGAAGATGCCCAGAGAAGCCAGAGGGGGTTCTTGTACAGTGCCCCACCTCACTGTACCCTGCACAAGAACCAACCATAATGGTGGATGTGGGTAACCAGCTCCAAACATCATTTTTGACTGATATAGGAGCAACATTCACAAGTATTGGAAAAGAAGGCTCTAAGCTCCCCCTCTCATGCAAAGCAGTAAAGACAGTAGTCTTCTCGGGTAAAACTCAAACTTTGCAATTCACAGAGCCACAAGACATAACAGTAGAAGTAATCACTATACAACCACCACTATTGTATTCTCCTGACACTCCAGCAAATCTATTAGGCAGAGATGTACTATGCAAGCTAGGAGCAAAAATCTACTGTGGACCTACAGGAGTGAGGGTTGAACTTCCTGAGTGTTTAGCTCAATAGTATGTGATGGTGGAAAGAAAAACAGAACAACAAACACTGGATAAAATCTACTGGCTGGAACTCAAAGAGACATATTCAAAAATCCACAAGGAAATATCTCAACATAAAGTTAACACCTAAAGGATAGTGTGATAGCTCACACTGTGGTAGGACAGTGGCCCCAAAAGGTAGAACAAACTGAACAGGAAGCAGAACAGGTGCTGAAACAGGTTCCAGAAAAGCTATGGACTAAACATCTGACAGATTTAGGCTTAGTTAAGTCATGTTGTAGGGTTAGTTAAGTTGGCGCAAATTCAACTAAAGCTCAATGTGCAATTGCCTTATCAGAAACAATACCCATTATCACAACAAGCGATAGAGGGTATAAGACCAACCATTGAGGGACTAGTTGAAGCAGAAGTGTTAATTCCAACCAAAGCCCTTGCAACACACCCATTTTTTTTCCGGTCAAAAAACCTACCTCACACAATTGGAGATTAGTCTATGATTTAAGGTTTGTAAACCATGTTGTAGTAGCAGAAAATCATGTAGTGCCTGATCCACAACCTTTGTTAACAAACATCCCTGAAGGGACTAAATGGTACACTGTGATTGATTTATGTTCAGCATTTTTTAGTGTACCACTGCATCCTGAGTCTCAGTTTTTTTTTTGCATTCACTTACGGGAGAACACAATTTATTAAAATTAAATTAATTTTTATTTGTATAGCGCTTTTAACAATAAGCATTGTCTCAAAACAGCTTTACACAGATAATGTGGTGATTAAAAGTGAATATGTTCTTTATAAGTAAGTTTGTCGATGATGAGCAAGCCGGTGGCGACTGTGGCAAGGAAAAACTCCCCGAAATGGTGATAGGAAGAAACCTTGAAGGGAACCAGACTCAAGAGGGAACCCATCCTCATCTGGGTTGCAGCGAATGTCCAACAATACACCTACACACGACTGCCACAGGGGCAGTTTGCTCCAATATGTGGATGACCTACTGATTTGTAGTCAAACTAAAGAACAGTGCATGAAGGACTCGTTAAAGGTCCTAGAAATCCTAGCTCACAATGGACACAAGGTCAGTAAGGAAAAATTGCAATTCTGCCACCAAAAGGTAGAATATTTGGGTAGAGTGCTCGAAGGCACTACACGAAAAATCTCACCCTCACATGTAGAGGCAGTTCAGAAAACACCACAACCTCAAACAGTGCAACAGATGTTGTCATTCCTGGGTTTAGCTGGTTTTAGCAGACTGTGGGTTTGTGATTTTGCGTTGAAAACACAACCTCTTAGAGACATGATTTTAGATCAGCAGATCAGACAAGATCTAGCGCTCGTCTGGTCTGGACAGAGGAAGGCAAAAAAGCCTTTAAGACAATTAAAAGTGATCTAAAATCTGCCCCAGCGTTAGCCTGTCCCGACTATACAAAACCTTTTCACCTTTATGTATCAGAAAGTTGAGGTTTTGCATCACCCATACTAGCACAACAGCAACAGAGTATGGGAAAAAAAAGCCAATTGCATACTACAGTACAGCTCTTGATAATGTGGAAAAAAACATGCCACCTTGTTACAGATTATTGGCAGCTGCAACATTTGCCTATCAAAAGGCATCAACAATCACGATGGGTCATCCAGTGTCCCTGTACACCTCTCATGCACTACATGCATACTGACAAGTCAAAAGTTTGTGATAACAAATGCACTTAGGACAGGTTATGATGTAATTCTCTCCACACCAGAACTGACAATTGAGAGATGCCTCACAATTAACCCAGCTGACCGAGTAGTGCTACCAGATGAGGGAACTCCCCATGAGTGCATTGCAGAAGCAGAGAAGTTTCTAAAAGCCAGGGATCACCTAGATAACCAACCACGCTATCGCGTGAATGATGGCAATAAAGCAGGATATGCTGTGGTCATGCACAATGAGGAAGATGACTCATTTTGAGTAATAACAAGTGTTAGTGTGCCACAAACTTGTTCTGCCCAATTGGCAGAAATAAAAGCCCTAACATCATCATGTCGGTTGGGAGCAGGGGGAAGGTGTACTATATACACAGATTCAGCCTATGCATATGGGGTATGTCACACTTTTGGACCTTTCTGGGAACAGAGGGGTTTCCAGAAAGCTGATTGATCAGCCATTTTGCATGCTCCTGCAATTTCTGATTTGCTCTAAGCAATGATGCTTCCAAAGGCATTAGCCATTGTGAAATGTAAGGCCCACAAATCTGATGGTGAGATGGTCAGTAGAGGTAATGCAGCAGCAGATGAGGCAGCTAAGAAAGCAGTGGTAGGCGAAGATTGTGTGAAAGTGATGGTACAGGGTGAAGAGCATGAAGAAAAATGAGGGCAGGTGACAGAAGAAGATCTTGGGGAATATTAGGATGTAGCAAGTGGAGAAGAGAAAGAGAGGTGGAAGAAACGAGGTGAAGTACAAGATCCCAACACAGGGTTATGGAGGAGTGCTGATGGGGTGTGGCTGCACCGTTAGCACTTTTGCCAAAGCTCATTGCTGAAGCACATGGGGTAGATCACTGTAATTGTAGGGAGACCATAAACACAATCCGAAAGAATTGGTGGTCGCCATATCTGGCCAGTATGGTGGACAAATTCCTGAGGCCCTGAGCTATGTGCAGCACGTAATGTCAGGAAACATTTCACAGCACCAATCAGTCACATTCCTGAACCAAGGGGACCATTTCAACATTTAATGATGGACTTTGTGGACATGGCAGACAGGAAGGAAGGAAAAGGTAAATTTTGGTAGTGATCATTTTAGCAGATGGGTGGAGGCAACAGCTACTGCCAAGAATGACGCAATGACTGTAGCTAAGTTTTTGATCAGGGAAGTAATTCCAAGGTTTGGGATACCTGATAAGTTGAGCTCTAATAATGGAGTGCATTTTCTGAATAACGTGATCAAGTCGATTTCAGAAGCTTTGTGTATCAAGCAGAGAATGGGTTGTGTTTACCATCCACAGTCACAGGGAATGGTTAAGAGAGCAAATGGGGTGTGGGGAAAATAGTAAAAATTTGTGCTAGCACAGATTTGAATTGGGTACAGGCTCTTTCGCTGGCGTTAATGAAAATGCGCTCTCAAACAAACCGAAACACACACCTGACACCACATGAATTGTTGACAGGACGACCCATGCCAGTTGCACTCACACAAATCAGACATGTCTAGTTATTGCAAACATCTGATGCAAATACACAGAACTTTATGTTCACAGGTCTGTGAAGCCACACATGGGACGCAGGTTGATGAGCCACTGCAGCAGGTGCAGCCAGGTGTTTATCAAAGTGTTTAAAAGGAAACACTAGAGTAAGCCATGACGTGAAGGTCCGTTTGTGGTGGTACTAGCAACTCCCACTGCAGTCAAGGTTGAAGGTAAAGAACACTGGTATCATCTTAATCATTGTTGAAGAGCTGCGGTAAAAGGACCACAGTGGAGGAAATCTCAGGCTAAGTTGGCACACTGTGCCCACTCTGACGACTCAGAAGGCGGTGACGACAACGCAGGCCCTGCACAAGACAGAGGGCCAACGTACAGAACACGTGCTAAGCCCAAACAGCCAAAGACCAAACAGACACAACCTGTTGAAGGGGAAGAGGTGGCAGGCTGTTCATATTAGGTTGATTCACGACCATCGCGTGACACACTAGACTCTGACAAAGTGGAAGAGAGGTTTCATAGACTACTAGACAACGCAGAAACCACTTTTACTCCACCTGAACAGTTTGGCACTCTTAATCTGCAAGATCTAGTGGATTAAGAGATCAATCTACCTGTGAAACCATGAAAAGCAATCTCCCACGACCCAAACAGACTCACCCACAAAGGGAGATTGGGCATTACTCGTCATGACTTAAGTAGTATGGTTCATTTGCACTTGCATTTCACTTAACCGACATCCACGTAATCCAGTAGGTAAATCAGGGTTTGTGTCTAATGTTTCTCTGAATAACTGTTCTCAGCCCACAGCTTGACCGACAGGGATGAAGGAACAGATGTTATAGTGGCCACAGGAGTACCCCATAGAATTATACCTCGTATGTTAGGCACCCGGAACTGCACTGATGTCACACTCTTATGGTTCTATGGTTTTCCCCATGTAGGGATCCCGCATGGCACTTTCGAAAGAACCTCAGTAGAATCTATATAGTATGGTGCTGATGTATATAAAATTCTAGTGTATGTCCCTAACTGGCAGGAAGGTGTGTACTTGCCCAGAGTACAATTTAGTTGTAGGTATAAGAATCCTAACTGTCCCTCTAACCCTAAAGCCCCAACCTGTTTTAGGTGTGCAGAAAAGATCAATGTGACATCCGTAATACATTATAATGAAACTACAAGCATTTAGCTAATCTTAGCCTGTATAGACAATGGCTGGTAGATTCGGCACGTGCAGCAGTGCCTCACTTTACGTGTATTGTATGTGACAGGAGATCTCGTCGTCCACCTCGTGTTATGCCGACAGTAGGTCTAGAAGCATGTGACAAGGCACCCTATAACACCAATCATCTTTGTCCAGCTATATATCTATTAGGTTTAGCTGCTGTTAAATATGGAGCTAAATAGATGCGCATACGTAGTTCCGCATGTGAATATCAGCCCCTAGCCACACTTAGTAATGATGATTTGCGAGTGTCTATGCATACAGGACAAACTTTCCCGTTATGCATTCGATCCAGTGGAGCAGTAAATGTGGGTTCACTGCCTGTTGAGGCATGTGACCAACAGATTAAAGCGGCATTCCATATGCTTAACTTAAGATCTTTCTGTAATTCCTCCACACAAAAGTGCGACCCTAAAACAAATAGACAATTTCATGTCCCAAGCTTGAGAATGGGCACTTTGCCTCTAGCAGA
The DNA here is from genome assembly GCA_039877035.1 of Silurus lanzhouensis. Lineage (NCBI taxonomy): Eukaryota > Metazoa > Chordata > Actinopteri > Siluriformes > Siluridae > Silurus > Silurus lanzhouensis. The sequence continues at coordinate 5,557,740 of JBCEWE010000219.1, forward strand.
CATATTTTGGTTTTGTGGTGGAAGTAAAGTGCTGCAGGTTCTACCTAACCTGTGGCATGGTCGTTGTGCTCCAGTAGTTCTGAAAGGACGCCTCATTGTAATGGCAGTAAATGAGACCCATTTAAATAAACTGTTTAGGTCAAGAAAACGTCGAAGCACTTCTGTGGGTGACATTGAGAAAACCATTTTGTCCAGTGTCATGGACAATTACAGGAAGAAGTATCTCACGATCACTAATGGATCTAGATCACTATTAGTTGGAAGGGCATACCAGTAGGTATCCCGGCTGACTTTGTTGCTCTAGATGGGGCAACATGGCATTAACAGTAATTCTATGCCTCTTTGGCATTAACAGTAATTCTCCCTTGGATCCAGATAGATCACAATATGGCCTGGATAAATTATATTTGGTACAACGTTTTATCAACACACAATCGAAGCCTTAAAGTTGATATCAGAAAAGCTCCAGCCTTAATGGCTGTACAGAATGACAGACAAAGTGCGTGGCCCAGACCAAGGTTTATGTCAATTTATTGGGAAGGACTGTTGCGCGGTTATTCTTCTTTTTATATATATATATATATATATATATATATATATATATATATATATATATATATATATATATGAAACTACATATATATATATATATATATATATATATATATATATATATATATATATATATGTAGTTTCATATATATATATTCCCGTTCTGGAGGAAAACCATTTGCGGGGTTCATAATATGCCGCAAATAGTTTTCCTCCAGAACGGGAAGAATTCATTTGGGTAACGGATGAGGACCAGCGCAGACCAGTGGCAGCCATTATGCACCACGCTGACATGTTTTCTCCAGAGGGAATGTGGCTGGACTCCATCCAGAACTCTGTCTATGATCTTCCAGCTAGTCAGCCGTACCTTCAGTGTGCGACGGGCTATTTCTCTGGCCGAATCATTTGGGGTCCCTCACCGCTCACTAGGAGCCCCGAGCACCCACAGTTGCATGACCACAGAACTCGTCAGGCAACGCACCTCTGTAACATACTACGCCATCACCCTTTTGCGGCTATGTCCTATGGACAACGGATTCAGCGAGACATCGGGATTGGAATTGTCGTCCTAACCTTGCTCGCAGGTGTTACACGCTCGGCACGGACTCATGTGTCGTTTCGTCGCGAGGTAGAAATTCTCGGCTTGGATGTCACAACGCCATGTGGTCTGCATTGCGGGCTGGCTGTCCTATATCCGCTCCCTTGCCACGTTGGATTAAGCATTTGTCTCCTGTTCCATAGTTCTGCCACGTTTCTACGAACTATATTGTTTTGTTTTCGTTCTCTTTTTTGTTTGCATATGTTTTATATTTTAGCTGCTTGTACAATCATGACTAAGGATGACCTTGGGGGTGAGTCCACTTTCACGCCACTGACGGGCAGATTTCCCTGAAATTTGGCTGATGTAAGGGTTTTTTGCCCACTCCTAGTTCATCATGTTGTGATTAGGTATACCTGGTTTTGTTATGAGGGTGGGAGTAATGTCAATTTGGAGTATTGATTGATTTTAGTTGATTTGGTAATGTCAATATTAGTATTGATTGATTTTAGTTGATTTTTATTTTTATGGATTAAAATTTTTTGTGTTTAATTTAATTTTATCCGTTTTGGTTAGCCAATGTTGAAGAATTATTTATATTATCACTGATTCTAATTGATTTTACTGGTTTTAAGTAGGTTTTGTGTTTTCATGGGTAGTAGATTCTTCCTTTCTTGTTTTGAGCCAATGTTTCACTTACACTAGTCTTAGTGGACTTTCGGGTTTCCTGACCAAATAGACTTTTGGAAGGTTTTTTAGATTGTGTACTTATGATTATTTTGATTACCATGGACGACATGCCTTAATGGACTTTTTCCTCGGACCGACGTGGATTTATCAGTTTTCTTTCATAGATGTCAACACATATGTGCCTGGTAAAGTGCTGGTAACCTGTTCCAGGGCTCCAACAAGACCCGCTGCGATATGCAAAGTATCTGGGTCAGAAGAAAACTACATGTGCCAAAGAACTTAAAAAAAAAAAAAAAAAAAAAAAAAACTTTTTTGTTCTTACTTTGTGTTACATAACATGTATGATTGGTGATGGGTTATCACGGAAGTAGGCGGTGTGTGAGACTAAAAAGTCTCAGTGGGGGGAATAATGTAGAGGAAAATATTTTAACCAATCTTATCTAGCGTGTGTTATAATCAAACCAATATTAATCCAACAAAATTAACCTCATAATTAGCGCAGAACTTATAAGATGCAATAGAAGTAGTTTGATAAAACCTATTTAGCCCATATGTTAATCAAAACTTATGTAACCCCAAGTATAAGTAAAATAATAATAATCAGGCATTTATGTGTGAAAGTAGAATAGAGTCTACTGATGTTATGAGTGTGTTGAATAGACAAAGAACAAAGACAGTGTTTGAGGGAGATCTAAGCATGTTTATTGTGATAAAAGAGATTGTGGGCTACTGCACCTGCAGAAGACATGAGGGAGTAGAAACCAACAGAGATAAGGAGTTAAACATGGTAAAATCACAGTGACAAAAAAACATTAAATTGATAGGTGCATGCAAGAATGACTGGCTTGCAAATGCTATCTCCTGTGAAGTTTAACACACTATGTAACAATCAGTTCAGAAAATACAAATAAAGTATAACCTAGGTATATTCAAGTAGAGTAATATAGTCAAACATATACGAATAAACAATCTAATACACTGATATAGCTAGATTCAATGAAGGTTAACCATCGTGTATTTGCACTTAAAGGATGCATTTGACCCAGTTGCGTTTGCATTTTTTTGATGAGAAATTGCATGACACAATATGTTTTACTAAAAATATCACATTTCTTATAAAAACATGGTAGTTTCATGAAATTATGAATATTTATAATGCAAAAATCTATGAAAAAATGTTTAAAAGTGTAAAAAATATGAAAATATTAAATATTCATATTCATAAGCATAATCCTATGAAATATTAAAAGAGCTAAAGACATGGTAGCTATTTTGATATGAATATTTAAATCAATAAGCATAATTCTATGACAAATTATATAAATGGACAAAAAATGAATGAAACTACTTTAGAAAGTCGCATTTCCTCATAAAATATATTTAATCTTATATTTTCATATTCATAAGCATATTTACATATAAAAAAATATTGTAAAGAGACAAACATGCAGGAAACTGATTTATATATTAAATATGTGACTTTTAAAAATAAAAATACTATAGGTTTTATGAAAATAATAATATTCCTATTCATAAGCTTAGTTTTAACATAAAGAAATGCAATAAGTGGATTAAAGGGTGACATAAATCATGTTTTAAACAAAAAAACCCAGAGGAAAGTTAAATGACAAATCGTGTTAAAAAAGAAATTATCTATAAAAATATGCTAGATATGGAAATATGAAATTTTTATATTCATAAATGATTTCATATTAAACTGTTACAAAGTGCAATATTAAAAAACAAAAACGGAAAAAGTGACATGACAAATCATGTTCTGACAAAAAAATAACTTAAAAAACCCAGATATTTAGAAAATATAAATTTACATATTCAAGTCAGAAAAAAATGTGACTTGAAAAATTGTTTTGACAAAAATAGGTATTTTATGAAAAAAAGTCCAATATTTAAACGAAAAAGGTGACTTGAAAAATTATTTTGACAAAAAGTGTACGATAATGTGTCTTAAATCATATTTTGAAAAAATAAATGGTTTTATTAATACAAATATGATAGATATTTTTAAATATTTTGTTTCCTATTTATAAGCTTAATTTAATAAAAAAAAAAAAAAAACGTACAATACATGAACAAAAAAACGAGAAAGGTGACATGACAAATCTTATTTGACAATGATATGATTGATTTTTGTTCATAAAAATGTAAACCGTATTGTTAAGATATGAATTTACAGATCCAGAAACATATTTATCAAAATCGTTAAAAAGTGCTGTTAGTTAACACAAAACAAAAACGAAACATAACAAATCAAGTTTTGACAAAAAAAAGAATTATTTTATGAACAAATATGATGGGTATTATGAAAATATGAATTTTTATATTCATAATATAATAATCATATAATATATAACAATAAAATATAATCATAATTTTATGAGAAATCTTAAAAAGTGTGGAAAAAGTGATTGAAAAGTTAATATGACAAATTGTTGACAATGAATATGCCTTTTTCTTACAATGAGTTTTTATAAAAAAATTAAAAATTTTCCTATTCTTGAGTTTAATTTCAATGAAAACTCTTACAACATGCAATACCTAAACAAAATTCGAAAAAGTTACATGACAAATCATGTTGTTATGTCATAAATATTATTTTTTCATAAAAAATATGATAGGTTTTATTAAAATATAAATTTCATGAGCGTAGTTTCAGGAAAACCAGTCAGAAGTGCAATAAGTGTATGAAAAAGTGACATAAATCATGTTTTTAAACAACAAAAAGAGAAAGGTTACATGATAAATCATGTGTTAAAGAAAATATATTTTTTAAATATATGATAGACATGAAAATATGAATTTTTATATTCATAATCATGATTTTATATTAAACCGTTACAAAGTGCAATATTAAAAAACGATAAAGCAAAAAGTGACATGACAAATCATGTTCTGACAAAAATAGAACTTTATTTATAAAAAAATATTTTGAAAATATTAATTTACATATTAATAAACATTTTATGTTAAAATTTTATGAAAAAAGTCTAATATTTAAACAAAAAATGTGACTTGAAAAATTGTTTTAACAAAAATATGATTTTTTTCCCACAAAAATATGATTTATATATAAAATGTTTTAATTTTTTTTAAAAACAATTTCTTATCTGAATGCAAAACAAAAATAGTGACATGACAAATCATGTTTTGACAAAAACTCTTCCTATTTATCAGAGAAATATGATAGGTTTTATGAAAATATAAATGTTCTTATTCATAAAATGTTAAAAAGTGCAATAATTGTACAAAAAGGTGGCAATCATGTTTTGATAAATAAATTATGACTTTTTTATACAAATATGTGTGGCAGCGTGTGCGTAGCCGAGCGTCGGTTTGTGAATGGAGAGTGGGGCCGGGGGCAGGTAGGCTGGGGATTGCCTCACCTGAAGATGATGTGACCTAACGAGTGTTCTCTGTTTTCCAGTGATCGGGGGGTGCATTTAAGGAGGAGAGAGTGTGTGAGACAGGTGGTGTGTGTACGCGCGTGAGCCAGAGGACGTGCTGCATGAAACACTAAAAACCGAACATACACGCAAAGCAGAAAATAAAAGTGGCTGTGAAGCCTTTACACCTGACCTGTTGTGGCGTTCCTTTTTTCACCCCCGCATCTACACGCTCTCCCACAGTGGTGCCGAAACCCGGGATTGGGAAAGGACGCAGGTCAGAAAATGACGGAGCCTTCACCGTTGGCGGAGCTCGTTAAGGCGATTGCCGAGCTCCAGCAGACCCAGCACCAGGCCCTCCTTCAGGTGCGTGCCGAGCAGGAACAGCGGTTCGAGGAAGTAATCCGAGCACAGGCTGAGGATCGGGCGGCATTCCGGAGCGCTCTGAGCTCAAAGGAGGCTCCGGTGAATTCCCCCCCCCGTCCACCTCCTAGTATCCCTCTGATGAAGATGGGCACACAGAACGATGTGGAGGCTTTCCTGGAGCTGTTCGAGCGCGTAGCGGTCACCGAGGAATGGACCGGGATGGAGAGAGCCCTCCGCCTACTGCCGCTGCTTTCCAGGGAAGCCCAGCTCGCTGCTCAGCAACTGCCGGCCGATCGGATGCTGGAATACGATGATCTGAAGCGGGCGATCCTCCAGCGAGTGGGGCGGACACCGGAGCAGCACCGACAGCGGTTCCACGCCTTGACGCTGCGCGAGGTCGGCCGACCGTTCGCCTTCGCCCACCAGCTTCGCGATGCGTGCCGGAGATGGCTGGACGAGGACCGGAGCACGGACGAGGTTCTGGACCGCGTGGTGTTGGAGCAGTTCATCGCCCGTCTTCCGCCGCGGACGGCGGAATGGGTTCAGTGCAAGCGACCGGAGACCGTGGAGAAGGCGGTACAGTTGGCAGAGGATCACCTGGCGGCGTATGCGGGGGCGGGCGGATCCCCTGGGTCTCCGGCCGAATTTCCTTCTTCCCTCTCCCCCGGCTCTTCTCTCTCTCCTCCCATTCCCTTACCCCGGAAGCGGGCGCCGATTCCCCCGAAGCCGGTGGCTCGGCCGCGAGCTCCTCCCTCTTCCTTTTCCTCTTCCTCTCCTTCTGCTCTCGCTCACGGATCTTTGCCTTTGACTCCACAGGTGGGGGAGACAGTCCGCGCAGGTGCGGAGCGGAAGCCTGGGCCGGTCTGTTGGCGCTGCGGGGAGCCGGGGCATTTCCTGGATCAGTGTCCTGTCATGGAGTTGGGGGTGATGGTCCGGATTCCCGAGGCGCCACAGGCTGCCCCCGATCAAGCAGGAACGTACCGTATACCTGTGAGTATCCAAGGGGGTACACACCAGGCGTTGGTGGATTCAGGCTGCGAGCAGACAGCCATTCATCAAAGCCTGGTGCTATGCGAGGTTTTGAATGCTGCACGCCGGGTGAAGGTGAGATGTGTGCATGGGGACATTCACGAATACCCACTGGTGGCCATTTCGGTTAGTTTCAGGGGAAAAAATCATAGAGTGGAGGTGGCGGTTAGTCCCCGCCTCACCCATCCGCTAATCTTGGGTACGAATTGGGCCGCTTTTCCTCACTTACTCAGGGAAATGTGTGTGGATGGGTCCTGCGGTAAGGTGAAGCGGGGGGGGGCGTGCGCTATGTTGGCTGGGGAGGCGGCGCCGGGGACGTCAGTTCCGCGTCAGGCAGACTCCGCCCTACGGGGAATTCCCCCCGGGGATTTCCCCCTTGAGCAGTCGCGGGACGAAACGCTCCGACACGCCTTTGATCAGGTGAGAGCCATCGATGGGCAGCGAATCCGGCCGGATGGCGCGCTTTCCTATCCCTACTTCGCCGTGATTAAAGATAGGTTATACCGAGTGACGCAGGACACTCGAACCGGTGAGGAAACGACCCAGTTGTTGGTCCCAAAAAGCCGCAGGGAACTTTTATTCCATGCGGCTCATCATAATCCGATGACCGGGCACCTAGGCTGTGTTAAAACATTAGACCGCATAATGGACCGTTTCTATTGGCCGGGCATTCACGCCGATGTGCGTAGGTGGTGTGCGGCATGCCGGGAATATCAGTTGGTGAATCCGCCGGCCATCCCAAAAGCGCCTTTGCGCCCCTTACCATTAATCGAGGTTCCCTTCGAGAGAATTGGTATGGACCTCGTCGGGCCATTAGAGCGAACCGCACGCGGGCATCGCTTCGTATTAGTCATAGTAGACTATGCGACGCGATATCCGGAAGCAGTGGCTCTTCGCAACATCTCCGCACGTAGTGTTGCCGAGGCGCTCTTCCGCGTTATCTCCCGAGTTGGGATCCCGAAAGAGATCCTGACTGATCAAGGCACGGTGTTCATGTCACGAACACTTCGCAAACTGTACGAGTTGTTGAGGATCAAATCGATTCGCACCAGTGTCTATTACCCACAAACCGACGGCCTGGTGGAGTGTTTCAATCGAACCCTTAAAAACATGATTCGGAAGTTTGTACACGGGGACACGCGGAATTGGGATAAATGGCTCGAGCCCTTGTTATTTGCAGTACGAGAGGTCCCGCAAGCCTCCACGGGGTTCTCCCCGTTTGAATTATTGTACGGCCGTAAGCCGCGCGGAGTACTGGACGTTCTCCGGGAAAATTGGGAGGAGGGACCTTCAAGCGCGAAGAATGAAATTCAGTACGTTCTGGATCTGAGAGCAAAACTCCACACACTGGGGCAGCTAACAATGGAGAATTTGCTACAGGCACAGGAACGGCAATCCCGGCTGTATGACAAGGGCGCGCGACTTAGGCAGTTTTCACCGGGAGATAAAGTCCTCGTTCTACTACCCACGTCAAGCTCGAAATTACTCGCCAGGTGGCAAGGGCCGTTTGAGGTTACACGGCCGGTGGGGGAAGTCGACTATGAGGTGCGGCGCACGGACAGGGGCAGGGTGCTCCAAGTATATCACCTGAACCTCCTAAAATTATGGAGCGAGGCAGCGCCGGTGTCCCTCGCAACGGTGATTCCAGAGAGGGCGGAGCTGGGGCCGGAGGTACGACGAAAAACCGCGTCAGAATCCGCCTCGGTTCCCTGTGGAGACCACCTCTCGCCATCGCAGAGAGCGCAGGTTACAGCAGGAGTTTGCGGACGTGTTCTCTCCCCTGCCTGGGCGGACATACCTTCTAGAACACCATATTGAGACATCTCCCGGTATTGTGGTGCGCAGTCGCCCGTACCGGCTGCCCGAACACAAAAAAAATGTGGTTCGGGAGGAACTTCAGGCGATGCTTGACATGGGGGTGGTCGAGGAGTCCCACAGCGACTGGAGCAGCCCGGTGGTCTTGGTTCCCAAGAGCGACGGGTCGGTCCGTTTCTGTGTGGATTACCGAAAGGTCAACGCGGTGTCTAAATTCGACGCGTATCCAATGCCTCGCATCGACGAGCTGCTTGATCGGTTAGGCGCGGCTCGCTTTTACTCGACACTGGACTTAACCAAGGGATATTGGCAGATCCCCTTGACGCCAATGTCCCGGGAAAAAACGGCTTTTTCCACTCCGTTCGGTTTACACCAATTCGTTACACTTCCGTTCGGTTTGTTCGGGGCCCTGGCGACATTTCAACGTTTAATGGATCAGATTCTTCGTCCTCATAATGGGTACGCCGCTGCCTATTTGGATGACATAGTCATTTATAGCAATGATTGGCAGCGGCATCTACAGCATCTCAGGGCGGTCCTGCGGACTTTGAGACGGGCAGGGCTCACAGCAAACCCGAAGAAGTGTGCGGTTGGGCGGGTGGAAGTACGGTATCTGGGTTTCCACTTGGGTCACGGGCAGGTGCGTCCCCAAATCGATAAGACGGCAGCGATTGCAGCCTGTCCGAGACCCAAGACCAAAAAGGAGGTGAGGCGGTTCCTGGGGCTGGCTGGCTATTATAAGAGGTTCATCCCTATGTTTTCGGACGTCACCAGTCCACTGACCGACCTCACTAAAAAGGGAGCGCCAGATCCGGTCCAGTGGTCGGAGCCGTGCCAGCAGGCTTTTACGCGTGTTAAAGCCGCGCTCTGCGGTGGTCCGCTTTTACATGCCCCTGACTTCTCTCTTCCTTTTGTTTTACAGACTGATGCGTCGGACAGAGGGTTGGGGGCCGTGTTGTCCCAGGTGGTGGAGGGGGTGGAACGGCCGGTGCTGTTCATCAGCCGTAAGCTGTCAGTGCGGGAAAGCCGGTACAGCACCATCGAAAGGGAATCAAGTGGGCAGTCCTCACCCTCCGGTACTATCTGTTGGGACGGGCCTTCACCCTCTGTTCGGACCACGCCCCGCTCCAGTGGCTCCATCGCATGAAGGATACCAACGCGCGGATCACTCGGTGGTATCTAGCGCTTCAACCGTTCAAGTTCGAGGTGGTCCACAGACCGGGGGCGCGGATGGTCGTGGCGGACTATCTCTCGTGCCAGGGGGGGGGGGGGGGGAGTCGGTTGCGGGCCGGACGGCGGTGGGGGTATGTGGCAGCGTGGGCGTGGCCGAGCGTCGGTTTGTGAATGGAGAGTGGGGCCGGGGGCAGGTAGGCGGGGGATTGCCTCACCTGAAGATGATGTGACCTAACGAGTGTTCTCTGTTTTCCAGTGATCGGGGGGTGCATTTAAGGAGGAGAGAGTGTGTGAGACAGGTGGTGTGTGTACGCGCGTGAGCCAGAGGACGTGCTGCATGAAACACTAAAAACCGAACATACACGCAAAGCAGAAAATAAAAGTGGCTGTGAAGCCTTTACACCTGACCTGTTGTGGCGTTCCTTTTTTTCCCCCCGCATCTACACGCTCTCCCACAATATGATACTTTTTTTTTATTATATTTTTTTTATTTATAAGCTTAATTTAATTTTAAAAAGTTTATAACGTGCAATACATGAACAAAAAACAAGTAAGGTGACATGAAAAATCATTTTGACAATAATATAATTTTTTTTTTATAAAAAAGTAAAACCTTGTTAAAATATGAATAAACATATCCATAAACAAATGTTCAAAAAAAATGTTTTAAAGTGCTGTAAGTAAATAAAAATGTAAAAACGTGACATGACAATACATGTTTTGCCAAAAAAAATTTATATAAAAAAAAAAAAATGTGATAATTAGGAAAATATGAGTTTTTATATTGATAATCATTTCATGAAAAACTGTTAAAAAGTGATCGAGAAGGTGATGACCAATTGTTTTAAGAAAAAATATGCCTTTTTCATGCAATATGGCTTTTTATAAAAATAACCCAGCCATTATGGTTGTACAAGCCAGTGCACTCTTAGTGCCAGTCCCAAGCCTGGATAAATGGGGAGGGTTGTGTTCTGAAGGGAATCCAGCGCCAAATCGAATATGCGATCACGAATATGAATTCCATTCCAGATTGGTCGAGGCCTGGGTTACCAACGACCGCCACAGGTATTGTTAGCTTACAGGGTACTGGTGGAAATTGGGCTACTGTTGGCCGAAGGAGGAGAGGAGAGGAGGAAGACATGTACAGAGACGGCAGGGAAAGGAGAAGTGTAGGAGGTTAGAGTTTGTACTTTAAATGTTGGTACTATGAATGGTAAAGGGAAAAAGGTAGCTGATATGATGGAGAGAAGAAATGTGGATATGTTGTGTGTTCAGGAGAGCAGGTTGAAAGGGAGTAAGGCCAGGAACATTTTAGGTGGGTTTAAACTGTTTTACAATGGTGTGGATGGAAGGAGGAAAGGTGTAGGGGTGAACCTGAAGGAAGAGTACAGTAAGAGTGTAGTGGAGGTGAAGAGAGTTTCTGATAGGGTGATGAACGTGAAGCTGGAAGTTGAAGGGTTTATGATAAATGTCATCAGTGCTTATGCTCCACAAGTCAGCTGTGAGATGGAAGAGAAGGAAAAAATCTGGAGTAAATTAGATGAAGTGGTAGAAATATAATTAATTTAGGAAGAAGGATGAGCATAGGGAGACGTATAAAAGTGGAGGAAGGTGCACACAGATGGACCATATTCTATGCAGGAGATGCAACCTGAAGAAGATTGGAGACTGTAAGGTGTTGGCGGGGGACAGTGTAGCTAGACAGCATCGGATGGTGGTCTGAAGGATGGTTTTGGAGGTGAAGAAGAAAAGGAGGGGCGTGAGGAATGAGGAATAAGATGGTGGAAACTGAAGGAGTAAGACTTTAGTGTGAGGTTTAGGGAAGAGGTCAGACAGGGTCTCTGTGGTGGTGAAGAGGTGCTGGATGAATGGGCAACTACTGCAGAAGTGATAAGGGAGACAGCTAGAAGGGTACTTGGTGTGACATCTGGAAATAGAAAGACTGACAAAGAGATGTGGTGGTGGAATGAGGTAGTGCAGGACAGCATAAGGAGAAAGATGTTGGCAAAACAGAATTAGGATTGACAGAGAGATGAGAAAAGTAGGCAGGAGTACAAGGAGATGCATAAGCAGGTAAAAAGGGATGTGGCGAAAGCCAAGAAGAAGGAATATGAGGAGCTGTATAAAAAATTGGGCACTAAGGAAGGAGAAAAGGATTTATACCGATTGGCCAGGCAGAGGGACCAAGCTGGAAAGTATGTTCTGCAAGGTAGAGCAATAAAGGATGGAGATGGAAATGTGTTGACTAGTGAGGAGAGTGTGTTGAGAAGATAGAGGGAGTATTTTGAGCAGCTTATAAACAAGGAAAATGAAAGAGAGAGAAGGTTGGATGGTGTGTAGATGCTGAAGCAGAAAGTGAATAGGATTGGTAAGAAGGAAGTGAGAGGATGATTAGTGGATTAAGAGGATGAAGAGTGAAAAGTCGGTAGGACCAGATGACATACCGGTAGAACCATGGAGATGTTTAGGAGAGATGGCAGTGGAGTTTTTAACTAGATTGTTTAACAAGATTCTGGAAGGTGAGAGGATGCCTGAGGAATGGAGAAGGAGTGTGCTGGTACCAATTTTTATGAATAAGGGAGATGTGCAAACATGCAGTAATTACAGGGGAATTAAGTGGATCAGTCACACCATGAAGTTATGGGAACGAGTAGTGGAAGCTAGGCTGAGAAAAGAGGTGACCATCTGTGAGCAACAGTATGGTTTATGCTGAGGAATAGCACCACAGACGCCTTATTTGCTTTGAGAATGTTGATAGAGAAGTATAAAGTAGGTCAGAAGGAGTTGCATTGTGGATTTAGAGAAAGCGTACAACAGGGTGCCAAGATATGGTATTGTATGAGGAAGTCAGGTGTTTCAGAGAAGTATGTGAGTTAACTGCTGTCACACTGTCCTGCACCACAGTGTGCAGTAGGAACAACAGACTGGTTCAAGGTGACGGTTGGACTGCATCATGGATCGGCTCTGAGCAATTTCCTGTTTGCAGTGGTGATGGACAGGTTGACAGACAAGGTCAGACAGGAGTCTCCGTGGACTATGATGTTTGCTGATGATATTGTGATTTGTGGTGAGAGTAGGGAGCAGGTTGAGAAGAGCCTGGAGAGGTGGAGGTATGCGCTGGAGAGAAGGGTAATGAAAGTCAGTAGGAGTAAGACAGAGTACATGTGTGTGAATGAGAGGGAGGGCAGTGGAGGGGTGCGGTTGCGGGGAGAAGAGGTGTAGAAGGTGGAGGAGTCCAGGTACTTGGGGTCAACAGTGCAAAGTAATAGGGAGTGTGTTAGAGAAGTGAAGAAGTTTATAGGACTGTGGTGAGACCTGTGATGTTGTATGGTTTAGAGACAGTGGCATTGAGTAAAAGACAGGAGGTATAGCTGGAGCTAGCAGAGTTGAAGATTTTAAGGTTTTCGTTGGTAGTGACGAGGATTAGAAATGAGTTTATTAGAGGGACAGTGCTTGTAGGATGTTTTGGAGACAAGGTGAGGGAGGCGAGATTGAGATGGTTTGGACATGTGCAGAGGATGGACATGGGGTATATCGGTAGGACAATGCTAAGGATGGATCTACCAGGAAGGAGAAAAAGAGGAAGGCCAAGGAGGAAGTTCATGGATGTGGTGAAGGAAGACATGCAGGTAGTTGGTGTGACAGAAGCAGATGTAGAGGACAGGGGGTTGTGGAGACGTATGATCCACTGTGGCGACCCCTAATGGGAGAAGCCAAAAGAAGAAGAATGGCTTTTTATGAAAATATAATTTTTCCTATTCCTGAGTTTAATTTCAACGAAAACAGTTACAACTTGCAATATGTGAACAAAATATGAAAAAAGTGACATGACAAATCATGTGTCATAAATGTTTTTTTTTTCATAAAAATATGATAGATTTTTTCACATATTTTTTTTCAAAAAATTATTAAAAGTGCTGTAATTGAACAAAAATACAAAATGTGACATGACAATTCATGTTTTGACAAAATAGTTATTTTATTAAAAAACAATGTAATTATGAAAATTTATTAATTTTTTGTGATCGAAAAGGTGATGACCAATTGTTTTAAGAAAAAAAATATGCCTTTTTTTTTTACACAATATGGATCTTTATGAAAATAACCCAGCCATTATGGTTGCATAAGCCAGTGAACACTTAGTGCCAGTCCCAAGCCTGGATAAATGGGGACGGTTGCGTTAGTAAAATTGCGGCAAATCGAATATGCGGATCACGAATAAGAATTTCATACCAGATTGGTCGAAGCCCTGGTTACCAACGACCGCCACAGGTATCGTTAGCCTACAGGGTACTGGTGGAAATTGGGCTACTGTTGGCCAAAGGAGGAAAAGGAGAGGAGGAAGACGTCTAAAGAGATGGCAGGGAAAGGAGAAGTGTTGGAGGTTAGAGTTGGTACTTTAAATGTTGGTTTAAATGACTGGTAAAGGGAGAGATGTAGCTGATATGATGGAGAGGAGAAAGGTGGATATGTTGTGTGTTCAGGAGACCAAGTTGAAAGGGAGTAAGGCCAGGAACATTTTAGGTGGTTTAAACTGTTCTACAATGGTGTGAATGGAAAGAGGGAAGGTGTAGGGGTTATCGTGATGGAAGTGTACAATAAGAGTGTAGTCCAGGTGAAGAGAGTTTCTGATGAGTGTGATGAACGAGAAGCTGGAAGTTGAAGGGTTGATGATAAATCTTCTATTATTGATTATGGTGATCTGTTGTATATGAATGCCCCATCAAAGTGTCTTCAGATGTTTGATCCTGTGTTTCATGGAGCTTTAAGGTATATTTCAAATTGCAGACCTCTCACTCATCATTGTACACTTTATTCCAAAGTGAATTTGTCAAATCGCCGGCTTACTCACCTTTATATTTTTATATATATGGGTATTATAGGCAGGCTGCCATGCTACATATCATATCATATTTTGTACAAAGTACTTATGGTTTACAGTCCCAGAAAATTCTTATTAGAATGTTCCTCGAGCTAGGACAGAGTTGTTCAAAAAGGCTTTTATGTTTTTTTACACCTTCAACTTGGAATGACCTACAAAAATCACTAAAACTACAATGTTTAATTTTCTTAAATGATTTTAAACATTATGTTAAATCTATAGAAAATGAGTCTATCCACACGTGTAAATGTTTTAATTAATGGCACTTTTATTTAAATTGAAATGCACTTGAGTTGTCTTTGCCTTTTTATTTGTTTTGTGATTTTGTGATTTAATTTGTTCTGCTATTTTGGCCAGATCTCTCTTGAAAAAGAGACTATATATCTTAATGAGACTAACCTGGTTAAATAAAGGTTAAATAAAAATAAATGTTATCAGTGCTTATAAGCCGGCTTGTGAGATGGAGGAGAAGGAAAAATTCTGGAGTGAATTAGAGTAAGTGGTAGATGGTGAACCTAGGAATGAACGATTGGTGATTGGGGCAGACTTTAATGGGCATGTAGGTGAAGGGAACAGAGGTGATGAGGAGGTGATGGGTAAGTATGGCTTTTAAGAGAGGAAAGTGGAAGGGCAGATGGTGGTAGATTATGCTAAAAGGATGTGTCAGAACTTAGAACCCATCTCTGAGCAGACACATCACGGGTGGATTCTTTGTTTCAGTTAATTCGCAATGGAGCACTCTTAACCTAATAAAATAAAATGAAATAGACCTCAAAATCCAATAAAAAATCTTCAGCCTTGGATGAGAAAGAGCAGAAAAAATTTTATTCCAGACACGTTCTGATAAGCCCATAGAAAATGATCAAGCGCACACAAACTTTGCACACGCTCTTTCTTATACCCTGGTGTTGCATGACACCTTTACTTTTTTTCTAGTTTCTTCACCCTAGCAAAGTCCCCTTCCTGTGATTCCATATTTGGGTTTTCCTGTTCCCCCCATTACCCTTATTTACAGCCTTTTCTCTATGTCACTTAAGAACATAATGTGTATACAACCTTCACCCCCTCTGGTACAGCCAGGCACTGCTTCCTGCTGCTCTCAGGTTTTTATGTGTAGACAACCATTTTGCGGCCTGTTTTATCCTTCCTACATCTACTCTGTGTAAGTGTTTTGCTTTTATTATGCTTTTTGCTATCCCATTTTTATTTAATCATGCTACATTATTTTGCTTAAATTGTCTATTTGTATATGTTTAACTACATTATTCTACTTGGTTATGTTAGTGTCTAGGTCATACTTCATTTATATTATCTGACCTGACTTTTGCATGGTGTGTCAAGCTTCACAACTATAACGTTTGTAAGCTTATTACAAACAATTATTTGTTGTTATATGCACATATTAATTGTATATTTTTAGTTATTGATCACTGTTTGTTTCTTTTATTCAGCTCCAACTCACAGACGTCCTGGGACATCTCTTAGGAGCATTCTTCACTAACAGCATCATCAATCTCACCTCTTCTCTGCCCAATAAACATGCTTAAGTCTGCCTTGTATGTTGTTCTTTCTTGTCTCTCCAACAAACTCATAACACCAGTCAAACCCTACTCCACTCTATTTATTAATATCTGATCGTTATTATGTTAATTATTCTTGAAGTACATAGACTACATGAGTTTGATTACAACATATAGGCTAAATCGGTTTAATCAAGCTGCTTCTATTGTATCTAATAGGTTCTATACTAATAATTAGGTTAATTTGATGGATGGATATTAGTTGGATTAAAACACACTCTAGATAAGGTTAATTTGATTATTTTTCTCGACATCAGATGGAAATGGCTGTGGTGAATACTTATTATAAGAAGAAGGAGGAGCATAGGGTGAAGTATAAAAGTGGAGCAAGGTGCACACTTATAGACTATGTTTTATGCAGGAGATGCAACCTGAAGGAGATTGGAGA
The DNA here is from genome assembly GCA_039877035.1 of Silurus lanzhouensis. Taxonomy (NCBI): domain Eukaryota; kingdom Metazoa; phylum Chordata; class Actinopteri; order Siluriformes; family Siluridae; genus Silurus; species Silurus lanzhouensis. The sequence continues at coordinate 5,574,154 of JBCEWE010000219.1, forward strand.
CTGTTAGGTGTTGGCGGGGTACAGTGTAGCTAGACAGCATTGGATGGTGGTCTGTAGGATGGTTTTGGAGGTGAAGAAAAAGAGGACGAGCGTGAGGACTGAAAGAAGATTTAAATGGTGGAAACTGAAGGAGTAAGACTTCAGTGTGAGGTTCAGGGAAGAGGTCAGACAGGGTCTCTGTGGTGGTGAAGAAGTGCTGGATTATTGGGCAACTACTGCAGAAGTGATAAGGGAGACATCTAGAAAGGTACTTGGTGTGACATCTGGAAATAGAAAGACTGACAAAGAGACGTGGTGCTGGAATGAGGAAGTGCAGGACAGCATTGGGGAAAAAGGTTGGCAAAACAGAAATGGGATCAAAAGAGAGATGAGAAAAGTAGGCAGGAGTACAAGATGATGCGGCAGCAGGTAAAGAGGGATGTGGCGAAAGCGAAGAAGAAGGAATATGAGGAACTGTATAAGAAGTCAGGCACTAAGGAAGAAGAAAAGGATTTATACCGATTGGCCAAACAGAGGGACCAAGCTGGAAAGGTGTTCTGCAAGGTAGAGCAATTAAGGATGGAGATGGAAATGTGTTGACTGGTGAGGAGAGTGTGTTGAGAAGATGGAGGGAGTATTTTGAGCAGCTTATAAATGAGGAAAATGAGAGAGAGAGAGAGGGTTGGATGGTGTGGAGATGGTGAAGCAGGAAGTGGATAGGATTAGTAAGGAGGAAGTGAGAGCAGCGATTAAGAGGATGAAGAGTGGATAGCCGGTAGGAACAGATGACATACCAGTATAAGCATGGAGATGTTTAGGAGATATGGCAGTGGAGTTCTTAACCAGATTGTTTAACAAGATTCTGGAAGGTGAATGGATGCCTGAGGAATGGAGAAGGAGTGTGCTGGTACCAATTTTTAAGAATAAGGGAGATGTGCATACCTGCAGTACTTACAGGGGTATTAAGTTGACCAGTCACACCATGAAGTTATGGGAACGAGTAGTGGAAGCTAGGCTGAGAGAAGAGGTGACCATCTGTGAGCAACAGTATGGTTTAATGCCGAGGAAGAGCACCACAGACGCCTTATTTGATTTGGGAATGTTGATGGAGAAGTATAGAGAAGGTCAGAAGGAGTTGCATTGTGTGTTTGTGGATTTAGAGAAAGCATACAACAGGGTGCCAAGTTGTGGTATTGTATGAGGAAGTCAGGTGTTTTAGAGAAGTATGTGAGGGTGGTGAAGGACATGTATGAGAACAGTATGACAGCAGTTAAGTGTGCAGTAGGAACAACAGACTGGTTCAAGGTGAAGTCAAGACATGCAGGTGGTTGGTGTGACAGAGGCAGATGTAGAGGACAGGGGTTGTGGAGACGGATGATCTGCTTTGGCGACCCCTAATGGGAGAAGCTGAAAGAACAAGAAGAATGGCTTTTTATGAAAATATAAATTTTCCTATTCCTGAGTTTAATTTCAATTAAAACCATTACAACGTGAAATATGTGAACAAAAAACGAAAAAAAAAAGTAACAAGACAAATCACCTGTCATAAATATTAATTTTTTCATAAAAATATGATATTTTTTTCACATTTTTTAAAATAAAAATTATTAAAAAGTGCTGTACGTGAACAAAAACAAAACCATGACATGACAATTCATGTTTTGACAAAATAATATTTTATTAAAAAACAATATATTTTTGAAAATATGAATTTTTTTATTGATAATCATCATTTTATAAAATACTGTTAAAAAGTGATCGAAAAGGTGTTGACGAATTGTTTTAAGAAAAAATATGCCTTTTTTTACACAATATGGCTTTTATAAAAATAACCATTTTTGGTTGCACAAGCCAGTGCACTCTTAGTGCCGGTCCAAACCTGGGTGAATGGGGACGGTTGCGTTAGGAAGGGCATCCAAAGACTGCCACAAGTATCGTTAGCCTACAGGGTACCGGTGAAAATTGGGCTACTGTTGGGCGAAGGAGGAGAAGGAGAGGAGGAAGACCTCTACAGAGACGGCAGGGAAAGGAGAAGTGTTGGAGGTTAAAGTTGGTACTTTAAATGTTGGTACTATGACTGGTAAAGGGAGAGACGTAGCTGATATGATAGAGAGGAGAAATGTGGATATGTTGTGTGTTCAGGAGACCAAGTGGAAAGGGAGTAAGGCCAGGAAACTCTTAGGTGAGTTTAAACTGTTCTATTATGGTGTGGATGGAAAGAGGAATGGTGTAGGGGTATCGTGATGGAAGAGTACAATAACGTGAAGCTGGAAGTTGAAGGGTTGATCATAAATGTCACTGGTGCTTATGCTCCACAAGTCGGCTGTGAGATGGAGGAGAAGGAAAAATTCTGGAGTGATTTAGATGAAGTGGTAGATGGTATACCTAGAAATGAACGATTGGTGATTGGGGCAGACTTTAATGGGCAGGTAGGTAAAGGGAACAGAGGTAATGAGGAGGTGATGAGTAGGTATATGGCTTTAAGGAGAGGAATGTGGAAGGGCAGATGGTGGTAGATTTTGCTAGAAGGATGGAAATGGCTATGGTGAATACTTATTATAAGAAGAAGGAGGAGCATAGGGTGACGTATAAGAGTGGAGGAAGGTGCACACTGCTGGACTATGTTCTATGCAGGAGATGCAACCTGAAGGAGATTGGAGACTGTAAGGTGTTGGCGGAGTACAGCGTAGCTAGACAGCATCGGATGGTGGTCTGTAGGATGGTTTTAGAGGTGAAGAAGAAGAGGAGGAGCGTGAGGACTGAACGAAGAATTAGATGGTGGAAACTGAAGGAGTAAGACTTCATTGTGAGGTTCAGGGAAGAGGTCAGACAGGGTCTCTGTGGTGGTGAAGAGGTGCTGGATGAATGTGCAACTACTGCAGAAGAGCTAGAAAGGTATTTGGTGTGACATCTGGAAATAGAAAGACTGACAAAGAGATGTGGTGGTGGAATAAGGTAGTGCAAGACAGCATAAGGAGAAAGAGGTTGGCAAAACAGAATTGGGATTGACAGAGAGATGAGAAAAGTAGGCATGAGTACAAGGAGATGCGGCAGCAGGTAAAGAGGGATGTGGCGAAAGCCAAGGACAAGAAATATAAGGAGCTGTATAAGAAGTTGGGCACTAAGGAAGGAGAAAAGAGAAAGCCCAAGGAGGAGGTTCATGGATGTGGTGAAGGACGACATGCAGGTAGTTGGTGTGACCGAGGCAGATGTAGAGGACAGACGCTTGTGGAGACGGATGATCCGCTGTGGCAACCCCTAATGGGAGAAGCCAAAAGAAGATAAAGAATGGCTTTTTATGAAAATATAATTTTTCCAATTCCTGAGTTTAATTTCAATGAAAACCGATACAACGTGCAATATGTGAACAATATACGAAAAAAGTGACATGACAAATCATGTTGTGTCATTAATATTAATTTTTTTCTTAAAAATATGAAAAAAAAAAGTTTAATATGAAAAAATATGAAAAAAAAGTGCTGTAAGTAAACAAACAAAAAAAAAATGTGACATGACAAATCATGTTTTGACAAAATATTTATTATTGTTTTATTAAAATCCAATATATTTATGAAACTGTGATTTTTATTGATAATCATCATTTCATAAAAATCTGTGAAAAAAGTCATCAAATTGTCAAAAATGTGACAAACTGTTTTGAGAAAAAAATATGCCTTTTTCATACAATATGGTTGATTATGAACGTATAATATTTCCTATTTTTGAGTTTAATTTAAATGAAAACCATTACAACGTGCAATATAAAAATGAAATGCGATAAAAGTGACATTTTGTGTCATAAATATGAATTTTTCCATGAAAATATGATAGGTTTTTTGAAAATATTAATTTTTATATTTATCAACAAGATTTCATATTAAACCGCTACAAAATGCAATATAAAAAATTAAATAGGAAGTGACATGACAAATCATGTTCTGGCAATTAAAGGACTTTAATAATAAATTACAGAACGAAAAAGATGACGAGAAATTATATGATAGAGTTTATGATAATATAAATTATCTTAGTCATAAGCTTAGTTTCATGAAAAACCATAAAAACTTTCTGTTCGTGTACAATAATTAGTTTTAAATAATGTTTTGACAAAAATTGGCTTTATTGATACAAATATGATTGTTATTTTAAAATAATTTGTTTCCTATTGTTTGTAGCTTTTTAAATTAAATTCATTTTTTAAAATGATAAAACGTGCAATACATGAACAAAAAACAAGAAAGGTGACATGACAAATCATGTTTTGACAATAATATGATTTGTTTTTTCATCAAAATGTAAAACTTATTGTTGAAATTTTAATTTACATATCCGGAAACATATTTTCATAAATATCGTTAAAAAGTGCTGTAAGTGAACACAAATTTTATTATATTATTTGGAAAAATATGATCATTATGAAAATAAATTATGAAAATTTTAATATTGACAATTATAATTTCAAGCATAACTTATAAAGTAAAAAAGTGATTGAAAAGGTGAAATGACCAATTTTTATTGAAAAAAAAATATGCCTTTTTCATACAATAGGAGTTGTTATGAAAAGAAAATGTTTTTCTATTCTTGAGCTAAATTTCAATAAAAACTGTTACAATGTGCAATACGTGATTAAAACAGTGACATGACAAATCATGTTATAAATATGACTTTTTTTTCATAAAGATATGATGTTCATGAAAATATAAATGTTCCTATTTATAAGCTTAGTTTCATGAAATGCCATTAAAAAGTGCAATAAGTGTACAACAATGTGACAAATCATGTTTTTATAATAATTGCTAATAATAATTGCTTTATTGATACAAATATAATAAAAAATTAAAGCTGCAAGCAGCGATGTGCGAGCCCTCGCACTCGGGCTCACAGCCACCCGGTGGCCTGAGGAAAACAGTGAACAGTGGGTGAGGTGCATGTAAGCGAGTAAAGACGGGAGAATTATGGCACAGTCATTTCAAAGTGCCACACTTCTTGTTGCCAGCAGGTGGCGCTATGACTGTAACTAAATATGGAAATGTGGATCTGTTCAGATCAGGAGTCTTATCAATCATGTGTGGATCTGTTCAGATCAGGAGTCTTATCAATAGAGTTTTCGACGAAAACTCTAGATCTTTGCAATGTTAGATTGCAAAGGCCTTTAGATTATGCCTACCAAATTTGGTGTCGATCTGAACAAATCTCAACTGTTATTCCCATGGCGAGACATTAAAACTTGTCGCAGCGCCATGGACACGCCCTTTAATGAACGCTCAAGATCTTCACAATTCACTAGCACAAACGCCTTAAGATAAGACTGACCAAATAGAAAAGGGAATGGCATTAAATTTCTAGGAATAGTTCATTGCACAGTGAAACATGCCACTTCCTGTTGCCAGCAGGTGGCGCTATGACTGTTACTAAATATGGAAATGTAGATGTGCGAATGGCAAAATCGGCAAAAAATTTGCTCATACAATTAAAAATACCCGACTTCCTGTTGGGTGTCGGATTTTGTACCAAGAGACTTTTTTGTAGGTCTTAGTGTGTTACATGTGTGTACCGATTTTTAGACATGTACGTGAAACATGGCTTGAGCCACACACAATTAAAAATGTATAGGTGGCGCTACTGAGCCGGTTCTGCCACATCCACTTTCGAGGAACGTACCTAATCTTTCGACTTTGTTCGCTGTGTACGCAAAGTTTCGTGAGTTTTCGATGAAAAAAAATGCAAATAATAATTAAAGCTGCAAGCAGCGATGAACGGGCCCTCACACCCGGGCTCACCGCCACCCGATGGCCTAAGAAAACAGTGAACAGTGGGGCGAGGTGCATGTAAGCGAGTAAAGATGGGAGAATTGTGGCACAGTCATTTCAAAGTGCCACACTTCTTGTTGCCAGCAGGTGGCGCTATGACTATAACTAAATATGCAAATGGAGATATGTTCAGATCAGGAGTCTTATCAATCATGTGAAGTTTGGGGCAGATTGGACATTGTATGTCCGAGTTATTGCAACTTCCCTTTTTCATGGCGAATCCTCGAATTTTGTCAGCCCACCATGGACATGCCCTTCGACGAAAACTTTAGATCTTCGCAAAAAGTAACATTGCAAAGGCCTTTAGATTATGCAAACCAAATTTTATGTCGATCTGAACAAATCTCAACTGTTATTCCCATGGCGAGACATTGAAACTTGTCACGGCGCCATGGACACGCCCTTTAACGAACGCTCAAGATCTTCACAATTCACTAGCACAAACGCCTTAAGATAAGACTGACCAAATAAAAAAGGGAATGGCATTAAATTTCTAGGAGTAGTTCATTGCACAGTGAAATATGACACTTCCTGTTGCCAGCAGGTGGCGCTATGACTATTACTAAATATGGAAATGTAGATCTATTCACATCTGGAGTCTTATCAATCATCTGAAGTTTGGGGCAGATTGGACATTGTATGTCAGAGTTATAGCAACATCCGTTTTCATGGCGAATCGTCGAAATTTGTCAGACCACCAAGGACACGCCCTTCGACAAAAACTCTAGATCTTCGCAATTTAACATTGCAAAGGCCTTTAGATTATGCTTGCCAAATTTGGTGTTGATCTGAACAAATCTCTAGGAGGAGTTCGTTAAAGTACGACATGTGCGAATGGCAAAATCGACCAAAGATTTGCTCATACAATTAAAAATACCCGACTTCCTGTTGGGTGTTGGATTTCGTACCAAGAGACTTTTTTGTAGGTCTTACTGTGTTACATGTGTGTACCGATTTTCAGACATGCACGTGAAACATAGCTCGAGCCACAGAGCATTGAATGTGTATAGGTGGCGCTACTGAGCCGGTTCTGCCACATCCACTTTCGAGGAACATGGCGTACCTAATCTTTCGACTTTTTTCGCTGTGTACGCAAAGTTTCGTGAGTTTTCGAGCAAAAAAAGTGCAAAAAAGAATAATAATAATAAAGAAACGACACAAAAACAATAGGGTCCTACGCACCATAGGTGCTCGGGCCCTAATTAAAGCTGCAAGCAGCGATGTGCGGGCCCTCGCCGGGCTCACCGCCACCCGGTGGCCTGAGGAAAACAGTGAACAGTGGGGCGAGGTGCATGTAAGCGAGTAAAGCATGGAGAATTATGGCAGAGTCATTTCAAAGTGCCACTCTTCTTGTTGCCAGCAGGTGGCGCTATGACTATAACTAAATATGCAAAGGTAGATCTGTTCAGATCAGGAGTCTTATCAGTCATGTGAAGTTGGGGGCAGATTGGACATTGTATGTCCAAGTAATAGCAACCTCCCTTTTTCATGGCGAATTCTCGAAATTTGTCAGACCACCATGGACACACCCTTTGACGAAAACGCTAGATCTTCGCAATGTAACATTGCAAAGGCCTTTAGATTGTGCCTACCAAATTTGGTGTTGATCTGAATAAATCTTAACTATTATCCCCATGGTGAGTCGTTGAAATTTGTCACGGCGCCATGGACACGCCCTTTAACGCACGCTAAAGATCTTCACAAATCACTAGCGCAAACGTCTTACGATAAGAATGGCCCAAAAAAAAGGGGATGGCAATACATTTCTAGGAGTAGTTCATTGCACAGTAAAACATGTCACTTCCTGTTACCAGCAGGTGGCGCTATGACTATTACTAAATATGGAAATGTAGATCTGGTCAGATCAGGAGTCTCATCAATCATGTGAAGTTTGGGGCAGATTGGACATTGTATGTCCGAGTTATAGCAACTTCCGTTTTCATGGCGAATCGTCGGAATTTGTCAGACCACCAAGGACACGCCCTCTGACGAAAACTCTAGATCTTCACAATTTAACATTGCAAAGGCCTTTAGATTATGCTTGCCAAGTTTGGTGTTGATCTGAACAAATCTCTAGGAGGAGTTCGTTGAAATACGACATGTGCGAATGGCAAAATCGACCAAAAATTTGCTCGTACAATTAAAAATACCCGACTTCCTGTTGGGTGTCGGATTGTGTACCAAGAGACTTTTTTGTAGGTCTTACTGTGTTACATGTGTGTACCGATTTTCAGACATGTACGTGAAACATAGCTTGAGCCACACACCGTTGAACGTGTATAGGTGGCGCTACTGAGCCGGTTCTGCCACATCCACTTTCGAGGAACATGGCGTACATAATCTTTCGACTTTGTTCGCTGTGTACGCAAAGTTTCGTGAGTTTTCAATGAAAAAAAATGCAAATAATAAATATAGCTGCAAGCAGCGATGGCGGGCCCTCACACATTTGTGTATCGCTATACGGTGCCTCCCAGAAAACAATGCACGGTGGGCAAGTGCATCAAGTGGGTAAATATCAGTGGACTATTTTATGTTGTTACTGACCCATTTGAGGACTGTAGGTAAAAGAAACCCCACATTTTAGACAAACGGGGGCAATAGTGAGCCACTTAAGAGACACACAATTGTCCGACCTTTTTGTCCACACTTGTGATGTATGTGACTTGTCAAATGTGATGTTTGTTTCAAATTTCAAGTTAATCTAAGCACGCCAAAAGCGTTAAATATGCCTAAAATAAAAGTAAAGTATGAAGCGTTGCCATGGGAACAGCGTTCGAGATATCAAAAATCACTTTGCAAATTATCATCTACAATGTGTCGCCATCATGTTGATTACGTTTGGTGGCAATCGCATGAATATCCTAGGAGGAGTATTTAAAAGTTCACCACATGCAACTGTCAAAAAATCCACCTTTTGTGACTGACACACTTCCTGGCGCCGGTTGGTGGCGCTATGTCCAAGATCCACAATAGGCACATCGATGCGATCGGAATTCTTGGCCGAACATACACACTGCGTGTCATCCGAATGAGACATTTTTTGCTTTAGATATTAGACACTTCCTGTTTCTCTGAATTCGCCATAAATTTGTCGCCTAGCCATGGCAGCACCGTTCGAGAGATCAAAAATCCCTTCACAATTTAGCAAGTGCAATGTCTCGGCATCATGTTCACCAATTCTGATGTCAATCGCATGAATTCCCTAGGAGGAGTATTTAAAAGTTCACCACATGCACTTTTGAAACCATCCAGAATGGCCGACTTCCTGTTGGGCGGAGCTAATAGGTTTGATAGTGAAAGTTGTTCATTTCGATGAGATCTATATGCCTACCAACTCTCGAACATGTGCGTACATGTTTGCCCGATCTGTGCACCAATATTTGTTTTTGCATTTCAGGGGGCGCTACAGAGCCCTATTGCCACGCCTATGTTCCAGCCTTTGACCGGTCCTAAGGCCAGACGACTTTGATGTCTGTGCCAAATTTCCGGTGTTTTCGAGCATGTTGAGGCACACAAAGTGCATGCCAAGTGCTTAAAAACGCCTGAAATAAAAGTAAAGTTTGACGCGTTGCCATGGGAACAGCGTTTGAGATATCAAAAATTCCTTAGCAATTTATCATCTACAATGTCTCAGCATCATGTTGACCACATTTGGTGTCAATCTCATAAATATCCTGGGAGGAGTATTTAAAAGTTCACCACATGCAACTGTCAAAAAATCCACCTTTTGTGACTGACACACTTCGTGGCGCCTGTTGGTGGCGCTATGTCCGAGATTCACAATAGGCACATCGATGCGATCGGGATCCTTGGCCGAACATACACACTGCGTGTCGTCCGAATAAAACATTTTTTGCTTAAGATCTTAAACACTTCCTCTTCTCTGAATTCGCCATAAATTCGTCGCCTCGCCATGGCAGCACCGTTCGAGATATCAAAAATCCCTTCGCAATTTAGCAAGTCCAATGTCTCAGGATTATTTTCGCCACGTTTGATGTCAATCGCATGAATTCCGTAGGAGGAGTATTTAAAAGTTCACCGCAGGCGCTTATAAAACAAACCAAAATGGCTGACTTCCTGTTGGGCGGAGCTCATAGTTTAGAGGGCGAAAGTTGTTCGGGTCAATGAGATCTATATGCGTACCAACTCTCGTACATGTGCGTAAATAATTGCCCGATCTGTGCACAAATGTTTGTTTTTAAATTACAGGGGGCGCTACAGAGCCCCCTTGCCACGCCCATATTCCACCCTTTGTCCGGCTCTAGTGACAAAGGACTCTGACGTGTGTGCCAAATTTCAAGAGTTTTCGAGTATGTTAAGGGACCTCTAATGACCAATGTGTGTGAAAAAAAAAAAAAAATAAATAAATAATTAAAGCTGCAAGCAGCGATGTGTGGGCCCTCGCCGGGCTCACCGCCACCCGGTGGCCTGAGGAAAACAGTGAACAGTGGGGCGAGGTGCATGTAAGCGAGTAAAGCATGGAGAATTATGGCAGAGTCATTTCAAAGTGCCACTCTTCTTGTTGCCAGCAGGTGGCGCTATGACTATTACTAAAAATGGAAATGTAGATCTGGTCAGATCAGGAGTCTTATCAATCATGTGAAGTTTGGGGCAGATTGGACATTGTATGTCCGAGTTATAGCAACTTCCGTTTTCATGGCGAATCGTCGAAATTTGTCAGACCGCCAAGGACACGCCCTCTGACGAAAACTCTAGATCTTCGCAATTTAACATTGCAAAGGCCTTTAGATTATGCTTGCCAAATTTGGTGTTGATCTGAACAAATCTCTAGGAGGAGTTCGTTAAAATACGACATGTGCGAATGGCAAAATCGACCAAAAATTTGCTCGTACAATTAAAAATACCCGACTTCCTGTTGGGTGTCGGATTTTGTACCAAGAGACTTTTTTGTAGGACTTAGTGTGTTACATGTGTCTACCGATTTTCATACATGTACATGAAACATAGCTCGAGCCACACACCGTTGAACGTGTATAGGTGGCGCTACTGAGCCGGTTCTGCTACATCCACTTTCGAGGAACATGGCGTACCTAATCTTTCGACTTTTTTCGCTGTGTACGCAAAGTTTCGTGAGTTTTCGATGAAAAAAAAGTCAAATAATAATAAGAAGAAATTAAAGCTGCAAGCAGCGATGTGCGGGCCCTCGCCGGGCTCACCGCCACCCGGTGGCCTGAGGAAAACAGTGAACAGTGGGGCGAGGTGCATGTGAGCGAGTAAAGACAGAAGAATTATGGCACATTCATTTTAAAGTGCCACACTTCCTGCTGCCAGTAGGACTGTGAATGTATATTGTCATAAATATTGTCATCAGGCCAGGACTATTACCAAACATGTGAAAGTTTGGAGCTGATCGGTCATTGTATTGCCGAGTTCCAAACAACTTTGTTTTGTGGTGTAATCTCAAACATCAGCACTTAGCCAAGTGTTGCATGGTTGAACATGTTTATAGCATGTTTGGTATTGCGTGGCATGGTGAATTCCTTTTCTGAGAGTGAATTACAGTGTAAAATATGAGATTTGCTTTTGGCAGTAGGTGGCGCTATAACTAATACTGAATATGGGCATGTAGATCTGTTCAAAGTAGGAGTCGTATCAAACATGAGAAGTTTGGAGCAGATTGGGCATTGTATGTCTGAGTTATAGCAACTTCCTGTTCATGGCGAAGCATTGAAGTTTGTCAAAGTCCCATGGACGTGTCTTTCAACAAAAACTAAGAAGCTTCACAATTTAACATCTCAAAGATGGAAAGATTACACTGACTAATAAACGACACAATTAAAGTGTTCTTCTGAATTAATGTCTAGAAGGTTTTGTTAAAATACAATATTTAAAAATGGGAAAAGTGATACAAAATTAGCAGAGAAGCTAAATTGTTTGAGAAGTAACCATCTTTTTATTCTGTAAAATGGTTAAATTAATTATACTTGTTTTATATTTTTTTAAATCATTTTTATCAAAGTGAAAATTACTTTACTAAATATTGTTAACTTACATGATTGCTCGTTTCAAGTTAAAGTGAGAATTATAAGAGGAATATGTCATAGTATTAATATTTACTAATGTTCCTGCTGCTAGTTGGTGGTGTTCTGGTCATAAGTGGATTTTGGCATAAAGATTTCTCCAGTCTGTGGTGGTGCTATAAGTATAATTGAATAGTGGCTTTTAAATCTTCTTAGGCCATTAATATCTGTAAACAAGTGAAAGTTTGGTGCAGATTGGACTTTGCATTTTGAAGTTAGTGGAAAATAAGCCTTTTCCTGTTGTCAGCAGGTGGCGCTCTGATAAAAATGGAATATTGTTCTTTTGTTGTGTTCAGGCCTAGACTGTTATCAAACATATGAAGTTTGGCATTGGAAAGAATTGTAGAGCATTCAGTAAATATGTAGGTGAAGTGCTTTAAATTGGAAAAATAGAAGGTATTTTTTTATGTTGAATACATTTTAACAGTATATACAATGTATGTACGGTAAATAATAAAAAGTAAAATGCAAGATTAAGTCAAAAGGGTTGCAACCAAAGCTTGAAGTAGTTCACACATCTGTAGAGGAGGCAGATGGATAATCCTCTTAACGACTTCTTTTGTGTATGTGTGCATTATGAGAGCACATTATCATGTGATTACTGTGTTGATGATAGCTATTAGTGTGAAGGCAGTCTAAATGAATAGAGTGTGAATGCTGGCTACTTGTTAGTGTATCTGTTTGTTTTAGGATCATTATTAGTGCTATCAGGATGTAAAGTTCTGACTATATCAGTGTGAATGCTAAATTTCTATATATGGATATACTGTAATTGGCATATATAGGTTTTTTTTTTCTTAATTTGAGCACCAGAAAAATACAATACAAACAAATTACCTCATAAAAAAAAGTATTTATACATTGTGTAAAATTGTATTTATTGTTTTATAATTGGAAAAAAGTATACAGTGGTTTATTTAATGAATAAAATAGTTTGTGGAATACTTAATTTAATTATACTTACATACATTAGTAATTAGTTTGCACTACATGCTTAATACTTTTTATATATTTTTATTACCATTATTTTTTTTTTATTACATTTGTACATTTTTGTAAGCAGCCCAGCTGTAATTGCTTTTGCAATACACATGTATAGTTTCTATCATGTTATTTTATTTTATATTATTTGACATTAACAATAATTGTCTATCCTTTATTAATGTTTATTAAAGTGAAGTTTAAATTGTATTTATATATTAGGACTATTTAAAGTTGTATTTTTACATTAGTTTATGCACTGTGTATTAACGTGATTAAGGATATGAGAACAATATATGTACCAAACTAAAACTTAAACTTTAAAGTGTGGGTGAAATAAGCAGTTTTAGTTGAGTTACATTACAAGGCATAAACGTAAGTAGTGAAAAGGTCAATGTTATTAGGGGACAAAAATTTAAAACCAATTTTGAGTTTTAACTGAATTTAAATCAGATGTATGAATTTTTTTGTTTGTTTTTGGAAAAAGTTTTGTAAACATTTTTTCCTTAATAAGAGTAAAATATATTTACAGTATTTTTTCTTTTGATGAACTGAAATATTTTAGTTTACAATTATATTTTCAAGTCGAATTGTAAAGATGTAGCATGCTTTTTTTTGGGTTATTTATTCATTGTATATTTTTATTGTTATTTATAATGTTTATTTTATTGTATTACTTTTGTATGAAATTGGGTAAAACATGGTAAGGAAAAAATGTAAGCGAAAGTGTTGTGGGCTCATGTATTGTGCTGTATAAGTTTGTGGTAATTATAGTTGCAGTCAACTGTTATTGTTTGTTTTATTATTTAGAGCAATATATATTACTGTGTTTTGTAAAAACATCATATCAAATATTATTCAAAATTATTTTCAGTGAACAGGAATCTATTTAATTATGTTTGGGAATTTGGGAAATATATAGACACTATCAATAAGATTTAAGAAGTTGATATTTAACTGAAATTGTTAATATTTTATATTGTATGTTGTGGACTACAGTGTAGCACTATAGAACAATTTAATTTGATGAATATTTTAAGTAAATAAATATCTGGAGTGTCATTAAAAAATATTTATTGGGGAAATCAAGTAATTGTGGAATTTGAAATTGTAAGCAAAGTGAAGTGCCATAAAAAAAGAAAAATAAAGTAAGATCGTTAATATATAACACATGCATGTATTAGGCCTTTGTAGATATATTGATTTTTGCTTGTTTTTGTTTTGTTTGTTTACTTGAGTATGTGAACAGAAATGTATCAAAAAGGAAAAAAGATTGAAAAAAAGAAAGAGCTCTGATGAAACACCATCTTATTCCAACAGTAGACAAATAGCATATGGTAAAAAAAATTTTTAAATAAATAAATAGAAAGAGAAACACATGATAGATTTATTTTGGGTAAAGTTTCTATCAAGTTACAGAAGGCTGATCATAAAAAAGTGAAAGAAATATATAATAGCAGTTGTAGGAGGAGGAGGAGGAGGAGAAATATTTTGAGAAATAAGGGTGTGGGGGGAATGTGGGTGTGGTGGGACCACCCACATTTTGATGTCATGCTGCTGATAAAAAGCAGGTATCAGTACTTTGTAGGTACACTTTTACACAGGTCATCTGTGAAAGAAGGCTATCTGAGACAAGTGTATTGGACTATTGTTTATTTTACTGCATCCATTTGTGACATTTTAAGGAACAGCTTCAGTGTGGTAAGTGGTAAAGTGTTTGTTTTAAAAAGGCAAATTTAAAAAAAATTCAGTGTTGTGCTTTATAGAAAATTAAACACATTGTTGCTGAGTTTTTGTATCTGACGGTCAATTAGAGTTGTTTAATTAAAAGAAGTATATAGAAAGTTATATTCACTTTTATTCACTTGCATTTAGATGCGAGTTTTCATTTAAGGCTGTTGTTTGTCCTTGCTTATTTTTACAGTCATATATTTTTGTGGATTTTTCTTATTAAAAGGGAATATATCTGTGTATGGTCGAGGTGTAAATAGGAGCTATAAAAGTTTGAGAAGTGCAAATTGAGTGGTTAATGTATATGTAATTGTTGCCATTAACATTAGCAAGTGATGATATTTGTCATTAAGTAAATGGATTGTTATGCATAATGACAAAGGATTGAGGTTCTATTTTTTTGTTTAGTATATATATATATAATTTTCAAAAGTATGTTAGAAAAGAAGTATTATTTTAGTAGAGTTGGCACTATGTTTATAATGTTTATTTTATGTTTATTTTATGTTAGCTATTAAGCAATAGTTGTTATTGTTAATGTCTACTGTGCTACTTTGTGAAACAGTTGTGTAAAAAAATTTGTAATAAGGTTGTTATGTGTAGAAAGGGTGCATTAAGTTGTTGCTGTTTTCGTTTTGTATTTGCTATATTCAATCCTTATTGCTGTGTAATCTTTGGCAATATGGATGATTTATACAAACACTTTTGTTTTATATGCAATTTAAGGTGAATTTTGCTTATGCGTTATAAACAAATATTGTTAAAATGAACACAACTTAAACAGTAATATGTGTAAAAGTCATTACAATTCCAAGGGAAATAATTGACTTATGATTATTAATGTAATTTAGTTGTTTAGGATTTGTGTTGTATTGTTATTATGTTGTCATTATGTACATGGCATGTCATGTTGTGTGTTTTTTATTTTACAGGTCAGCATATATTGCAAGGGTCAAGATAATCAAGACCTTTTGTGAATTTGAGTCAAAGAAAACAGAACTTTGAAGGAAGCAGGGTGAGTTACTTTAATTGTTGATAACATAACAAAATAAATGTTAAACAAAACTTTATATATATATATATATATATATATATATATATATATATATATATATATATATATATATATATATATATATATATATATATATTAGTTGTGCTCAAAATTATTTATACCCTTGGTAAATATGACAACAATTTGCAACACAGTAGCAAATTGTGGCAATAAGAAATAATAATTTCAATAGTTTATGTTCAGTTAACAATATTATCTAAAAATAATTGTGAAACAATGGAGATAAAGGGGTCATTTATATTTAAGTTTTGATCAGTTTTAAATTGCTGATAACATTTCTATTTACATAAACAGAATGTAATGTAATATTATTTTCAGAATGGTGTATAAAACAAGCATTCATGTGTTTTTCTCTTTATTGTAGATGCCTCGTAAGAAGGGGTTTCGCATGCGACGCACTCAAAGATGCAGCAAAAGTAAGAACAATGCTATTGCATGTATATGTTCAGAAAAATTGTTGCAGTCTGTTGTTGCTGGGACAGATGTTAGAGCTGCACAATTAAGTTGTGATGCATTGAATGGATGTTGTGTTGCGGCTGGTATCAAACATGTGATTGCTCCGTTTTGTACATGGACACAGACAGATATTGATGACATATGTGTGGAAGGGAGCAAACTAACACACGTTGTCATGTCAAATCAGAAAAGAGAATGTAAACAGAAAGAGTTGTGTAAGTTGATTGAACAGCACGATGTGTTTGGTGGGAAGTGGAATGTAGAAATAGGTCCACCAGTATACAAAGAATTCGGACTGTTGCAAGAGGAGACCTGTATGTATGAAAACCTGCAAGAATATTTCTTAAGGGATGGAATGTGTCTGCTAAACCTTCACAGTGCAGTTATTCTCATTATTTATCATAGCAATTATTTTGTAGTGGTTGATTTTGGCACACGTGATGTGGCTGGGTTGGTTTCTGATATTGGCACGTCTGTGGTTGTTTTCAACACATGTCTTAATGATTTGATGGTTCATATCAAGAATCTAAAGATGTCTTTAGATGCACAGTGGTACGGCGTTAGTAGCATTTCTGTAAAGACATGTCAAAAAGATCACACTGGTGGTAGAGAGTGTCCAGACAGCAATGTTGACATCAAAGATGTTCTTGATTTTGGCAGTATAGATACTGAAGTTGCAGCTGTGTTAGAGGATAGTAGTTCTGTCAGATTTGAAAATAGTGTAAGAGGATCCTTCCATCAGGGGAATGACCAGTTTAAATACGGAGGAGTTCAATGTATGGCAATAGGTTTAGTAAGCCTAGCAAAGCATACAGTTGATAATGCATTCTCATGGCAGACCAAAGACCTTGACAGGGTTATTGTTTTAGGTGACGAGTTGTACACAGCTTTGCGAGATGCTAATAAGATTACACATGAATCCAATATGTTGGCTGTTCCTGATTTGCCAAAAGAATCAGTTATTGATGGAGAAAGTTTTTTGTTTGAATATGGTGACTTTGTCAATGGTGATTTAGATGTGGTTGATGGTGAATTTATTGAAAGTGGTGTCTACATCAGTCTTTCAGCTGGATTGGAAATAATTTTTGCACAGTATGACTCATGTCTTTTGACATTGTGTAGTAGTACATGTGCAATAATTTCTCACAATGGACAGTATGCACTGATTGACTCTCATGCACGAAATGCTCTTGGCATGGTTGATGGAAATGGAAGGAGTGTTGTTGTATATTTTTCTTGTCTAAAAGAATTGCATAAGCACATTTGCCTTTTAGCTAAAGGACTGACTGAGAAGGAAAAACCTTTTGAAATAGCTGGCATCCATGTCACAAATGCATTTGTGAAAGTTACACAAAACAATAGATTAAATATAAAAAATGAGAAACATACAAAGTGCGTAAGAGTGGCAGAGAGCTATAAAGGCTGTGACAAGACATTTAAAATTGAGTTTGTTGAGGATTCTGCAAAACATTTGCATGAAAATGATACAACAACCAAACGTAATTGTCCTTTAAAGAAACGAAAAAGAGGCGATGTTTTTGAAGTGAATTCAGATGTTGAGTTTGTTAGTGATGTACAAAAGAGAAACATGATGTTTAGTCCTATTTGTAAGCATGTTTCTCAAACGTTGTGTACTCGTTTAAAGGTGGATTTTGAAGAACAAAATGTTTCAGTATTTACACACGTTGGTTTATTAGGAGTTCCATGTAAAAATATTAGTATAATGGCTGATGGGAACTGTTTCTTTCGAGCCATCTCTCAAGCTGTAAGTGGTACACAAAAGTATCATAGAAAAATACGACTTGCTGTTGTGCAACATTTGAAAGAAAATTGCGAAAAATATCAAAACATTTTGAGAAGAGAGTATTCCTCCATGTCAGAATACATTAACAAGTCTAAAATTAAATATGTTAATAGCTGGGCAACAGAAGTTGAAATTCAAGCAACAGCAGATTATTTAGGAATTGATGTTTTTACATTTTATGATGGTCGTTGGTTAAAATACAGTTGCAATGGTATAGTTTTGTCAAAACACAGCATTTATTTAGAAAATTGTCATGAAAACCATTATGAGACTGTAGTTTGTGTTAATGAGCCTGAACTACAAAGTTGTTATGGATACTGTAAAATCAGTACATCTTTAATTAAACGATATAACATTAGAACAAATATTGAAAACTTGAATATTTTTCAAGATTTGGAAAAAAAGAAACATCTTATTTCTAAGGAGACATGCCATAGTATGTTAAAAACAACTCATAATGACACATGTTGTGCAGCAATGATGGTAAGAGATAAAGATGGTGAAGTTGTCGAAACTGTAGATCAGATGACATTCACATATAGACCTTTATCTATGGCAGGTGCACAAACATTATGTAATAAATTGAATTAGAATTTTGAAAGAGAAATTATACAAAGACACACTGTCTATGGATCTTTAGGTGTTGTTTGTAAGACGGAAAAAGTTGTAGAGGATGGCAATAGTTTTTTTAGAGCAGTGTCACAAGTCATTACTGGTTCTGAAAAGAGTCATCGGAAAATAAGACTTGCTGTTGTGAAGTTTATGCATAATCACAGTGAAGAACTCATGAAGTTAGTAGGTGAAGAATTTGCTTTAATGTCGGAATATATTTCTAACTCACAAATGCAATATGTTGGATATTGTGCTTCTAACATAGAATTTCAAGGTACAGCAAATGCTTTAGGAGTAGATCTATTTATGTGGGTCCAATACAGTTGCATGAGTGCATTGTTGGGAAGTGATGGAATATATTTAAAACATTGTGTAAATAATCATTTTGAGCCAATAATTTGTGTTCAACATGCTGAGAAAAATGTATGCTATGATTTGTGCAAAGTTGGCAATTTGCCTGAAACACAGTATATGTTTAGAAAGAATTCAGAAAAGGAAAAAAATGTTATTGATTTAAAGGATTGTGAAATTGTGTTGCATAAGGAGGTGGTAAAATATATGAACAAAAGAAGGTACCAAGGAAATGAGTTGTATAAAAAAAAGTTAATAGACCTGAGCAAAAATAAATATTTCAAAAATGTGTTGCACAAAGAAAAGGTGAAGTTAATGAGCACAAAGAAATATCACGAAAATTTGTTGCACAAAAAAAAGGTGAAGTTAATGAGCACAAAAAAATATCACGAAAATTTGTTGCACAAAAAAGAGGTGAAGGAAAGGAGCAAAAAGAAATACCATGAAAACTTGTTGCACAAAAAAGAGGTGAAGGAAAGGAGCAAAAAGAAATATCATGAAAACTTGTTGCACAAAAAAGAGGTGAAGGAAAGGAGAAAAAAGAAATTACGAAAATGTCTTGCACAAAGAAAAGGTGAAGGAAAGGAGCAAAAGTCAATATAGATTAAATCCGCAGCACAGACAAAATGTAAAGGCTATTAGTAGAAAAATGTATCATGAAAATCTTGAGTATAAGAAATGTGTTAAATTAAGTGTGAAATGTAAAAGACAACAAATGAAAATAAAAGCAGAACAGTTTGATTTTGTTATGAAGAATTTTTTGGAATTGGTAAAAGATGGACCAGATTTTGTGTGTTGTGTTTGCCAAAGATTGTTATTTCGACATCAGGTTTTAAATTGTAACAAAGATGATTATGTCAAAAAGACCACAGCTTTGATTTTTGATAAATGTGTAACTGAAGTATTTTTGCACAAATGTGAAAAGACCTGTGCAATGCCATGTCAGTGGCTGGATTCACCTAGAGGCAAACTGTGGATTTGTTACACGTCATTATAAGATTAACAAAGGTGAAATTCCTCCTGAATGTGAGAAAAACAATCTAAAAGTTCATCCCATTCCACCAGAATTGTCATGTTTAAATAGCTTAGAGCAACATTTGATTGCATTACATATACCATTTATGAAAATGTTAGCTTTACCTAAAGGGGGGCAAAATGGAGTACATGGACCCATAACGTGTGTCCCTGCAAATATTGTGCAAACGTCTAATTTGTTGCCTCTTTCTAGTATGGAAGGATCTTTGTTGCCTGTAAAATTAAAGCGCAAGTTAACTTATAAAGGTCATTATAAATATCAGTTTGTTGACACAATGCACATAAGACAAGCATTAAAATGTTTAAAACAGATAAATGTGCATTATGAAGATGTAGACTTTAATGAAGTTTGGCTAAATGAGTTTGGTTGTGAACAAGATGGTGTTTTAGAAAAAGAGACTGATGTAGATGCAGAACATGGTGAAGTATCTGTAGAGGTTGGTGAAGATGAGCTTTTGCATGACAGACAGCAACATTGCATGTTTCAGGATACATGTCTTATGCCTGTTGACATTGGTCAGGAAGCACTAGATCAGTATTTCGATAAAATAATGAATCTGGCACCAGCAGAGGGGAATAATCCTGTTAAATTACTTTCTGATTTTGCCAATGAAGCTAAATGCTTCCCAGTGTTATTTCCACAAGGATGTAACACATACCATGAAAATCGAGACAGGCGTTTGACATTGTCAAGATATTTTAACAACCGGATTTTGCATGCTGACGGTAGGTTTGCACGGAACGTAGAATATATATTTTTTGCACAGTACATGTCTGAAATACAACAGGTTGTGTCAAATGTATCTATTGCATTGCGTAAAGGAAAAAGTGGCTCTATGGTAGAAAAAGTTGATGATGTATTAAACAATGAGGAATCTTTAAAGAAACTGTTGGAATTTGATGATGGGTTTCGTTTTCTTAAACCTATTCGTGGTACTCCAGCTTTTTGGCAAACAGCACAACGTGACCTACTAGCTTGTGTGCGCCAGCTTGGTATCCCTACTTGGTTTTGTTCATTTTCATCCGCAGATATGCGATGGAATAATCTTCTTTTTAGTATTTTGAAACAAGAAGGAAGAACACAGACAATTGAACAATTACAATGGGCAGATAGGTGTGAGCTTTTGCGTCGCAATCCGGTCACAGCAGCAAGAATGTTTGATTTTCGGTGGCATTGTTTTTTTAAGGGAGGTACTTAAGTCTTCATACCATCCAATTGGTAAAATTAAGGATTATTTTTATCGTGTTGAATTTCAGCAGCGTGGTTCACCACATGTCCATTGCCTGTTTTGGATTGAGAATGCCCCACTAATTGATAGAAATACAGATGAAGAGGTCATTCAATTTATTGATAAATATGTAACTTGTGAATTACCATCACAGGATGACTCGTTATTGGACATTGTTACATCTGTGCAGCAGCATTCAAAACGCCATTCCAAAACTTGTAAAAAGAAGAATACGGTGTGTCGATTTAATTTTCCCAGGCCAGTATCTGCTCGAAAAAAAAGTCAGTGTAACTGTCATGCAGATAAGACTGCTAATGTAAGTAATAAATGTGCATGTGGAAATCAGGGTCAGACAGATTTTAAAATGAATAGAGAAAAGGCAGGTGAAATTTTGTTAGCTATCAAGAAGGCTCTTTCAGAAGAGAATTGCAATTATAATAGTGTGAAACATTTGTTTAAACATTTAAATATAGATCAATCAATTTTTGAACTTGCATATAAATCTGTGAGTAGAAATACACAAGTTGTGCTAAAAAGAGAGGTCAGTGAGGTTTGGATCAATCAGTATAGCAAGCACCTATTAAAGTGTTGGAATGCAAATTTAGATATCCAGTATGTTGTAGATGCATATGCTTGTGTAGTCTATATAATTTCTTATATATCAAAGTCAGAAAGAGAAATAGGATTGTTGTTAAACAATGCACAAAGAGAAGCACGTAAAGAGGGAAATGTTAGTGCAAAAGAGGCACTGAAAAATCTTGGCAGTGTTTATTTACATAATAGAGATGTGTGTGCTCAAGAGTCTGTGTACAGGTTAACAAATATGCATCTGAAAGAGTGTTCGAGGAAAGTTGTGTTTGTGCCAACAGGAGACAATATCATTAAAATGAGTCTTCCTTTAAATGTGTTGAAGCAAAAAGCAACATCAAATAACCTTACAACAAAAGACATGTGGATGACTAGTATTGTAGATGGCTATAAGAACAGACCAGTTGATTTAAACGATATGTGTATGGCAACATTTGCATCAGAATATCGCATTTTAAGTAAAAATTAAAAATCCAAAAGTCCTCTTAAATTACAAAATGATTATGGTTTTATCACAAAAAGAACACGAACGCAACCTGCAGTTGTTCGTTATGTGCGCTTTTCTGAGGAAAAAAATCCCGAATTGTTTTATCAAAGTAGTATGCAGTTGTGTTTACCATACCGTGTAGATACAGAACTAAAACCTCTAAACTGTGAGACATTTGAACAGTTTTACAGAAATGGTCAGGTAACATTTAGTGATGGATCCAGACATTCGGTTAAGTCAGTTGTTGATGTAAATAGAGAGAAATTTGAAATGGAGGCAGATGAATTAGATAATATCCAAGAGACTATAGACAGTAAGGGTGTAATAGAAGATGGCTGGTGTGACCTGTGCCCAGAGCAAGAGTTAGAACGGTTACTTTGTGCAGAGGAAATAAAAGACAAAATACAGCAAGGGGAAGAACAAAATGAAAATATTCCAGACTTAGCATCAGTTAAAGGAAAAGTTGGACACTTGGAAAAGAAAAATAATATTATGTGTAGAAGCGATGGCTTGGCCTTAATTAGATCCTTAAATGATACACAATTATCATTTTTTTATCAAATTAGACAATGGTGCTTAGATAAAATAACGGAGAAAAACCCAGATCCATTACATATATTTATTACTGGTGGTGCAGGAACAGGAAAAAGTCATTTAATTAAAGCTATTTAATATGAAGCAATAAGATTACTATCAACAGTGTGTCGTCATCCTGACAATACATGTATTTTATTAACTGCTCCTACTGGGATTGCTGCTTATAATTTACATGGAACAACTATTCATCATACATTTAGCATTGGGAAAGACGTCCGTTTACCATACACACCGTTGGGTGAGGAAAAGCTTAATTGTTTGCGTGCTAAATATAGTGATCTGCAGATTTTGATCATAGATGAGATCTCCATGGTTGATCACAATCTATTAGCATATATTCATGGTAGATTAAGACAGATTAAACAAACTGGTAACTTTTCTCCCTTTGGAAATGTAAGTGTCATTGCAGTTGGAGATTTTTTTCAGTTACCTCCAGTTAAAGGAAAACCCCTGTATGCTGATGACATACTAGGTATTAACCTATGGTCTACTTTATTTTCAGTTGTGGAACTAAAAAAAATAGTTAGACAAAAGGATAATATGTTTGCAGAGTTATTAAATAGAATAAGAATTCGTACAAAAGTGGAACCAATGTTAAACAGTGACATTGAGTTATTAAGAAAACATGAAACCAATGAAGACAGCTCAGTTGTACACATATTTCCAACTAACAGACAGGTAAATGAGCATAATGTTCAGCAACTGTGTAAAACGTGCCCTGAATATGTTACAATTGAAGCTCAAGATTTTACACCTAATAACAAAACAGGGAAACTTGAATTGAAAAATGGTCATCATTCCAAAACCTATAATACATATTTAGATGAAACACTGCTTTTAGGGAAAGGCGCTCGTGTAATGCTATGCAAAAATGTAGATGTTATGGATGGTCTTGTTAATGGGGTGTGTGGCACAGTAACACACATAGTTTTTCCAAAAAGTGACAACATGTTCCCTCAAACAGTGTATGTCAAATTTGACGACAATCAGGTTGGTGCACAAAGGAGGAAATGTTCAGCATATACTACAGCAGTTGAAATGGATTCTACTGGTATAAAACCAGAAGAGGAAAAAATTAATAATAAAGGGGGAGTACGACGACAATTTCCATTAAAACTTGCTTGGGCTTGTACAGTACATAAAGTACAAGGAATTACTGTTGATAAAGCAGTAGTGTCCCTTAAAAAAATATTTGCCCCTGGACAGGCATATGTGGCTTTAAGTCGTGTTAGAAGTTTATCTGGTTTGATTATTCAAGACTTTGAAGAGAAGGCTATATATTGTAAAGACAGCATTAAGGATGCAATTCAAATCATGCCCAGATTTCCTTTTAAAAATATACCATGCCACAAAGTGAAAACACAATCATTCAGTGTATTTTTGATGAATGTGCAAAATTTAAGACATCATTTAGCAGATTTGATTTTGCATACTGAGCATTTGCAACCTAACTGCATTGCTGTTACTGAGACCTGGTTACATGCAGATGTCTCATTAGATACTGTACATATTGACGGTTACAGTTTTAATAGTCAACCACGCAGTTTATCTTACAGTAGCAGTAACCCTATATTAACTGAATTAAAAGCTCAGCAACATGGGGGTGTTGGCATGTATACCTCAAACAGTTTGGTATATAATGTTGTCCAGGTACCAAATGTCAATTTAGAATGTTTAGTTTGCAACTATGCAATATACAATATATTAATTGCAGTAATTTATCGGCCACCATCATATCCCATTTCTTTGTTTAAAGAAAATCTTGGCAAATTGTTGGATTTTCTAGAACCCCTAAATAATACAATTGCTGTCATTGGAGATTTCAATGATAACATTTTAAACTTGTCAACAATCTGCAAGTTTTTAACAGACAGAGGGTTTGTTCAACATGTCAAACAAACTACAACAGAAAAGGGCACATTGATTGATCATGTATATGTAAAAACAACACATTACAATGTAGAATCTATAGTGCTTCCAACATATTTCAGTGACCATGAAGGTATTTTCTGTTCTTTTACATGGAATACTTTTAACACAGAAATCGAGGAATCTGACCAGCTGTAGGTTTTAAATAAGGTTGTAAATGTTCAGCTTTATTTGGCAAATGAGGTGGAAGGAGAATCCTTGTGGTTAGTTTAACTCGATATACACTGCAGGGAAACATTTTAAGTGTAACATATTAAACTAAATCTTTTGACAAAGAAAAGAGAATTTATATCCAGTTGCGACTTTCAAAATAAAGGTATATTTTCCTTCTTGCAACACATGTACATTTCAAACTACTATTCTATTATTCTTCTAATCATATTTCTTTATCTGATGAGCTACAGGTTAAAAGTATGATTGTAACGGGTCAGCTTTGTTTGGTAACGGAGGTGGAGAGGGTGTCCTTGTGGATGCCTTATCTCTACTGAGCCAAATATTGCTGTATTGTAGTGCGTGGTCACTGCAAGGTAGAAATTAAAGTTTAACATATTTACATACTTATAGTACAAATATGACTTTGAAAATAATGGTTTCTTTTCCTGAAATGCAACAACATTTACATTTCAAACTACTATTCTATTATTCTTCTATTTATATTTCTTCATCTGATGAGCTATAGGTTAAAAGTGTGATTGTAATGGGTCAGCTTTGTTTGGTAACGGAGGTGGAGAGGGCGTCCTTGTGGATGCCTTATCTCTACTGAGCCAAATACTGCTGTATTGTAGTGCGTGGTCACTGCAAGGTAGAAATTAAAGTGTAACATATTTACATACTTATAGTACAAAAATGACTTTCAAAATAATGGTTTCTTTTCCTGCAATGCAACAACATTTACATTTTTAAACTGTCTATATTTTTTATGTGAACTACTTTGCAGTTGCACTAACAAAATTAGTTATTCTAAGTTATATACTTTTTGCGCTCAGCAATGCATAGCTAACAAAAATTACTTTGTGCTTCTGGTGTTTCAGATAATAACTTTGAATGAAATCAAACTTAAACATATTTAAAATGTTATAATAATAATAATAATAATAATACAACAAATTAAAAACGTTTTTCTTTTTTTTACCTATAAATTAAACGTTTACATTGATCTCATTTATGTTCCTAGAGTTTTTATTGTGGTCCATAAAATTATTCAGAAAAATATTTGTTCGTGTTAAGAACTACTTCCAATTATGTTGTTGCTAATGCAGGTTTTGCTTTGCCATATATGTAGTTTCAAAAAGCAAAAAGTCACTGGTAATGGCACTCCCGGTTTACTGGGATGGGGTTCAATTCCCTACAGTGGCATTGTTTTTTGGTACCAACTACATACAATTTAATATTATTTGCATTACATATATAACATAAATAAGTCTTCAAACCAGGGCCCTGTTTTATAAAACAAGTTTACCAAATAAAACAGGCTTATTTCATTAGTCTGACTTATTGTCCATTAATTTGGTTAAAAATAAATCATGCACATTACTCAGGTGTTTTGACTAAATGCTTTGCATGTTGCTTTAGTTTGCTAATAAAAATAAACCATAATCTAATGCTGGATATCTTTAAGACATAAGCCATATCAAACATGCTATTTGGAACTGATGGTACAATATGCATTTTAAGTGGTGAATGTAGGCATAACATGACAAAGAATAGTTCATTGCACAGTAAAACATGACACTTCCTGTTGCCAGCAGGTGGCACTGTGACTATAACTGATTATGGAAATGTAGATCTGTTCAGATCAGGAGTCTTATCAATCATGTGAAGTTTAGGGCAGATTGGACATTGTATGTCTGAGTTATAGCAACTTCTTTTTTCAGGCCACCACGGAAAACTCAAGATCTTCGCAATTTAACATTGCAAAGGCCTTAAGATTACACTGACTAATTTTGGTGTCCATCTAATCTCTAGAAAGAGTTTGTTGAAAGACAACATTTGAAAATGACAAAATTTACAGAGAGAATTAAAAACAACTGACTTCGTGTTCTGATTTGGATTTCAAACCTATAACTAATACTGAATATGGGCATGTAGATCCGTTCAGAGTAGGAGTCATATCAAACATGAGAAGTTTAGAGCAGATTGGGCATTGTATGTCTCAGTTATAGCAACTACCCTATAGGTTCAGGACAATACGCCTGTAAAATATGTGAAGTTTGGGGACGATCAGAAATTGTATGCCTGTGTTGCAACTGTAATTCCCATGGTGAGACATTGAATTTTGTCACGGCACCACAGACACGCCTTTTAACGAAATCTCAAGAGCTTCACGATTCACTTTCGCAAAGGTCTTTAGATAAGACTGACCAAAAATTATGGTGATGTCATTAAATCTCTAGGAGTAGTGCATTGCACAGTAAAACATGACACTTCCTGTTGCCAGCAGGTGGCGTTATGAGTATTACTAAAGATGAAATTGCAGATGTGTTTAGATCACGAGTCTTATCGATCATGTGAAGTTTGGGGAAGATTGGACATTGTATGTCCATGTTATAGCAACTTCCCTTTTTCGTGGCGAATCCTCGAATTTTGCCAGACCACCAAGGACACGCCCTTCGACGAAAAGTCTAGATCTTTGCAATGTAACATTGCAAAGGCCAAAGACGGGAGAATTATGGCACAGTCATTTCAAAGTGCCACTCTTCTTTGTTGCCAGCAGGTGGCGCTATGACTATAACTAAATATGCAAAGGTAGATCTGTTCAGATCACGAGTCTTATCGATCATGTGAAGTTTGGGGAAGATTGGACATTGTATGTCCGAGTTATAGCAACTTCCCTTTTTTTGGCGAATCCTTGAATTTTGTCAGACCACCAAGGACACGCCCTTCGACGAAAACTCTAGATCTTTGCAATGTAACATTGCAAAGGCCAAAGACGGGAGAATTATGGCACAGTCATTTCAAAGTGCCACTCTTCTTTGTTGCCAGCAGGTGGCGCTATGACTATAACTAAATATGCAAAGGTAGATCTGTTCAGATCAGGAGTCTTATCAGTCATGTGAAGTTTGGGGCAGATTGGACATTGTATGTCCGAGTTATAGCAACTTCCCTTTTTTTGGCGAATCCTTGAATTTTGTCAGACCACCAAGGACACGCCCTTCGACGAAAACTCTAGATCTTTGCAATGTAACATTGCAAAGGCCTTTAGATTATGCCCACCAAATTTGCTGTCGATCTGACTAAATCTCAACTGTTTTTCCCATGGTGAAACATTGGACCTTGTCGCAGCGCCATGGACACGCCCTTTAACGAACGGTTAAGATCTTCACAATTTACTAGCACAAAGGGCTTAAGATAAGACTGACCAAATAGAAAAGAGAATGGCATTTAATTTCTAGGAGTAGTTCATTAAACAGTAAAACATGACACTTCCTGTTGCCAGCAGGTGGCGCTATGACTATTACTAAATATGAAAATGTAGATCTGTTCAGATCTGAAGTGTTATCAATCAGGTGAAGTATAGGGGCCGATTAGACGTTGTATGTCCGAGTAATAGCAACATCCGTTTTCATGGCGAATCGTCGAAATTTGTCAGACCACCTGGGACACGCCCGAAAACTCTAGATCTTCGCAATTTAACATCGCAAAGGCCTTTAGATTATGCCCACCAAATTTGGTGTTGATCTGAACAAATCTCTAGGAGGAGTTCGTTAAAATACGACATGTGCGAATGGCAAAATTAGCCAAAAATTTGCTCATACAATTAAAAATACCCGACTTCCTGTTGAGTGTCGGATTTCGTTCCAAGAGACTTATTTGTAGGTCTTAGTGAGTTACATGTGTGTACCGATTTTCAGACATGTACGTGAAACATAGTTCGAGACACACACCGTTGAACGTGTATAGGTGGCGCTACTGAGCTGGTTCTGCCAGATCCACTTTCGAGGAACATGGCGTACCTAATCTTTCGACTTTATTCGCTGTGTATGCAAAGTTTCGTGAGATGAAAAAAAATGCAAATAATAATAATAATAATAATAAATAAACGACACAAAAACAATAGGGTCCTACGCACCTTTGGTGCTCGGGCCCTAATTAAAGCTGCAAGCAGCGATGTGCGGGCCCTCGCCGGGCTCACCGCCACCCGGTGGCCTGAGGAAAACAGTGAACAGTGGGGCGAGGTGCATGTAAGCGAGTAAAGACGGGAGAATTGTGGCACAGTAATTTTAAAGTGCCACACTGCTTGTTGCCAGCAGGTGGCGCTATGACTATAACTAAATAGGGAAATGTAGATCTGTTCAGATCAGGAATCTTAACAATCATGTGAAGTTTGGGGCAGATTGGACATTGTATGTCCGAGTTATAGCAACTTCCTTTTTCAAGGCGAATTCTCGAAATTTGTCAGACCACCATAGACACGCCGTTCGACGAAAACTCTGAATCTTCGCAATTTAACATAGCAAAGGCCTTTAGATTATGCCTACCAAATTTGGTGTTGATCTGAACAAATCTTAACTGTTATCCCCATGGTGAGTCATTGAAATTTGTCACGGCGCCATGGACACGCCCTTTAACGCACGCTAAAGATCTTCACAATTCACTAGCGCAAATGTCTTACGATAAGACTGGCCAAAAAAAAGGGGGATGGCAATACATTTCTAGGAGTAGTTCATTGCACAGTAAAACATGTCACTTCCTGTTGCCAGCAGGTGGCGCTATGACTATTACTAAAAATGGAAATGTAAATCTGGTCAGATCAGGAGTCTTATCAATCATGTGAAGTTTGGGGCAGATTGGACATTGTATGTCCGAGTTATAGCAACTTCCGTTTTCATGGCGAATCGTCGAAATTTGTCAGACCGCCAAGGACACGCCCTCTGACGAAAACTCTAGATCTTCGCAATTTAACATTGCAAAGGCCTTTAGATTATGCGTGCCAAATTTGGTGTTGATCTGAACAAATCTCTAGGAGGAGTTCGTTAAAATACGACATGTGCGAATGGCAAAATCGACCAAAAATTTGCTCGTACAATAAAAAATACCCGACTTCCTGTTGGGTGTCGGATTTTGTACCAAGAGACTTTTTTGTAGGACTTAGTGTGTTACATGTGTCTACCGATTTTCATACATGTACATGAAACATAGCTCGAGCCACACACCGTTGAACGTGTATAGGTGGCGCTACTGAGCCGGTTCTCCTACATCCACTTTCGAGGAACATGGCGTACCTAATCTTTCGACTTTTTTCGCTGTGTACGCAAAGTTTCGTGAGTTTTCGATGAAAAAAAAGTCAAATAATAATAATAATAAGAAAAAAACAACACAATTACAATAGGGTCCTACGCACCATAGGTGCTCGGGCCCTAATAAACGACACAAAAACAATAGGGTCCTACGCACCTTTGGTGCTCGGGCCCTAATAATAATAAATAATTGACACAAAAACAATAGGGTCCTACGCACCTTTGGTGCTCGGGCCCTAATAAACGACACAAAAACAATAGGGTCCTACGCACCTTTGGTGCTCGGGCCCTAATAAACGACACAAAAACAATAGGGTCCTACGCACCTTTGGTGCTCGGGCCCTAATAATAAATAAACGACACAAAAACAATAGGGTCCTACGCACCTTTGGTGCTCGGGCCCTAAATATAGCTGCAAGCAGCGATGGCGGGCCCTCGCACATTTGTGAATCGCTATACGGTGCCTCCCAGAAAACAATGCACGGTGGGCAAGTGCATCAAGTGGGTAAATATCAGTGGACTATTTTATGTTGGTACTGACCCATTTGAGGACTGTAGGTAAAAGAAACCCCACATTTTAGACAAACGGGGGCACTAGTGAGCCACTTAAGAGACACACCATTGTCCGACCTTTTTGTCCACACTTGTGATGTATGTGACTTGTCAAATGTGATGTTTGTGTCAAATTTCAAGTTAATCTAAGCACGCCAAAAGCCTTAAATATGCCTAAAATAAAAGAAAAGTTTGACGCGTTGCCATGGGAACAGCGTTCGAGATATCAAAAATCACTTTGCAATTTATCATCTACAATGTCTTGGCATCATGTTGATTACATTTGGTGTCAATCGCATAAATATCCTAGGAAGAGTATTTAAAAGTTCACCACATGCAACTCTAAAAAAATCCACCTTTTGTGACTGACACACTTCCTGGCGCCTGTTGGTGGCGCTATGTCCAAGATTCACAATAGGCACATTGATGCGATCGGAATCCTTGGCCGAACATATAAACCGCGTGTCATACAATTAGAAATTTTTTTGCTTTAGATATTAGACACTTCCTGTTTCTCTGAATTCTCCATAAATTTGTCGCCTCGCCATGGCAGCACCGTTCGAGAGATCAAAAATCCCTTCACAATTTAGCAAGTGCAATGTCTCGGCATCATTTTCACCACTTCTGATGTCAAGTGCATGAATTCCCTAGGAGGAGTAGTTAAAAGTTCACCACATGCACTTTTGAAACCATCCAAAATGGCCGACTTCCTGTTGGGCGGAGCTAATAGGTTTGATTGTCAAAGTTGTTCGGGTCGATTTGATCTATATGCCTACCAACTCTCCTTCATGTGCGTACATGTTTGCCCCATCTGTGCACCGATATTTGTTTTTGCATTACAGGGGGCGCTACAGAGCCCTATTGCCACGCCTATGTTCCAGCCTTTGACAGGTCCTAATGGCAGACGACTTTGACGTCTGTGCCTAATTTCCGGTGTTTCTGAGCATGTTAAGGCACACAAAGTGCATGCCAAGGGCTTAAATACGCCTGAAAGAAAAGTAAAGTTTGACGCGTTGCCATGGGAACGGCGCTCGAGATATCAAAAATTCCCTCGCAATTTATTATCTACAATGTCTCAGCATCATGTTGACCACGTTTGGTGTCAATCGCATAAATATCCTGGGAGGAGTATTTAAAAGTTCACCACATGCAACTGTCAAAAAATCCACCTTTTGTGACTGACACACTTCCTGGCGCCTGTTGGTGGCGCTATGTCCGAGATTCACAATAGGCACATCGATGCGATCGGAATCCTTGGCCGAACATACACACTGCGTGTCATCTAAATAAGACATTTTTTGCTTTAGATATTAAACACTTCCTGTTCTCCGAATTCGCCATAAATTTGTCGCCTCGCCATGGAAGCACCGTTCGAGATATCAAAAATCCCTTCGCAATTTAGCAAGTCCAATGTCTCGGCATCATGATCGCCACGTTTGATGTCAATCGCATGAATTCCCTAGGAGGAGTATTTAAAAGTTCACCGCATGCACTTATAAAACAAACCAAAATGGCTGACTTCCTGTTGGGCGGAGCTCATATTTTTGAGGGTGAACGTTGTTTGGGTCGATGAGATCTATATGCATACCAACTCTCGTACATGTGCGAACATAATTGCCCGATCTGTGCACGAATGTTTGTTTTTGAATTACAGGGGGCACTACAGAGCCCCTATGCCACGCCCGTATTCCAGCCTTTGCCCAAACCTCGGGCAGCATGACTCTGATGTGTGTGCCAAATTTCAAGAGTTTTCGAGCATGTAAGGGACCTCCAATGGCCATTTGTTGAAAAAAAAAAAAAAAAAAAAAGAAAATAATAATTCTAAGGAAAACAATAGGGCTTCGCACCTTCGGTGCAGGCCATTCTGGCCTGCTCCTCGGTGCTCGGGCCCTAATAAATAACAATAAATTCTAAGGAAAACAATAGGGCTTCGCACCTCTGGTGCAGGCCATTCTGGCCTGCTCCTCGGTGCTCGGGCCCTAAATATAGCTGCAAGCAGCGATGGCGGGCCCTCGCACGTTTGTGTATCGCTATACGGTGCCTCCCAGAAAGCAATGCACGGTGGGCAAGTGCATCAAGTGGGTAAATATCAGTGGACTATTTTATGTTGTTACTGACCCATTTGGGGACTGTAGGTAAAAGAAACCCCACATTTTAGACAAACGGGGGCGCTAGTGAGCCACTTAAGAGACCTTTTTGTCCACACTTGTGATGTATGTGACTTGTCAAATGTGATGTATGTGTCAAATTTCAAGTTAATCTAAGCACGTCAAAAGCCTTAAATATGCCTGAAATAAAAGTAAAGTTTGACGCGTTGCCATGAGAACAGCGTTCGAGATAGCAAAAATCACTTTGCAATTTATCATCTTCGATGACTCGGCATCATGTTGATTATGTTTGGTGTCAATCGCATGAATATCCTAGGAGGAGTATTTAAAAGTTCACCACATGCAACTGTCAAAAAATCCACCTTTTGTGACTGACACACTTCCTGGTGCCTGTTGGTGGCGCTATGTCCGAGATTCACAATAGGCACATCGATGCGATCGGAATCCTTGGCCGAACATATACACCGCGTGTTATCTGAATAAGACGTTTTTTGCTTTAGATATTAAACACTTCCTGTTCTCTGAATTCGCCATATATTAGTCGCCTCGCCATGGCAGCACCATTTGAGATATCAAAAATCCCTTCGCAATTTAGCAAGTCCAATGTCTCGGCATCATGTTCGCCACGTTTGATGTCAATCGCATGAACTCCCTAGGAGGAGTATTTAAAAGTTCACCACATGCACTTATAAAACAAACCAAAATAGCTGACTTCCTGTTGGGCGGAGCTAATATTTTTGAGGGCGGAAGTTGTTCGGGTCGATGAGGTCTATATGCGTACCAACTCTTGTGCATGTGCGAACATAATTGCCAGATCTGTGCACCAATGTTTGTTTTTGCATTGCATGGGGTGCTACAGAGCCCCCTGCCACGCCCGTATTACAGTTTTCGAGCATGTTAAGGGCCCCAAATGGCCAATGTGTGTATAAAAAAAAAATTTAAAAAAAGGAAAACAATAGGGCTTCGCACCTTTGGTGCAGGCCATTCTGGCCTGCTCCTCGGTGCTTGGGCCCTAAATATATATTAAGATCCTCCCAGCCAACATGTCCATGTGGGCCACACATGGGTTTTATCTGGGTTATATGGGCATTATGTGGGCATGGGGTCAGAATGGGCACTTTGGTGGGCTGAATGTGGGCCCCAGTTTAGTCAAGGTTGTGTGCCCCAGTTAGGTTGCCCATTTTGTTTATTTGAGGGCCCTGTGTGGGCCGCATTTGGGCTATATTTAGGGCCCGAGCACCGAGGAGCAGGCCAGAATGGCCTGCACCAGAGGTGCGAAGCCCTATTGTTTTCCTTAGAATTTATTATTATTATTTTTTTTATTTATTTTTTTTTTACACACATTGGTCATTAGAGGTCCCTTAACATACTCGAAAACTCTTGAAATTTGGCACACACGTCAGAGTCCTTTGTCACTAGGGCCTTAGAAAGGCTGGTATACAGGCGTGGCAGGGGGGCTCTGTAGCGCCCCCTGTAATTAAAAAACAAACATTCGTGCACAGATCGGGCAATTATGTTCGCACGTGTACGAGAGTTGGTCATCGAGCCGAACAACTTTCGCCCTCTAAACTATGAGCTACGCCCAACAGGAAGTCAGCCATTTTGGTTTGTTTTATAAGTGCATGCGGTGAACTTTTAAATACTCCTCCTAGGGAATTCATGCGATTGACATCAAAGGTGGCGAACATGATGGCGAGACATTGGACTTGCTAAATTGCGAAGGGATTTTTGATATCTCGAACGCTGCTGCCATGGCGAGGCGACAAATTTATGGCGAATTCGGAGAACAGGAAGTGTTTAATATCTAAAGCAAAAAATGTCTTATTCGGACGACACGTGATGTGTATGTTCGGCCAAGGATTCCGATCGCATCGATGTGCCTATTGTGAATCTCGGACATAGCGCCACCAACAGGCGCCAGGAAGTGTGTCAGTCACAAAAGGTGGATTTTTTGACAGTTGCATGTGGTGAACTTTTAAATACTCCTTCCAGGATATTTATGCGATTGACACCAAACGTGGTCAACATGATGCCGAGACATTGTAGATGATAAATTGCGAAGGGATTTTTCATATCTTGAACACCGTTCCCATGGCAACGCCTCAAACTTTACTTTTATTTCAGGCATATTTAAGCATTTGGCATGCACTTTGTGTGCCTTAACATGCTCGAAAACACCGGAGATTTGGCACAGACGTCAAAGTCGTCTGCCATTAGGACCGTTCGAAGGCTGGAACATAGGCGTGGCAATAGGGCTCTGTAGCGCCCCCTGTAATGCAAAAACAAATATTGGTGCACAGATGGGGCAACCATGTACACACATGTAAGAGAGTTGGTATGCATATAGATCTCATCGACCCGAACAACTTTCACAATTAAACCTATTAGCTCCGCCCAACAGGAAGTCGGACATTTTGGATGGTTTCATAAGTGCATGTGGTGAACTTTTAAATACTCCTCCTAGGGAATTCATGCGATTGACATCAAACATGGTGAACATGATGCCGAGACGTTGCACTTGCTAAATTGTGAAGGGATTTTTTTATGTTTTGAACGGTGCTGCCATGGCGAGGCGACAAATTTATGGCGAATTCAGAGAAACAGGAAGTGTCTAATATCTAAAGCAAAAAATGTCTTATTCGGATGACACGCAGTGTGTATGTCCGGCCAAGGATTCCGATAGCATCAATGTGCCTATTGTAAATCTCGTTATTATTATTATTATTTTTTTTTTTTACACACATTGGTCATTAGAGGTCCCTTAACATACTCGAAAACTCTTGAAATTTGGCACACACGTCAGAGTCCTTTGTCACTAGAGCCGGACAAAGGGTGGAATATGGGCGTGGCAAGGGGGCTCTGTAGCGCCCCCTGTAATTTAAAAACAAACATTTGTGCACAGATCGGGCAATTATTTACGCACATGTACGAGAGTTGGTACGCATATAGATCTCATTGACCCGAACAACTTTCGCCCTCTAAACTATGAGCTCCGCCCAACAGGAAGTCAGCCATTTTGGTTTGTTTTATAAGCGCATGCGGTGAACTTTTAAATACTCCTCCTACGGAATTCATGCGATTGACATCAAACGTGGCGAAAATAATCCTGAGACATTGGACTTGCTAAATTGCGAAGGGATTTTTGATATCTGGAACGGTGCTGCCATGGCGAGGCGACGAATTTATGGCGAATTCAGAGAAGAGGAAGTGTTTAAGATCTTAAGCAAAAAATGTTTTATTCGGACGACACGCAGTGTGTATGTTCGGCCAAGGATCCCGATCGCATCGATGTGCCTATTGTGAATCTCGGACATAGCGCCACCAACAGGCGCCACGAAGTGTGTCAGTCACAAAAGGTGGATTTTTTGACAGTTGCATGTGGTGAACTTTTAAATACTCCTCCCAGGATATTTATGAGATTGACACCAAATGTGGTCGATATGATGCAGAGACATTGTAGATGATAAATTGCTAAGGAATTTTTGATATCTCAAACGCTGTTCCCATGGCAACGCGTCAAACTTTACTTTTATTTCAGGCGTATTTAAGCACTTGGCATGCACTTTGTGTGCCTCAACATGCTCGAAAACACCGGAAATTTGGCACAGACGTCAAAGTCGTCTGGCCTTAGGACCGGTCAAAGGCTGGAACATAGGCGTGGCAATAGGGCTCTGTAGCGCCCCCTGAAATGCAAAAACAAATATTGGTGCACAGATCGGGCAAACATGTACGCACATGTTCGAGAGTTGGTAGGCATATAGATCTCATCGACACGAACAACTTTCACTATCAAACCTATTAGCTCCGCCCAACAGGAAGTCGGCCATTCTGGATGGTTTCAAAAGTGCATGTGGTGAACTTTTAAATACTCCTCCTAGGGAATTCATGCGATTGACATCAGAAGTGGTGAACATGATGCCGAGACATTGCACTTGCTAAATTGTGAAGGGATTTTTGATCTCTAGAACGGTGCTGCCATGGCTAGGCGACAAATTTATGGCGAATTCAGAGAAACAGGAAGTGTCTAATATCTAAAGCAAAAAATTTCTTATTCGGATGACGCGTGCTGTGTATGTTCGGCCAAGAATTCCGATCGCATCGATGTGCCTATTGTGAATCTTGGATATAGCGCCACCAACAGGCGCCAGGAAGTGTGTCTGTCACAAAAGGTGGATTTTTTGACAGTTGCATGTGTTGAACTTTTAAATACTCCTCCTAGGATATTTATGCGATTGACACCAAACGTAATCAACATGATGCCGAGACATTGTAGATGATAAATTGCAAAGTGATTTTTGATATCTCGAACCCTGTTCCCATGGCAACGCGTCAAACTTTACTTTTATTTCAGGCATATTTAAGGCTTTTGGCGTGCTTAGATTATCTTGAAATTTGACACATACATCACATTTGACAAGTCACATACATCACAAGTGTGGACAAAAAGGTCAGACAAGGGTGTGTCTCTTAAGTGGCTCACTAGTGCCCCCGTTTGTCTAAAATGTGGGGTTTCTTTTACCTACAGTCCCCAAATGGGTCAGTAACAACATAAAATAGTCCACTGATATTTACCCACTTGATGCACTTGCCCACCGTGCATTGTTTTCTGGGAGGCACCGTATAGCGATTCACAAACGTGCGAGGGCCCGCCATCGCTGCTTGCAGCTATATTTAGCTATATTATTCAATTGATGATAAATTCAATGGATATGTTTTTTGTGTGTTTTATATGATCGAAACAAAAAAATTATATATTAACAATAACATAACTTTAGTAAAAAAAAAAAATCGCTTGTGCAGCTCACAGAGTCTCCCATTGGCTCCTGTGCTCCCGCCTTCTCATTCTGAAGAAACAGTCATCACTCACTACACTGGAGCACCTGACCTGACCTGGATAACCTGACATCTCTGTCAAGGTAAGAAATTATCTTTTGTTTTAAATTAATCACATTTTACTGTTTGCTTTCATTTAATGTATACTTCTGAAAGATTTGTGGTAATTAAAGTTACAGACACGATATAACGAAAGTAAGTGTGGAGAGTGAACTGGTTTACCTCAGAGATAAACACCTGTGGAAAGCGGAATATTCTCAACGATTGGTAAATAACTAGGAAATTGTCTAATAAAATGTGGAAATAATGACTTTTCAAACCATTTTCACCCGTGTTTTGTCCATATATTGTACTTATGATAACAGGAGGGTGAAACAGTAAATCCTGTGTTTAACTGATGAAGATGTTTTTTTGATTTGCCGGTGTTTTTTCTATTTGCTATGTTTTCTTCAGTTGCAGTGCGTTGAACGTTTTGGTCTACCGTGATCCTAGGTGTGACTTACATCTTTCAGCTGATCAGAATCATTGTTTAATCACTTTTGACAATAGCCAAAAATTCGTTTAAGAGTCAAGTTCAGATGCAAGGTTGATATTTTAATTGTTACATTCATAAGTTTTGGATTCCATGACTGGTCCCCCGGCATAAGTTATTACTGTGCGAGGCAGAGGTGGGAACAATTCACTGATGAGATTCTAGGATATGTCCTAATTATATTGATGCCTGTTTTTTTAGATGTTGCTGTGAATGGTAGTATTTTAAAATGTACTAAATTGCCTTTTCTGTCTTCTCTTTCTTTACTGTTTTGTAGGTGTGCAGCCGAGGAATCTGCATAGACCCACCAGTGAACTATTCTACTTTAGTAATTCTGTTATTCCTGTTTCCTGTTTTTTTACTTGAATCAATTTAAATTAAATGTGATTTACACATTCTGAGTTAAAGTCATTTCTTTTTCACAGTTCAAATACTCAACTATGTCATTTTAAACATATAACAGCACATAAAATCAACTAATATTACATCTTTTTTTGGTCAGGCACAGTTTTACATCGTAACTGAGGTTTGATATGGTTTGACAGTGGATTTTCCATAGTAAGATTAAGTACACATTAAGTTCAACCACAGTAATCAATGATGAAATTAATAAATGTGACCCAATTCTCACCCACTCACCGTAATAACCCCATAAAGGGGCCATTTGTGGGTTGACCCATGATTAAGTCATAAGGGGCCCACATGTAGCCCACTTTGGCCCTATTTTTAACACCTATTTGGGACCCAAATGGGCCCATATTAAGAACATCTATACAGACCACACTTAGAGCCCACAATAGACCCATCAGTCGCCCTTCTAGGCTAACACACATAGGGCCCATGTGGAGCCAATGGACAAATTTCTCTTGGCCCCATTTGGGTTGCCCATGCAGGGCCCAATTGACAGCCCAATAAAAACCCACATTGGGCCCCCATGACAATGTTGGCTGGGATATGTCTGGCAATGCCGTGTATAGTGCCTGTAAAGAATTAGCTTCTTAGGAGCTGAAATTGCGATTCCGCAAGTCTGGTAGAACGAAAGGAAGGCGGTTTTTCTGACCATCGTATATTTGCACTTAAAAGATGCACTTGACCCAGTTGCGATTGCATTTTGTTTATAAGAAATGGCATGACATGTTTTACTAAAAATTTCACTTTTTAAACAAAAACATGGTAGTTTCCATATTCATAGGTTTCCATATTCATAAGCATATTTCTATGAAAAACATTTTAAAAAGGTAAAATGACATCTGTCACATCTGTCCTCAACCCCAGGATAGATTTTTGCCTGTTTCGATTTGGAAAGATGTACTGTATTCTGTACAAAATCTTAAACTGAATGCGACTGAGGCGGGCACAGGAAGTATTAGACCGTATCCTATCTACGGGTTTCTCACACCGTTCGTCGCCAAACTGCAACCCTAACTCCTCCTACCAAGTGGTCCTGGTTTTATCTGTATTACAGCTATTAAGAGATAAAATTAAACTGTATATCCGGATAATCAAACTACGCTGGTGTGGAGTAAACATGACTAAACTTTTCCAAGGTTGCTTGGGTGGTACAGAGGGAAAGTTGGGAAGGCATTTAGATACAAAGCTGACGACTTGGAGATATAAAAAAAAAAAAAAAAAGAGCTGTAGGCAGCCCATACTCCAAGGACAGGCTGGTGAAACTTCTAAAGATGCCATCTTCATACAAATTATAAAGTTGCTTGATGCCATTTTCATGCTATAGTGAGAAAGCTGAATCTAAAAATGACAGGGGAAACAAATTATTTTTATTTAAGGGACCCAGTGCTTAATAGATAGAGCCCTACATTTAAAGTGATGCCTAAACTGAAACCAAATCTTAAGTGTGTTCAGTACGACTGGATTGCCAGTATATCGAGATGGTCTGATCGGAAGGGGTGAGCAAAGCAGAGCAGATACAGAGGATGATCTCCAAGACAGTAGCTCTAGATTGCACCAAGTGGATTCTGTTGAATTGGTCCAGAAGTTTAGTTTTTAGATATGTGCAGCGTAGTAGTATAATTAAAAATTGGGCAAAGCAAGCCCACCACTGAGCCTACATCTCTGCAATAGAGTCTTACGGATTCTGGGCGGTTTTTCACCCCAAAGAAAATAATTAATTATTCTATCTAGAGAATCAAAAAAATACTTAGGTAAAAATAGTGGAAGTGATTTTTTTGTAAGTTTTTTGCTTACATAATGCACTTTTTTTTTTACTGTTTTCCATTAAATGATGCTTATGAATATTTAAATTTATATTTTCATGTTAACTATCACATTTTTAATGAAAATGTCATCTTTTTTGTCAAAACATGATTTGCATGGTGACTTTTTGTTTTAGATTCACTTATGGCACTTTTTTCAAGGTTTTACATGATCAAATGATTTATATTTTTACAATTACTCGTATTTTTATGGTAAAGGTTAACATGTTTTTATGAAATTATGATTATGAATGGGAAATTATATATTTTATTAAAAACAATCTATCTTTTATTTTAAAAAGTCATTATTTTTAAACCATTGTTTGTCATATCAGGTTTTTCATAGAATCTTTGCACTTTTATTGGTTTTTAGATAAATGATGCTAATGAATATGAAAAGTCATATTTTTCACTATAGATTTTAAAAACTTGATTTGTCATATCACGTTTTGTTAATAAAATATTTCACTTTCTTAACAGTTTTTCATTTAATTGTTCCTTTGTATTTAAAAATTCATATTTTACCAATTTATTTCATATTCATGTTAAAAGAGTCATATTTTTGCCAAACATGGTTATCATAAAACCTTTTTTTATAAGCCGCTACTTTTTTCCACGCTTTGAACCCCGCGGCTTAAACAATGAAGGGGCTAATTTTTCCTGGGTTTTTCCTGATTTCACAAGCTTCATGCCAAAAGACTGAGCCCCATAACATTAGACTAATAAAATTGCCGAAATTGTTCAGGTAAACAAATGAAACTCTTTATATTAAATCAGATGCGCTCCCACTGAATCGGGCCGCACCACATCATAAATTTGGATGATGTTCCTCTGACTTGCGGTTTACTCAACCTGTCAACAGGAAATGCGAATCATTCGTCACGCTGAAAACAACCGGGCATGAAAAAATGCACTTTACCTGTGTTCTGAGCTGCACGGCATCGGGAGAAAAGCTTCACCGATGGTGTAAGTGCCCTTGATTTTTCATTTGTTATAACCGTTGTTAATGTGCAAGGTGTGTGTGTAGGCGGAACCTGTGTTCGGGATCAGATTGATCGGAGGAATTTTTCTATGATGCGCACGTTCACAGCATGTGCCTTTTTTTTGGTTAGCTGTTAGTTTTTGTCTCTGCATGCATTTTGAGAAATAGCGTGGATTACATTTTTGTAAGTTTTCATTTTTGAACACTGGTACTGGATTGTCGGAGTTTAGCAAAGTTTGGTAATGTTTTGCACCCTTGGTAAAGCGGAGCGAGGTATGTTTTTGTTTTAATGTGAATCTGGCTTTGATAGCTTAAAGCTTATCACTGTTAAGTTTATGATTTTAAATGAGTGAATGTCCTTTGTTTACATTTGAATATTTGTGTATTTTTCTTTCTTTAATTTAAGTTTCACGGTGGTGATTGGTGTTGAACGGTGATCGGTGGATGCTTCATGTTAAAGAGTACGAACTGAAGACGTGTTTCCAATAAACGATCTACACCCGTATAGAGACTCTCTGTTCATTTATCGATGCCAAGGGCTGCTGCAGATGGTGATTTTTAAATGGACGACGATGCCAAAAGAAAAACTCCAGAGAGAAATTGTTGTGAAAGGAAGGAGGAAGACAGTAAATAATTACTTTCTTGGTAGACTGCTGTTTAGATACAAGCCATGTAACAGACACTGTCTTTCATTAAAGCCTTTGTAAAGTTCATTAGTTTCAATGTAGACAGGTGCGGCTTATTTATGTTCAAAGTAAAAATCTTTGTAAAATTTAGTGGGTGCGGCCTATATTTGGGTGCGTTTAATAGCCAGGAAATTACGGTATGCAAAAAAAAAATCATATTTTCACAATAACTCATTTTTATAAAAAAGTTAGTTTTTTTATGAAATTATGGTTATAAATATGAAATGTAATATTTTATTAAAAACAATATTTTTTAAATATTTTTTTCAAATTTATGAAATTTGTATTTTGAAAATGGAATTAATATTTTTTAAATAACTAAATACTTTTTATGAAAAATGTCATAATTTGGTCATAAAATGTTTTGTAATAGCATATCTCATCATAAACATGTAAAATGATCATGGGCAAGTGCATGCTGTTTGTGCATTTTCGCATGGTTCGAAAAACCGCTTTCTCTTTGTCCTAGAAGCCTGAGACTTGCGGAATCGCATTTTCCGTGTCTATGAAACGCATTCTTTACAACACGTACAAGGCTTTGCCAAATATGTGCTGATGTTTTGTTTTTGATTAATTATGACTTTCTAAGCAATTTTCATTTACTTTTTGCAGTTTTTAAGAGTTTTTATTAAATTTTTATTTTGAATATAAAATTTATATTTTTGAAATAACAATTATTTTTATGAACAAATGTCATAATTTGGTCATAAAATGTTTTGTAATAGCCTATCTCATCATAAAAATGTAAAATTATCATGGGCAAGTGCATGCTGTTTGTGCATATTTGCTTGGTTCGAAAAACCGCTTTCTCTTTGTCCTTGAAGCGTGATATATATGATGTGTATGGTCCATTTTTTTGTTTTTTGCTTCTTAATGGCAATTTTTTAAAGGATTTCCGTGAACATATATAATATTTTCATAGTGACTATCATATTTCGTTATGTAAAAAGTCATATTTTTGTCAAACCATGGTTTGTCATGGAAAAGTTTTTCATTCACAGATTGCACTTTTTAACGTGTTTTTATTTAATTGTGCTCATGAATATGAATTCATAAGTTTTACAATAAATCACATTTTTTATGAAAATATAAAAAAATGTTTTTAGCATAACCATGAAATGTTATATTTTAATAAAAACAATACATTTTGTATTTAAAAAAAAATACTTTTTTTCAATACATTGTTTATCACGTTTTGCGTAGAATTTTTGCACTTTTAATGGTTCTTAGTTAAATGATGCTTATGAATATAAAAATTCAGATTTACACAATAATGTTTGTATAAAAATGTTAAAGGATTTTTTTGATGAAATTATGGTTATGAATATGATATGTATTTTTTTAATAATTTGATTTTTTTATAAAAGAAAGTCAGATTTTGTTCAAAGCATTGTTTGTCAACACTTGTTGCGTTGAATTGTTGTACCTTGAACAGTTTTTATTTAAATGATGCTTATGAATATAAAAAGTCATAATTTCAAAATGAGTTGTAAAAACTTGATTTGTCATATCACGTTTTTTATTAAATTTATGCACTTTTTAACAGTTTTTCATGAAATTATTTGGATGAATATAAAAAGGTAAATTTTACCAATTAATTTCATATTTTTTATATTTTTCTCAGCCCATGTTTCTTAATATAAGTTTTCTGCTTACATATTGCACTTTTTAAACTTTTTTTATTAAATGATGCTTATGAGGAAGAAAATGTATATTTTCACAATAACTATCACATTTTTAATAAAAAAAAAGTAATATTTTTGTAAAAACTTGATTTATATAGTCACTTTATTGTTTTGCGTTCACTTATGGCACTTTTTCAAAAGTTTTCCATGAACATATAATTTATATTTTACAATATCTAATTTTTATGATGAAGATTAAATGATTTGTTTTTTTAATGAAATTATGATTATAAATATGAAATCTAATATTTTAATAAAAACAAAAAAATATTTTATAGGTCATATTCTTTTTCAAACTATTGTTTGACCACGCTTTGCATTGAATTTTTGCACTTTTAACGGTTTTTAGTTAAATAATGCTGATAAATATGAAAAGTCATAATTTCACATTATCTTTTCACAACATGATTTGTCATATCAAGTTTTTTAATTTAATTTTTGCACGTTTTTCATGAAATTATTCCTTTCAAAATAAAAAAATAATATTTTACCAATTCATTTCATATTTATATGAGAAAAGTCATATTTATGTAAAAACATGGTATTTCATGAAATCTTTTTCATTCACATTTTTACACGATTTATTTGGGAAATTATGAATATGAATATTGTCACAATAACTTGTAAAAACATTTTAACAGTTTTTCATGTAACTATTCTGATAAATATGAAAATTAATATTTTGGCAATTAATTATATATTTTTTTATTACAAAAACTGTATTTTTTTGCTCAAACCATGATTCTTCATGTAAAATGTATATTTTCATTTTAACTATCACATTTTTAATGAAAATGTCATCTTTTTTTGTCAAAACATGATTTGCATGCTCACTTTTGATTCACGTATGGCACTCTTTTAAAGGTTTTACATGATCAAATGATTTATATTTTTACAATTAATTATATTTTTATGGTAAAGGTTAACGTGTTTTTATGAAATTATGATTATGAATTGGAAATTATATATTGGTAAAATATGAAATCATTATTTTTAAACCATTGTTTGTCAATCACGTTTTGTGTAGAATTGTTGCACTTTTAATGGGTTTTAGTTCAACTATGCTAATGAATATGAAGTCATATTTTTTCACAATAGATTTTAAAAACTTGATTTGTCATATCACGAATCTTTATTAAATTATTTCACTTTTTTAAACAGTTTTTCATTACATTATTGCTTTGTATATAAAAATTCATATTTTACCATATTATTTCATATTCATATTAAAACAGTCATATTTTTGCCAAACATGGATATTATGAAACCTTTTTCGGTCACTTATTGAACTTTTTT
Organism: Silurus lanzhouensis; assembly: GCA_039877035.1. Classification (NCBI taxonomy): domain Eukaryota; kingdom Metazoa; phylum Chordata; class Actinopteri; order Siluriformes; family Siluridae; genus Silurus; species Silurus lanzhouensis. Next base: position 5,618,983 of record JBCEWE010000219.1, read on the forward strand.
AAATGGTTTTCCATGAAAATATGCTTCTGAATATGAAAATTCGTACTTTCATAATGACAATCCTATGTTGTCATATCACGTTTAGCATAGAATTGTTGTACTTTTGATGTTTCTTTTGTTAAATGATGATATGAAATGTCATTTTTATCAATAAATTTAAAAAACTTGATTTGTCTTTATTAAATTATTTCTTTATATATATATATATAAATTCATACTTGACCAATTTATTTCATATTCATATAAAAAAGTAATATTTTTGCCAAGCATGGTTATTATGAAAACTTTTTCGTTCACTGATTGCACTTTTTTTCAATGGTTTTCCATTAAAATATACTTTGGTATATAAATATTTATATTTCACTAATTAATTGCATATATATATATATATATATATATATATATATATATATATATATATATATATATATATATATATATATATATATAACCCAGCCATTAGGGAGGCACAAGCCAGTGCATTCTTAGTGCCGGTCCCAAGCCCGGGTAAATGGGGAGGGTTGCGTTAGGAAGGGCATCCAGCGTAAAACTTGTGCCAAATCAAATATGCGGATCACAAATGAGAATTTCATACCGGATCGGTCGAGGCCCGGGTTAACAACGACCGCCACAGGTATCGTTAGCCGACAGGGTACCGGTGGAAATTGGGCTACTGTTGGCCGAAGGAGGAAAAGGAGAGGAGGAAGACGTCTACAGGGAAAGGAGCAGTGTAGGAGAGTGGAGGTTCGGGTTGGTACTTTAAATGTTGGTACTATGACGGGTAAAGGGAGAGAAGTAGCTGGTATGATGGAGAGGAGAAAGGTAGATATGCTGTGTGTTCAGGAGACCAAGTGGAAAGGGAGTAAGGCCAGGAACATTGGAGGTGGATTTAAACTGTTTTATCATGGTGTGGATGGAAAGAGAAATGGTGTAGGGGTGATTTTGAAGGAAGAGTACAGTAAGAGTGTAGTGGAGGTGAAGAGAGTTTCTGATAGGGTGATGATCGTGAAGGTGGAAGTTGAAGGGATGATGATAAATGTCATCAGTGCCTATGCTCCACAAGTTGGCTGTGAGATGGAGGAGAAGGAAAGATTCTGGAGTGAATTAGATGAAGTGGTAGATGGTGTACCTAGGAAAGAACGGTTGGTGATTGGGGCGGACTTTAATGGGCATGTAGGTGAAGGGAACAGAGGTGACGAGGAGGTGATGGGTAGGTATGGTTTTAAGGAGAGGAATGTGGAAGGGCAGATGGTGGTAGATTTTGCTAAAAGGATGGAAATGGCAGTGGTGAACACTTATTTTAAAAAGAAGGAGGATCATAGGGTGACGTATAAGAGTGGAGGAAGGTGCACACAGGTGGACTATGTGCTATGCAGGAGATGCAACCTGAAGGAGATTGGCGACTGTAAGGTGTTGGCAGGGGACAGTGTAGCTAGACAGCATAGGATGGTGGTCTGTAGGATGGATCTGGAGGCGAAGAAGAAGAGGAGGAGAGTGAGAACTGAAAGAAGAATAAGAATAAGAATAAGAGGTGGAAACTGAAGGAGGAAGAGTGTAGTGTGAGGTTCAGGGAAGAGGTCAGAGAGAGGCTCAGTGGTGTTAAGGAGGTGTTGGATGATTGGGCAACTACTGCAGGAGTGATGAGGGAGGCAGCTAGAAAAGTACTTGGTGTGACATCTGGAAATAGAAAGCAAGACAAGGAGACGTGGTGGTGGAATGAGGAAGTGCAGGAGAGCATAAGGAGAAAGAGGTTGGCAAAACAGAAGTGGGATAGACAGAGTGATGAGAAAAGTAGGCAGGAGTACAAGGAGATGCGGCAGCAGGTTAAGAGGGATGTGGCGAAAGTCAAGGAAAAGGCATATGAGGAGCTGTATGAGAGGTTGGACACTAAGGAAGGAGAAAAGGATTTGTACCGATTGGCCAGGCAGAGGGACCGAGCTGGAAAGGATGTACTGCAAGTTAGAGCAGTAAAGGATGGAGAGGGAAATGTGTTGACTAGTGAGGAGAGTGTGTTGAGAAGGTGGAGGGAGTATTTTGAGCAGCTGATGAATGAGGAAAATCAGAGAGAGAGAAGGTTGGATGATGTGGAGTTGGTGAAGCAGGATGTAGATAGGATTAGTAAGGAGGAAGTGAGAGCAGCGATTAAAAGGATGAAGAGTGGAAAGTCGGTTGGACCAGATGACATACCGGTAGAAGCGTGTAGATGTTTAGGAGAGATGGCAGTGGAGTTTTTGACCAGATTGTTTAACAGGATTTTGAAAGGTGAGAAGATGCCTGAGGAATAGAGAAGAAGTGTGCTGGTACCGATCTTTAAGCATAAAGGAGATGTGCAGACCTGCAGTAACTACAGGGGTATTAAGTTGATCAGTCACACCATGAAGCTATGGGAAAGAGTAGTGGAAGCCAGGCTGAGAGAAGAGGTGACCATCTGTGAGCAACAGTATGGTTTCATGCCGAGGAAGAGCACCACAGATGCCTTATTTGCTTTGAGAATGTTGATGGAGAAGTATAGAGAAGGACAGAAGGAATTGCATTGTGTATTTGTGGATTTAGAGAAGGCGTACGACAGGGTGCCAAGAGAGGAGTTGTGGTATTGTATGAGGAAGTCAGGTGTGTCAGAGAAGTATGTGAGGGTGGTGCAGGACATGTATGAGGACAGTGTGACGGCAGTGAAGTGTGCAGTAGGTACGACAGACTGGTTTAGAGTGAAGGTTGGACTGCATCAAGGATCGGCCCTGAGCCCTTTCCTGTTTGCAGTGGTGATGGACAGGTTGACGGACGAGGTCAGACAGGAGTCTCCCTGGACTATGATGTTTGCAGATGATATTGTGATTTGTTGTGAGAGTAGGGAGCAGGTTGAGAAGAGCCTGGAGAGGTGGAGATATGCGCTGGAGAGAAGGGGAATGAAACTCAGTAGGAGTAAGACAGAATACATGTGTGTGAATGAGAGGGAGGGCAGTGGAGTGGTACGGTTGCAAGGAGAAGAGCTTCAGAAGGTGGAGGAATTCAGGTACCTGGGGTCAACAGTGCAAAGTAATGGAGAGTGTGTTAGAGAAGTGAAGAAAAGAGTGCAGGCAGGGTGGAGTGGGTGGAGAAGAGTGACAGGAGTGATTTGTGATAGTAGGGTATCTGCAAAATTGAAAGGAAAAGTTTATAGGACTGTGGTGAGACCTGCGATGTTGTATGGTTTAGAGACAGTGGCATTGAGTAAAAGACAGGAGGTGGAGCTGGAGGTAGCAGAGCTGAAGATGTTGAGGTTTTCGTTGGGAGTGACGAGGATGGATAAGATTAGAAATGAGTTTATTAGAAGGACAGCGCATGTAGGATGTTTTGGTGACAAGGTGAGGGAGGCGAGATTGAGATGGTTTGGACATGTGCAGAGAAGGGACATGAATTATATTGGTAGAAGAATGCTGAGGATGGAGCCACCAGGTGGGAGGAAAAGAGGAAGGCCAAGAAGGAGGTTCATGGATGTGGTGAGGGAAGACATGCAGGTAGTTGGTGTAAAAGAGGCAGATGTAGAGGACAGGGTGGTATGGAGACGGATGATCCGCTGTGGCGACCCCTAATGGGAGCAGCCGAAAGAAGAAGAAGAAGAAGAAGATATATATATATATATATGTAAAACGAAAATTTTTTTAAACCAGGGTTGGTCACGTGAAAGTTTTTTGTTTACGTAATGCACTTTTTAATGGTTTTTAATGAAATTATGCTAAAAAAAATTCACATTTTCACAATAACATATTTTTTTGAAAAAGTTAGTTTTTTTTATGAAATTATGGTTATGAATATGAAATGTAATATGTAATATGTATTAGAAACAATATTTTTTCATAAAAGAAAGTCATATTTGTTTCAAACCATTGTTTGTCATAACAGTTTTTGCTTTTTTTTAAAGACTTTTTTCTGGGTTTTTATCATGCCCAAACTTACTGCTTGGAGAGGTTTTCCATACAAACACTGAAGCTCGTGGTGCCTTTTCTGATATCAGGGAAGAATCACACAGCACACAGAATGTTTTTCTTCAGTTTATTGCATGCAACAGACAAGTATATATGTACACATTGGAAAGAAAGCCTGACCGAAAGCTGTTTCCTGTTTGGATAAGAAGACATACTAGCTTGAGATATGTGAACCCAGATAAAGACTCCCTGTATACCTAGTGTGAGAAATGTGTGAGTGTTAAGTTTGTAATCTTGCGTACCACTGTAGATTTATTCTTGCTAGAAACTCAAAGCACTTTTGTATGTCACTCTAGATAAGGGCGTCTGCTAAATGCTGCAAATGTAAATGTAAATGAGAACCATCTTAACACTAACAATGGCCACTTTAAATCATTTATGATTTAGCATCACACACCAATAAAATACGATGTTCTTTTCTGAAAACAGGATCGGTGATATAAATTGCAAATGAAAAGATAAAGACAAAACAAAAACAACAGATTTAATTTCATTCCTTCACTAAATGCATATAATCCTTCATCATTACCAATCCAATTGAGGCCTTTATGGCCTGTCTTACCATCGTCATCAAATATGGCAACATACAAAGTACAATTCCAACAATCAATACAAGAATCAATCCTAAAACAAAGTAGTGTTCAACACTCATGAAATAAATTCTTAATCTTCTCAAAAAGCGCTGTCAGCAGTTATTTCACGTTCTCCAAGACATCATGAGACAATTGTTTTTTACTTGTTCAATATGTCTATAAGCAGTATTATCAAGTATACGTAGCAGTTTCTTCTCTCTGAATGATGTGATCAAAGAGAATAAGGACAAATTGGAGTGTAATTACAACTATGCACATATTGTTATAGAATTTAGACCTAGAGCAGGTATCAGGGTAAGCTAAACAAAACAGTTGTGTGCCTCAGATCTTTACCCCAGAGGTGGCCCCCTTTCTACTACAGGACCTTTCCGTGGGCTCTCAAATATTTCCGCCCTAAATACTCAGTTAGGCAGGCTTCTTAGGCCAACAGACCAAGTAGTGCAGAGATTAAGGGGGTGCTGTTTTGATCCTGCTTGCGTGTATCCACTGTGGCTGATAATCAGTCAGAACTCCAGTTCTGGTTACAGCTAGAACAGTTACTGGACCACGATACTTCGGCTCACCCACCTTGGTAGGCATTAGACTTCGTATCAGGACATGCTGATTAGGCACAAAATGGTGTGTTGGGTTTTCTGTGGGCAGAAGAAGATTTAGTAAGACATCAGCACTAATAGAATTAATTTTTTTAACCAGGGCAGAAACGTAGTCGTCCACCTTTACTTCCAGGTTACCTAGGGAAGAAATGCCAGTGTGCCTTTCCTACATGTGGCATATGTGTTAAATCTATATGTAGGTGTTGGAACGGTTGCTCAGGAAAAGTAAGTGCATCATGTCCTACAGGTCAATGTATGTTAGTTTTGGCACAAGTCATACATGAATCTAACATTAGCTTTGTTGTTTTAGCTACATCAGCAATACAGTAGGATGGGTTTATAGGCTGTGTGACTTTAGCTATGCTAATGTTTGACATCCTATGGTAATGCTTCACCAACACTATTAAAGCTAGTTTAGGCAGTGCCATTTGTCCATCTACATCTACATTTTTCCATCTACATCTCTAATACCAGCAGAATCTGATTTACATTGTTTAGAAGTCCAATAATTTATGTCCTCCTAAGTAGGCTGACTCTGAAGTATTTTTTTGGTCAATATCCAGTATATTGGAGATATGTGCCATCATCGGGATCTCAGGATTTGTATGTACAGTGTCCAAATCTACTGGTTGTTTTGCTGCTTCCTTAGGTACTTTATCCGCTAACGTGTTTCCCCGAATTTCCTCTGAATCACCTGTGGCATGTCCTTTAAGCTTAACTATGGCCACTTTGGCAGGGAGTTGAACAGATTAAAATGTGCTATGGGCTTCCCATCAGATGTTTTAACTTTCAACTTTGCTTCCGTGTTTAGGCAAAAACATGCACAACATCATAAGCATACTTAGAATTAGTGTATATAGTCACTACTTTACCTTTAGACAACTGACATGCTCTTGTAAGTGCGACCAACTCTGCAACTTGTGCAGATGTGTATGATGTTTAGTTTAAAGTATTTCATCAGGTAAACTTACAACCGCAAATCCACATAAATACACATCAGAATGTTTTGAACATGATCTATCTAGATATAGGAAATCCGCCTCTTCCAGGTCCATATCTTTTTTTTGTGTGTTTTAATTCTTTTAATTGAAAAATCAACAATCACAAATACAAAAATGTAAACAGGAATTCTATATTTTCCCTTTTTAAACAACAAAGAGCAAACACCCCTGCCCCGCCACCCAAAACACAAACAAACCCCCAGACAAAGACACACACACATGCGCACGCACACAAACCCCCCACATCCCCCTGTTAAAACAACTGAAGGAACAAAAGAAATATTATGTATACAGTCCAATTGTTGACCGAATTAGATGAGGCTCCTAAAATAAGAAATAACAGGTTGCCACTTGCAAAAAAAGGTGTCAGTAGAACCCCTCAGTGTATATTTTATTTTCTCCAACTTAAGAAAAAACATCAAAACTTTAAACCATCGAGAGATGGAGGGACATCTTTTTGCTTTCCAGGGTAGAAGTATGCAACATCTGGCCAACAAAGATAAAAAGAAACATCTGTCACACCTGTCCTCAACCCTGGGATAGATTTTTGCCTGTTTCGATTTGGAAAGATGAATTCTGTACAAAACCTTAAACAGAATGAGACTGAGATGGGCACAGGAAGTGGTAGACCGTATTCTATCTACGGCTTTCTCCCACCGTTTGTCGCCAAACTGCAGCCCTAACTCCTTCTCCCAAGTGGTCCCAAGTGGTTTTATCTGTATTACAGCTATTGAGAGATAAAATGAAACTGTATATCCGGGAAATAAAACTACGCTGGTGTGGAGTAAACATGACCAAACTCTCCCAAGGTTGCTTGGGGGGTAAAGATGGAAAATTGGGAAGGCATTTAGATACAAAGCTGACGACTTGGAGATATCGAAAGAAATTTGCTGTAGGCAGCCCATACTCCAAGGACAGGCTGGGGAAACTTCTAAAGATGCCATCTTCGTACAAATTATAAAGTTGCTTGATGCCTTTTTCATGCCATAGTGAGAAAGCTGAATCTAAAAATGACGGGGGGAACAAATTATTTTGGTTCAAGGGACCCAGTGCTTAATAGATAGAGCCCTACATTTAAAGTGATGCCTAAACTGAAACCAAATCTTAAGTGTGTTCAGTACGACTGGATTGTCAGTATATCGAGATGGTCTGATCGGAAGGGGTGAGCAAAGCAGAGCAGATACAGAGGATGTTCTACAAGACAGTAGCTCTAGATTGCACCAAGTGGATTCAGTTGAATTGGTCCAGAAGTTTAGTTTTTGGATATGTGCAGCCCAGTAGTATATTTGAAAATTTGGGCAAAGCAAGCCCACCACTGAGCCTACATCTCTGCAATAGAGTCTTACGGATTCTGGGCGGTTTTTCACCCAAAAAAAAAAAGAATTAATCATTCTATCTAGAGAATCAAAAAATACTTAGGTAAAAATAGTGGAAAAGATTGAAAAAAATAAAGAAATTTTAGCAGAACGTTCATTTTAACTGCATTGATTTTTCCTGTTAAAGACAGAGGTAGACTGCTCTGCCTCTGAAAATCCGACTTCATGTCTGTAATAAGCGGATCAAGAAAGGCATGAAAAAGTTTGGGTAAGGAACGGGTCACCGTAATACCAAGGTATTTAAAGCCTGAACAGTTGAATTTGAATGGCAGATTCAGGTTCTGAAGTTGTAGAGAGGTATTGTTTACTGGATAACACTCACTCTGAAACTGAAAATTTAGTTTGTATCCCTAGAAATAGCCCAAACATCCACGATAGATAATATGACAGGAACAGAGGCTGCAGCATCTGTAACATATAGCAACAAATCATCAGCATATAAGGATACCTTATATTCCGCCCCCTTTCGAGTTGTACCTTTAAAGGCTAATGAGGATTTAAGTTTAATGGATAATGGCTCAATGGTAAGGATGAATAGCAGTGGTGACAGTCGGCACCCCTGCTGGGTTCCACGCCCGAGACTGAAATAATCAGAGCTAATATTATTTGTACGAACACTGGCTTGTGGGGATTTGTAAAGGAGGCGGATCCAGGAGACAAATGTATCACCAAACCCAAATTTCTTTAATATTGCAAACAGGTATTCCCATTCGACTCTATCAAACGCTTTCTCAGCATCCAATGAGACGACAACCTTAGGGAAAGGAGATGACTGCTTAGAGTAAATTATATTGAAAATAAGGGCTATTGAGGCTTGATTGAAAGTGGGCGTTAGCATGCCCTGATCCAGAGATTCACTGAACACACCAAGGAGCAGCGGTGACAATTTATTGATAAACTTTTTTAAAAACTCAACTGAAAAACCATCTGGGCCTGGGGGCTTTATAAGAATGCATTGCCTTTATTAAAGCTCTGACTTTGTCAAGAGATAGTGGAGAGTCCAAGTCCCTTACAGAGACCGTATCAATAACAGGAAAATCGACACTTTGAAGGAAATCACCCAGTCTCTCATTATCAGTAAGGCATTCAGATTTATAAAGAGCAGAGTAATATGACTTAAATACTGCATTGATCTCTATGGGATCGGTAACGGTAACATTTGAGTCATTATTAATCATATAGCAGAGTATTAGGCGTGATGCAGCCTGCCGTCTTAGCTGATGAGCTTACAATCTGCTTGGTTTATTATCGTATTCATAATACGATCCACGAGTTTGTAGTAGCATGCTTTCAGTTTCTTTAGTGGAGAGGAGATCGAATTCTGCTTGCAACTCAACACGTTCTTTGTATAGCTCTGGAGAAGGGTTGGACGCGTAGCTCTGATCGAGTTGGCCGATGGAATTTCACTGAGTTTAGCTCTGTGCTTCCGATATATGAAAGCAGAGTACGAAACAATTTGGCCCCTGAGATAGGCTTTCAGAGTATCCCATAATAATGAGCATGGAGTAGAGTCATGACGATTAAACAACAAGAATTCATCAATAGCTTTAGAAATAGATGAACAGAAATCCATGTCTGCTAGGAGATGGGAATTAAACCGCCAAGGAGATTGTGTTAAGAATTGGATATCCAACACTAGAGGAGCATGATCAGAGATCACAATGCCCAAAAAATCTGTAGATACAACGGAGTGATTAAGATGGCTATCATAAAAATAAAAAATCAATTCTGAAATATGAATGACGCACAGAGGAGAAAAACTTGAATTTTTTGATCCCGGGATTGCGGCATCACCATGGGTCTACCACGCCATTTTGTGACACGAAATCGGAGAACGATTTAGACATTGCAGATTGGGATACAGCACGAGAACTAGAATGATCCAAAACAGGGTTCAAAACACAATTCAAATCACCACCAAAAATGATCAAATGGGTATTTATAAAGGGAAGACTGCTCAGTAACCTATTTTCAAAATCAGGATCAGCAAGGTTTGGAGCGTAAATATTAACCAGCAAAACCTTGGTCTGTATCAACGTACCAGCCACAATGACATATCAGCCATTCCTATCTGCAATTATACGGGTAGGTGAAAACCGTATGCTTCTATTTACTAGGATTGCCACCACTCGTGCCTAAGAATTGAAATTGGAGTGGAAAGTTTGACCCACCCAAGGACGGTGAAGCCTACGATGATCTTTGACTCTGAGGTGTGTTTCCTGTAAAAAAATTATGTCGGCACATAAGCGTTTCAAGTGGGTAAAAACCCTACAGACCGTTTAATAAGATTACCCATACCCCTAAAATTCCAGCTAAGGAACCGGACAGGTGTACCACTGCCAGCTAAATGTGGGTCGGTATTAGTGTCAGCCATTCATCCAAAAACAACTACACACAAAAAAAAAATAAAAACAGGACCTGTGAAGCCAGGGGGGTCCACATCCCCCCACCCCTGTGCGCGCGCATCCGACACTCAAACACAAACACATACCCAACACACAAGTCGAACCCCAATTCTATCAGTAACCCTAGAGGACAGCAACAAGAACTATCAAAAAAGGGAAACCTACAGCCGCCCACACAAATAAATGTGCTAACGACACAGACACCACCTAAGCAAAGAGAAGGCTCCAGCAGATTTATTACAACATCAATTATGCACAAATATATCTAGTTCACGGCTACTCATTCCCAGTCTACATAAATATATAAACAATGTTTCTAGATGAAAATAAATTCCCAACATAAATCGAACAAACATTAAGTTTTCAGGATCAACTTTGATTCTCGTAAAAAAAACAAAAAAAACAAACAAACAAAAAAAACCAACACAACACAACACACAAAGTGCGTAAAGTTAGACACCAGCATTACTACGTGGAGTATGTGAACAGTGCAGTGATATGAAAACAAGGAGTAACCATCGCGTCCAACAGCGACAAAAAATATGTTCATTCTTTAGACTTTTTGGATAGTTTTTATATACTTGCTGGCTTCGTCAGGTGAAAGAAAATCTTTCCCCACACCATTGTTTGTAATACGTAGCCGCGCTGGATAAAACAACCCGTACCGCACGCCTTCAATGCCATGGAGCTGTCGCCGCCCCTAGTTAAAGGCAGCCCGTGCTTTTGCGGTTTTTACCATATGGTCGGGAAAGATAGAAATGTTCATGCCTTCAACTGAATTCGCTGCAGCCTTCAACTGAATTCGCTGCAGTAAGGCACCAAGACATTTGCTGTGATAGTGAAATCTGGCCACAATAGCTCGCGGTCATTCACCAGGCTTTGGTATGGGCTGTAGAGTGCGATGTGACCTGTCCGGAACCGGCTCCTTCTCCAGACTCAGTGCCTCCCACAACAGCACGGCAACACTCGCGATAGTGGAGCTATTGGGACCCTCAGTAACACCGATTATCCGACATTAGCGCGCCGTGATCTAGCTTCCAGATCTTCGTCTCTGGCTTATTGAACTCAGCAGTAAGACGTTGTATATCACGTTGCATTATAGCGATATCATCGGTGCACACAGAAAGTGAGCGCTCCATTTCAACCACGGTGCCCTTTAGTTCCGGCACCGCGGCCTCATTCGCAGCTTTATCGCTGGACAGCTGCGTCTTCGCCGCCTGCAGCTCCGACTTTATTTTCAGTAAATCTTTTCCCAATGTACATTCCAATGCACGTAGCTCGGCCTTAAAAACCTCTGTGATTTCGGACCTCAGAGAGGACAGCTGCTCTGCCTTCAATGAGTCATTATCAGCCTTAGAAGCCGCCTGTGGAACAATGGGCCCTTCACTCGGAGGCGAAGGCGAGACTGCAAATGTTGCAGCAGGCCGCACCTGTGACTGAGTGCAACGGGTCTTAGTAGTTTTACCAGACATCATAATTAACTCTAGAGTCTAACAACGAGGGTAAACCGAGGGATTGAGAGCAAAAATAAAAGTGAAAAGCTCGAAATAATAACAATTATAACAATAATCCACCGGAGCCCCCTAACACCTCGTCCTACTCCATGACAAGCTCGACAGCGCCCCTTCCAGGTCCATATCTAAACGATCTGGCCTACCAAAGGTCTCTTGTTTAATGTGTTTAAGTCAACAGCATCTAAGTCAATAAAGTCTAGCAGATCACGCAGCGCTACTACAACTGAATGCGGCTGTGAAGACGGCTTAATGGTTGTGTTTTCTGTTGCCAAGAGCATGATTTCATAACCAGTGCTGTCATATCTTGAGGTGTGTTGAGGTTATGTAAAATAGCTGTTACCTGATGTGAGGTGTACAGTATCAGAGGATGTGACAGCACCGTTTTCTCAGCATCCCGGACGATCAGAGCCGCAGCAGCCACTGCATGCAAGCATGAGGGCAACCCTTGTGCTATGTAAAGATATGGAAAGTTACGCAACAGGGCGAAATCTGTTACTGTGTTCCTGGGCTAGAAGCCCCGCAGCCCTACCACCACGTTTGTGCAAATGAAGGTGAAAAGTTTAAGCATAATTCGGAATACCTTTTTTCGTAAGTTTTTCACTTACATAATGCACTTTTTTCACTTTTTTCCAATAAATGATGCTTATGAATATAAAAATTTATATTTTCATGTTAACTATCACATTTTTAATGAAAAAAGTCATATTTTTGCCACGCATGGTTATGAATGCACTTTTTTCAACGGTTTTCCATGAAAATATGCTTCTGAATAAGACAATTTATATTTTACTAATCAATTGCATACTTATGTGAAATGCGTTAATCTTGTCAAACCATGGTTTGCCATGTGAAAGTTTTTGTTTATGAAAAATAATATGAAAATTAAAATTTTTATGAAAATTTTACTTTTTTTTAATGAAATTATGGAACTGAATATGAAATGTAATATTTTAATAAAAACAAAATTTTTTTTAATAAAATAAAGTCAGATTTGTATAAAAACATTGTCATATGACTTTTTGCGATGAATATTTGCACTTTTAACGGTTTTAGTTCAAACTGATGCTTGTGAATATAAAAACGCAAAATTTGACACTAACTTGTAAAAACTTGTTTTGTCATTGCAAGTTTTTTATTGAATTTTGCACTTAACAGTTTTTAATTATTATTCTGATGATGTGAGAATTTATATTTTACCAATTAATATAATATTTTGTATTAAACAAATATATATTTTTCGCTCAAACCATGGTTTTTCATGTAGGTTTGTCGTTACATATTACACTTTTTAATGGGTTTTAATGAAATTATGCTAATGAAGATTGATGAACATATTTTTATAAAAAAGTTAACGATTTTTTAAATTAAATTATGGTTATAATTATGAAATGTGATTTTTAATAAAAAAAAAACAAGTTAAATGATGTCATAATTTCACAATATCTTGTAAAAACTTGAATTGTAATATCACATTTTTCATCGAATTTTTGCAAAATTATTCTTTTGAATATGAAAAATCATATTTTACAAATTAATTTCATAATTATATGAGAAATGTCATATTCATGTCAAAACATAGTTTATAATGAAAACTGTTTTAACGATTTATTGTGAAATGATGCTTATATATTTACCTTTTTAAGTTAATGTTGTAAGTGCAAATTCGATTGGTTCGAAAATGCGCTTATTCGCCTAAGAAGCCGAAGACTTGCGAAATCACATTTTCAGGGTCTAAGAAACTCATTCTTGACAACACATACAAAGCTTTGCCAAATATGTTCTGTTTTTTTCTTTTTTTTTTGATTAATTATGACGTTTTGCTAGGTTCGAAAAACCGCTTTCTATTTGTCCGAGAAGCCTGAGACTTGCGGAATCGCATTTTCAGTGTCTATGAAACGCATTCTTTACAACACGTACAAGGTTTTGCCAAATATGTGCTGTTGTTTTGTTTTTGATTAATTATGACTTTCTAATCAATTTCCTCAAACTTTTTGCAGTTTTTAACAATTTTTATGAAATTTTAATTATTAATAAGAAAATTTATATTTTTTAAATAACTAAATTTTTTTAATGAAAAAATGTCATAATTTAGTCATAAAATGTTTTGTAATAGCATATCTCATCATAAACATGTAAAATTATCATGGGCAAGTGCATGCTGATTGTGCATTTTTCCTTGGTTCGAAAAACCGCTTTCTCTTTGTCCTAGAAGCCTGAGACTTGCGGAATCGCACTTTCAGTGTCTATGAAACGCATTCTTTACAACACGTACAAGGCTTTGCCAAATATGTGCTGTTGTTTTGTTTTTGATTAATTATGACTTTCTAATCAATTTCCATTTACTTTTTGCAGTTTTTAACAATTTTTATGAAATTTTAATTATTAATATGAAAATTAATATTTTTGAATTAACTAAATTTTTTTAATGAAAAATTGTCATAATTTTTTCAAACAAAGCTTTTAATGAAATTATGCTAGTGAATATAAAAAATCATATTTTCTCAAACATTTTATGAAAATGTAACTTTTTAAAAATGTTAAATAAATTATTTTGGATATGAATATGAAATGTAATATTTTAATAAAAACAATAAATCTTTTATAAAGGAAAGTCAGATTTGTTTCAAACCACTGTTTGTCATATCACTTTTTTCAATACGATAGATGATGCTTATGAATATAAAAAAAAGTCAATTTCACAATAACGTGAAAAAACTTTTTGTTGTAAAGTTTTTCATGAAATTATTTCTTTCAATATAAAAATTAATATTTTACCAATTAATTTCATTTTTATATGAGAAAAGTCATATTAATGTCAAAACATTGAATTTTTTTTAAATAAATATGACTATATTTTAACAATAACTTAAATCTTGATTTGTCATTTCACGGCTTTCATAAAATTTTTGCACTTTTTAACAGTTATTTATAGTAACTAGTAATTTATAATTTCCAAATTCATTTCATATGTTTTTTTTTATTTTTTTCCAGACCATCATTCCCAGACCATGGTTTTTAATAGGTTTTTTTTGCTTGCATAGATGAATTTTTTTGTGTATTATCTTTAAATGATGCTTATAAATAGAAAAAAAAAAAAAAATCACAATAACTATACATTTTTCAATCAAAATGACATTTTTGTCAAATTATGATTTGTATGGTCACTTTTTGGTTTTTTGCTTCTTAATGGCAATTTTTTTAATGTTTTTCGTGAACATATATAATATTTTCATAATGACGATCATATTTCGTTATGTAAAAAGTCATATTTTTGTCAAACCATGGTTTGTCACCAAGTTTTTCATTCTCGGATTGCACTTTTTAACGTGTTTTCATTTAATTGTGCTTATGAATATGAATATTAATATTTTTACAATTACTATTTTTATGAAAAAACATCATAGTGCACTTATTAAATCGTTTTTAATGAAATTATGCATGTATATGAAAAGTCATAGTTTTACAATAAATCATATTTTTTATAAAAATATACAAAACAAATTATTAGCATTACCATGAAATGTTATATTTTAATAAAAAAACAATACATTTTGTATTTTAAAAAAAATAAAAAATTTTAATCCATTGTTTTTGAATTTTTGCACTTTTAATGTTTTTTAGTTAAATGATGCTTATGAATATAAAAAATTTATATTTTCACAATAATATTTGCATAAAAATGTTAAAGATTTTTTTGATAAAATTATTGTTATGAATATGATATGTAATTTTGTAATAAGTTGATTTTTTATAAAATAAAGTCTTATTTTGTTCAAACCATTGTTGTCAACACTTGTTGCATTGAATTGTTGTACCTAGAGCAGTTTTTAGTTAAATGATGCTTATGAATATAAAAAATCATAATTTCTAAATGAGTTGTAAAAACTTGATTTGTCATATCACGTTTTTATTAAATTCATGCACTTTTTCATGAAATTATTTGGATGAATATGAAAAGGTAAATTTTACCAATTAATTTCATATATATATATTTTTTATTATATTTTTCTCAGCCCATGTTTCTTAATATAAGTTTTCTGCTTACATATTGCACTTTTTAAACCTTTTTTATTAAATGATGCTTATGAGTAAGAAAATGTATATTTTTACAATAACTATCACATTTTAATAAAAAAGTAATATTTTTGTAAAAACTTGATTTATATAGTCACTTTATTGTTTTGCATTCACTTATGGCACTTTTTAAAAAGTTTTCCATTAACATATAATTTATTTTTTTACAATATCAAATTTTTATGATGAAGGTGTTTTAATTGAATTTTTGCACGTTTTTCATGAAATTATTCCTTTCAAAATAAAAAAATGAATTTACCAATTAATTTCATATTTATATGAGAAAAGTCATATTTATGTCAAAACATGGTATTTCATGAAATCTTTTTCATTCTCATTTTTACACGATTTATTTGGGAAATTATGAATATGAATATTGTCACAATAACTTGTAAAAACACAATATTTCGGCAATTAATTATATATTTTTATTTTAAAAAACGGTATTTTTTTGCTCAAACCAAGATTCTTCATGTCAAATGTATATTTTCATTTTAAGTATCACATTTTTAATGAAAATGTCATCTTATTTGTCAAAACATGATTTGCATGCTCACTTTTGATTCACGTATGGCACTCTTTTTAAGGTTTTACATGATCAAATGATTCAAATTTGTACAATTAATTATAGTTTTATGGTAAAGGTTAACGTGTTTTTATGAAATTATGATCATGAATGGGAAATTATATATTTTAATAAAAACAATCCATCTTTTATTTAAAAATGTCATTATTTTTAAACCATTGTTTGTCAATCATGTTTTACGTAGACTTTTTGCACTTTTAATGGGTTTTAGTTAAATTATGCTAATGAATATGAAGTCATATTTTTTCACAATAGATTTTAAAAACTTGATTTGTCATATCACGAATCTTTATTAAATTATTTCACTTTTTTAAACAGTTTTCCTTACATTATCGCATTGTATATAAAAATTCATATTTAACCAAATTATTTCGTATTCATATTAAAACAGTCATATTTTTGCCAAACATGGATATTATTATTATTTCTTTATATATTAAAATTCATACTTGACCAATTTATTTCATATTCATATAAAAAAAGTAATATTTTTGCCAAGCATGGTTATTATGAAAACTTTTTCTTTCACTGATTGCACTTTTTTTCAACGGTTTTCTATTAAAATATACTTTTGTATATAAATATTTAAATTTTACTAATTAATTGCATATATATGTAAAACAACATAAGTTTGTCAAACCATGGTTGGTCACGTGAAAGTTTTTTGTTTACAAATTGCACTTTTTATTGGTTTTTAATAAAATTATGCTAAAAAAATTTCACATTGTCACAATAACTCATTTTTATGAAAAAGTTAGTTTTTTTTAATGAAATTATGGTTATGAATATGAAATGTAATATGTAATATGTATTAGAAACAATATTTTTTTTTATAAAGGAAAGTCATATTTGTTTCAAACCATTGTTTGTCATAACAGTTTTTGCATTTTTTTTAAGACTTTTGTTAGGTTTTTATCATGCCCAAACTTACTGCTTGGAGAGGTTTTCCATACAAACGTGGTGCCTTTTCTGATATCAGGGAAGAATCACACAGCACACAGAATGGAGCAATGTTTTTCTTCGGTTTATTGCATGCAACAGACAAGTATATATGTACACATTGTATATATGTACAAAGCCTGACTGAAAGCTGTTTCCTGTTTGGATAAGGAGACATACTAGCTTGAGATATGTGAGCCGAGATAAAGACTCCCTGTATACCTTACGTACTAACATCGTAAATATTCTATAGACACTGAACAGACAAAGGAATGCGTGTGAACCAGTGTGAGAAATGTGTGAGTGTTAAGTTTGTAATTTTGCGTACCAGTGAGACTCAAAGCACTTTTGTATGTCATTCTGGATGAGGGCGTCTGCTAAATGCTGCAAATGTAAATGTAAATAAGACCCATCTTAACACTAACAATGGCCACTTTAAATCATTTATGGATTCAGCATCACACACCAATAAAATAGGATGTTCTTTTCTGGGAACAGGATCGGTGATATAAACTGCAAATGAAAAGATAAAGACAAAACAAAAACAACAGATTTCATTTCATTCCGTCACTACATGCATATAATCCTTCATCATTACCACTCCAATTGAGGCCTTTATGGCCTGTCTTACCATCGTCATCAAACATGGCAACATACAAAGTACAATTTCAACAATCAATACAAGAATCAATTCTAAAACAAAGTAGTGTTCAACACTCATGAAATAAATTCCTAATCTTCTCAAAAACCGCTGTCAGAAGTTATTTCACGTTCTCCAAGACATCATGAGACAATTGTTTTTTACTTGTTCAATATGTCTTTAAGCAGTATTATCAGGTATACGTAGCAGTTTCTTCTCTGTGAATGATGTGATCAAAGAGAATAAGGACAAATTGGAGTGTAATTACAACTATGCACATATTGTTATAGAATGTTATGAATATAAAATGGCCCCCTTTCTACTATACAAGGATCTTTCCGTGGGCTCTCACATATTTCCGCCCTGAATACTCAGTTAGGCAGGCTTCTTAGGCCAACAGACCAAGTAGTGCCGAGATTAAGGGGGTGCTGTTTTGATCCTGCTTGCGTGTATCCAGTGTGGCTGATAATCAGTCAGAACTCCAGTTCTGGTTACAGCTAGAACGGTCACTGGACTCCGATACTTCGGTTTACCCACCTTGGTAGGCTTCAGACTTCGTATCAGGACATGCTGATTAGGCACAAAATGGTGTGTTGGGTTTTCTCTGGGCAGAAGAAGATTTAGTAAGACATCAGCACTAATAGATTCACATTTTTTTAACCAGGGCAGAAACATAGTCGTCCACCTTTACTTCCAGGTTACCTAAGGAGGAAATGCCATTGCGCCTTTCCTACATGTGGCATATGTGTGAAAACTATCTGTAGGTGTTGGAACGGTTGCTCAGGAAAAGTAAGCGCATCATGTCCTACAGGTCAATGTATGTTAGTTTTGGCACAAGTCAAACATGAATCTAACATTAGCTTCGTTGTTTTAGCTACATCAGCAATACAGTAGGATGGGTTTATAGGCTGTGTGACTTTAGCTATGCTAATGTTTGACATCCCATGGTAATGCTTCACCAACACTATTAAAGCTAGTTTAGGCAGTGCCATTTTTCCATCTACATCTCTAATGATACCAGGAGAATCTGATTGTTGCTGATTGTTTAGAAGTCCAATACTTTATGTCCTCCTCAGTAGACTGACTCTGAAGTATTTTTTTGGTCAATATCCAGTATATTGGAGATATGTGCCATCATCGGGATCTCAGGATTTGTATGTACAGTGTCCAAATCTACTGGTTGTTTTGCTGCTTCCTTAGGTACTTTATCCGCTAACGTGTTTCCCCGAATTTCCTCTGAATCACCTGTGGCATGTCCTTTAAGCTTGGCAGGGAGTTGAACAGCATTTAAGAGGTCGCTTATAAGATTAAAATGTGCTATGGGCTTCCCATCAGATGTTTTAACTTTCAACTTTGCTTCCGTGTTTAGGCAAAAACATGCACAACATCATAAGCATACTTAGAATCAGTGTATATAGTCACTACTTTACCTTTAGACAACTGACATGCTCTTGTAAGTGCGACCAACTCTGCAACTTGTGCAGATGTGTATGATGTTTAGTTTAAAGTATTTCATCAGGTAAACTTACAACCGCAAATCCACATAAATACACATCAGAATGTTTTGAACACGATCTATCTAGATATAGGAAATCCGCCTCTTCCAGGTCCATATCTTTTTTTGTGTGTTTTAATTCTTTTAATTGAAAAATCAACAATCACAAATACAAAAATGTAAACAGGAATTCTATATTTTCCCTTTTTAAACAACAAAGAGCAAACACCCCTGCCCCGCCACCCAAAACACAAACAAACCCCCAGACAAAGACACACACACATGCGCACGCACACAAACCCCCCACATCCCCCTGTTAAAACAACTGAAGGAACAAAAGAAATATTATGTATACAGTCCAATTGTTGACCGAATTAGATGAGGCTCCTAAAATAAGAAATAACAGGTTGCCACTTGCAAAAAAAGGTGTCAGTAGAACCCCTCAGTGTATATTTTATTTTCTCCAACTTAAGAAAAAACATCAAAACTTTAAACCATCGAGAGATGGAGGGACATCTTTTTGCTTTCCAGGGTAGAAGTATGCAACATCTGGCCAACAAAGATAAAAAGAAACATCTGTCACACCTGTCCTCAACCATGGGATAGATTTTTGCCTGTTTCGATTTGGAAAGATGAATTCTGTACAAAACCTTAAACAGAATGAGACTGAGATGGGCACAGGAAGTGGTAGACCGTATTCTATCTACGGCTTTCTCCCACCGTTTGTCGCCAAACTGCAGCCCTAACTCCTTCTCCCAAGTGGTCCTGGTTTTATCTGTATTACAGCTATTGAGAGATAAAATGAAACTGTATATCCGGGAAATAAAACTACGCTGGTGTGGAGTAAACATGACCAAACTCTCCCAAGGTTGCTTGGGGGGTACAGATGGAAAATTGGGAAGGCATTTAGATACAAAGCTGACGACTTGGAGATATCGAAAGAAATTTGCTGTAGGCAGCCCATACTCCAAGGACAGGCTGGGGAAACTTCTAAAGATGCCATCTTCGTACAAATTATAAAGTTGCTTGATGCCTTTTTCATGCCATAGTGAGAAAGCTGAATCTAAAAATGACGGGGGGAACAAATTATTTTGGTTCAAGGGACCCAGTGCTTAATAGATAGAGCCCTACATTTAAAGTGATGCCTAAACTGAAACCAAATCTTAAGTGTGTTCAGTACGACTGGATTGTCAGTATATCGAGATGGTCTGATCGGAAGGGGTGAGCAAAGCAGAGCAGATACAGAGGATGATCTACAAGACAGTAGCTCTAGATTGCACCAAGTGGATTCAGTTGAATTGGTCCAGAAGTTTAGTTTTTGGATATGTTCAGCCCAGTAGTATATTTGAAAATTTGGGCAAAGCAAGCCCACCACTCAGCCTACATCTCTGCAATAGAGTCTTACGGATTCTGGGCGGTTTTTAACCCCCCAAAAAAAAAAGGATTAATCATTCTATCTAGAGAATCAAAAAATACTTAGGTAAAAATAGTGGAAAAGATTGAAAAAAATAAAGAAATTTTAGCAGAACGTTCATTTTAACTGCATTGATTTTTCCTGTTAAAGACAGAGGTAGACTGCTCTGCCTCTGAAAATCCGACTTCATGTCTGTAATAAGCGGATCAAGAAAGGCATGAAAAAGTTTGGGTTAGGAACGGGTCACCGTAATACCAAGGTATTTAAAGCCTGAACAGTTGAATTTGAATGGCAGATTCAGGTTCTGAAGTTGTAGAGAGGTATTGTTTACTGGATAACACTCACTCTGAAACTGAAAATTTAGTTTGTATCCCTAGAAATAGCCCAAACATCCACGATAGATAATATGACAGGAACAGAGGCTGCAGCATCTGTAACATATAGCAACAAATCATCAGCATATAAGGATACCTTATATTCCGCCCCCTTTCGAGTTGTACCTTTAAAGGCTAATGAGGATTTAAGTTTAATGGATAATGGCTCAATGGTAAGGATGAATAGCAGTGGTGACAGTCGGCACCCCTGCTGGGTTCCACGCCCGAGACTGAAATAATCAGAGCTAATATTATTTGTACGAACACTGGCTTGTGGGGATTTATAAAGGAGGCGGATCCAGGAGACAAATGTATCACCAAACCCAAATTTCTTTAATATTGCAAACAGGTATTCCCATTTGACTCTATCAAACGCTTTCTCAGCATCCAATGAGACGACAACCTTAGGGAAAGGAGATGACTGCTTAGAGTAAATTATATTGAAAAGAAGGGCTATTGAGGCTTGATTGAAAGTGGGCGTTAGCACGCCCTGATCCAGAGATTCACTGAACACACCAAGGAGCAGCGGTGACAATTTATTGATAAACTTTTTTAAAAACTCAACTGAAAAACCATCTGGGCCTGGGGGCTTTATAGGAATGCATTGCCTTTATTAAAGCTCTGACTTTGTCAAGAGATAGTGGAGAGTCCAAGTCCCTTACAGAGACCGTATCAATAACAGGAAAATCGACACTTTGAAGGAATTCACCCAGTCTCTTATTATCAGTAAGGCATTCAGATTTATAAAGAGCAGAGTAATATGACTTAAATACTGCATTGATCTCTATGGGATCGGTAACGGTAACATTTGAGTCATTATTAATCATATAGCAGAGTATTAGGCGTGATGCAGCCTGCCGTCTTAGCTGATGAGCTTACAATCTGCTTGGTTTATTATCGTATTCATAATACGATCCACGAGTTTGTAGTAGCATGCTTTCAGTTTCTTTAGTGGAGAGGTGATCGAATTCTGCTTGCAACTCAACACGTTCTTTGTATAGCTCTGGAGAAGGGTTGGACGCGTAGCTCTGATCGAGTTGGCTGATGGAATTTCACTGAGTTTAGCTCTGTGCTTCCGATATATGAAAGCAGAATACGAAACAATTTGCCCCCTGAGATAGGCTTTCAGAGTATCCCATAATAATGAGCATGGAGTAGAGTCATGACGATTAAACAACAAGAATTCATCAATAGCTTTAGAAATAGATGAACAGAAATCCATGTCTGCTAGGAGATGGGAATTAAACCGCCAAGGAGATTGTGTTAAGAATTAGATATCCAACACTAGAGGAGCATGATCAGAGATCACAATGCCCAAAAAATCTGTAGATACAACGGAGTGATTAAGATGGCTATCATAAAAATAAAAAATCAATTCTGGAATATGAATGACGCACAGAGGAGAAAAACTTGAATTTTTTGATCCCGGGATTGCGACATCACCATGGGTCTACCACGCCATTTTGTGACACGAAATCGGAGAACGATTTAGACATTGCAGATTGGGATACAGCACGAGAACTAGAATGATCCAAAACAGGGTTCAAAACACAATTCAAATCACCACCAAAACTGATCAAATGGGTATTTATAAAGGGAAGACTGCTCAGTAACCTATTTTCAAAATCAGGATCAGCCAGGTTTGGAGCGTAAATATTAACCAGCAAAACCTTGGTCTGTATCAACGTACCAGCCACAATGACATATCAGCCATTCCTATCTGCAATTATACGGGTAGGTGATTGCACCACTCGTGCCTAAGAATTGAAATTGGAGTGGAAAGTTTGACCCACCCAAGGACGGTGAAGCCTACGATGATCTTTGACTCTGAGGTGTGTTTCCTGTAAAAATACTATGTCGGCACGTAAGCGTTTCAAGTGGGTAAAAACCCTACAGACCGTTTAATAAGATTACCCATACCCCTAAAATTCCAGCTAAGGAACCGGACAGGTGTACCACTGCCAGCTAAATGTGGGTCGGTATTAGTGTCAGCCATTCATCCAAAAACAACTACACACAAAAAAAAAATAAAAACAGGACCTGTGAAGCCAGGGGGGTCCACATCCCCCCACCCCTGTGCGCGCGCATCCGACACTCAAACACAAACACATACCCAACACACAAGTCGAACCCCAATTCTATCAGTAACCCTAGAGGACAGCAACAAGAACTATCAAAAAAGGGAAACCTACAGCCGCCCACACAAATAAATGTGCTAACGACACAGACACCACCTAAGCAAAGAGAAGGCTCCAACATCAATTATGCACAAATATATCTAGTTCACGGCTACTCATCCCCAGTCTACATAAATATATAAACAATGTTTCTAGATGAAAATAAATTCCCAACATAAATCGAACAAACATTAAGTTTTCAGGATCAACTTTGATTCTCGTAAAAAAAACAAAAAAAACAAACAAACAAAAAAAACCCAACACAACACAACACACAAAGTGTTGGAGTACGTGGAGTATGTGAACAGTGCAGTGATATGAAAACAAGGAGTAACCATCGCGTCCAACAGCGACAAAAAATATGTTCATTCTTTAGACTTTTTGGATAGTTTTTATATACTTGCTGGCTTCGTCAGGTGAAAGAAAATCTTTCCCCACACCATTGTTTGTAATACGTAGCCGCGCTGGATAAAACAACCCGTACCGCACGCCTTCAATGCCATGGAGCTGTCGCCGCACCTAGTTAAAGGCAGCCCGTGCTTTTGCGGTTTTTACCATATTGTCGGGAAAGATAGAAATGTTCATGCCTTCAACTGAATTCGCTGCAGTTCTATGGTAAGGCATCAAGACATTTGCTGTGCTAGTGAAATCTGGCCACAAAAGCTCGCGGTCATTCACCAGGCTTTGGTATGGGCTGTAGAGTGCGATGTGACCTGTCCGGAACCGGCTCCTTCTCTAGACTCAGTGCCTCCCACAACAGCACGGCAACACTCGCGATAGTGGAGCTATTGGGACCCTCAGTAGCACCTGCGACTGAGTGCAACGGGTCTTAGTAGTTTTACCAGACATCATAATTAACTCTAGAGTCTAACAACGAGGGTAAACCGAGGGATTGAGAGCAAAAATAAAAGTGAAAAGCTCGAAATAATAACAATTATAACAATAATCCACCGGAGCCCCGTAACACCTCGTCCTACGCCATGACAAGCTCGACAGCGCCCCTTCCAGGTCCATATCTAAACGATCTGGCCTACCAAAGGTCTCTTGTT
Source organism: Silurus lanzhouensis (assembly GCA_039877035.1). NCBI lineage: Eukaryota > Metazoa > Chordata > Actinopteri > Siluriformes > Siluridae > Silurus > Silurus lanzhouensis. The sequence continues at coordinate 5,643,175 of JBCEWE010000219.1, forward strand.
TAATGTGTTTAAGTCAACAGCATCTAAGTCAATAAAGTCTAGCAGATCACGCAGCGCTACTACAACTGAATGCGGCTGTGAAGACGGCTTAATGGTTGTGTTTTCTGTTGCCAAGAGCATGATTTCATAACCAGATCTACGTCGTGCTGTCATATCTTGAGGTGTGTTGAGGTTATGTAAAATAGCTGTTACCTGATGTGAGGTGTACAGTATCAAAGGATGTGACAGCACCGTTTTCTCAGCATCCCGGACGATCAGAGCCGCAGCAGCCACTGCATGCAAGCATGAGGGCAACCCTTGTGCTATGGAAAGATATGGAAAGTTACGCAACAGGGCGAAATCTGTTACTGTGTTCCTGGGCTAGAAGCCCGCAGCCCTACCACCACGTTTGTGCAAATGAAGGTGAAAAGTTTAAGCATAATTCGGAAGACCTTTTTTCGTAGGTTTTTCACTTACATAATGCACTTTTTTCACTTTTTTCCAATAAATGATGCTTATGAATATAAAAATTTATATTTTCATGTTAACTATCACATTTTTAATGAAAAAAGTCATATTTTTGCCACGCATGGTTATGAATGCACTTTTTTTCAACGGTTTTCCATGAAAATATGCTTCTGAATAAGACAATTTATATTTTACTAATCAATTGCATACTTATGTGAAATGCGTTAATCTTGTCAAACCATGGTTTGCCATGTGAAAGTTTTTGTTTATGAAAAATAATATGAAAATTAAAATTTTAATGAAAATTTTACTTTTTTTTAATGAAATTATGGAACTGAATATGAAATGTAATATTTTAATAAAAGCAAAAAATTTTTTAATAAAAGAAAGTCAGATTTGTATAAAAACATTGTTTGTCATATGACTTTTTGCGATGAATATTTGCACTTTCAACGGTTTTAGTTCAAACTGATGCTTGTGAATATAAAAACGCAAAATTTGACACTAACTTGTAAAAACTTGTTTTGTCATTGCAAGTTTTTTATTGAATTTTGCACTTAACAGTTTTTAATTATTATTCTGATGATGTGAGAATTTATATTTTACCAATTAATATAATATTTTGTATTAAACAAATATATATTTTTCGCTCAAACCATGGTTTTTCATGTAGGTTTGTCGTTACATATTACACTTTTTAATGGGTTTTAATGAAATTATGCTAATGAAGATTGATGAACATATTTTTATAAAAAAGTTAACGATTTTTGTTAAATTAAATTATGGTTATAATTATGAAATGTGATTTTTTAATAAAAAAAAAAAACAAGTTAAATGATGTCATAATTTCACAATATCTTGTAAAAACTTGAATTGTAATATCACATTTTTCATCGAATTTTTGCAAAATTATTCTTTTGAATATGAAAAATCATATTTTACAAATTAATTTCATAATTATATGAGAAATGTCATATTCATGTCAAAACATAGTTTAAAATGAAAACTGTTTTAACGATTTATTGTGAAATGATGCTTATATATTTACCTTTTTAAGTTAATGTTGTAAGTGCAAATTCGATTGGTTCGAAAATGCGCTTATTCGCCTAAGAAGCCGAAGACTTGCGAAATCGCACTTTCAGTGTCTATGAAACGCATTCTTTACAACACGTACAAGGCTTTGCCAAATATGTGCTGTTGTTTTGTTTTTGATTAATTATGACTTTCTAATCAATTTCCATTTACTTTTTGCAGTTTGTAACAATTTTTATGAAATTTTGATGATTTATATGAAAATTAATATTTTTGAAATAACAAAAAATTTTTAATGAAGAAATGTCATAATTTGGTCATAAAATGTTTTGTAATAGCATAATCTCATCATAAACATGTAAAATGATCATGGGCAAGTGCATGCTGTTTGTGCATTTTTCCTTGGTTCGAAAAACCGCTTTCTCTTTGTCCTAGAAGCCTGAGACTTGCGGAATCGCTCTTTCAGTGTCTATGAAACGCATTCTTTACAACACGTACAAGGCGTCGCCAAATATGTGCTGTTGTTTTGTTTTTGATTAATTATGACTTTCTAATCAATTTCCATTTAATTTTTGCAGTTTTTAACAATTTTTATGAAATTTTGATGATTTATATGAAAATTAATATTTTTTAAATAACTAAATTTATTTAATGAAAAAATGTCATAATTTGGTCATTAAATGTTTTGTAATAGCATATCTCATCATAAACATGTAAAATTATCATGGGCAAGTGCATGCTGTTTGTGCATTTTTCCTTGGTTCGAAAAACCGCTTTCTCTTTGTCCTAGAAGCCTGAGACTTGCGGAATCGCACTTTCAGTGTCTATGAAACGCATTCTTTACAACACGTACAAGGCTTTGCCAAATATGTGCTGTTGTTTTGTTTTTGATTAATTATGACTTTCTAATCAATTTTGATTTACTTTTTGCAGTTTTTAACAACGTTTTTGAAATTTTGATTATTAATATGAAAATTAATTTTTTTGAAATAACAAAATGTTTTTAATGAAAAAATGTCATAATTTGGTCATAAAATGTTTTGTAATAGCATATCTCATCATAAACATGTAAAATGATCATGGGCAAGTGCATGCTGTTTGTGCATTTTTCCTTGGTTCGAAAAACCGCTTTCTCTTTGTCCTAGAAGCCTGAGACTTGCGGAATCGCACTTTCAGTGTCTATGAAACGCATTCTTTACAACACGTACAAGGCTTTGCCAAATATGTGCTGTTGTTTTGTTTTTGATTAATTATGACTTTCTAATCAATTTCCATTTACTTTTTGCAGTTTTTAACAATTTTTATGAAATTTTGATGATTTATATGAAAATTAATATTTTTGAAATAACAAAGTTTTTAATGAAAAAATGTCATAATTTGGTCATAAAATGTTTTGTAATAGCATATCTCATCATAAACATGTAAAATAATCATGGGCAAGTGCATGCTGTTTGTGCATTTTTCCTTGGTTCGAAAAACCGCTTTCTCTTTGTCCTAGAAGCCTGAGACTTGCGGAATCGCACTTTCAGTGTCTATGAAACGCATTCTTTACAACACGTACAAGGCGTCGCCAAATATGTGCTGTTGTTTTGTTTTTGATTAATTATGACTTTCTAATCAATTTCCATTTAATTTTTGCAGTTTTTAACAATTTTTATGAAATTTTGATGATTTATATGAAAATTAATATTTTTGAAATAACTAAATGTTTTTAATGAAAAAATGTCATAATTTGGTCATTAAATGTTTTGTAATAGCATATCTCATCATAAACATGTAAAATAATCATGGGCAAGTGCATGCTGTTTGTGCATTTTTCCTTGGTTCGAAAAACCGCTTTCTCTTTGTCCTAGAAGCCTGAGACTTGCGGAATCGCACTTTCAGTGTCTATGAAACGCATTCTTTACAACACGTACAAGGCTTTGCCAAATATGTGCTGTTGTTTTGTTTTTGATTAATTATGACTTTCTAATCAATTTCCATTTACTTTTTGCAGTTTTTAACAATTTTTATGAAATTTTGATGATTTATATGAAAATTAATATTTTTGAAATAACAATGTTTTTAATGAAAAAATGTCATAATTTGGTCATTAAATGTTTTGTAATCGCATATCTCATCATAAACATGTAAAATTATCATGGGCAAGTGCATGCTGTTTGTGCATTTTTCCTTGGTTCGAAAAACCGCTTTCTCTTTGTCCTAGAAGCCTGAGACTTGCGGAATCGCTTTTTCAGTGTCTATGAAACGCATTCTTTACAACACGTACAAGGCTTTGCCAAATATGTGCTGTTGTTTTGTTTTTGATTAATTATGACTTTCTAATCAATTTCCATTTACTTTTTGCAGTTTTTAACAATTTTTATGAAATTTTGATTATTAATATGAAAATTAATATTTTTGAAATAACAAAAACATTTTAATGAACAAATGTCATAATTTGGTCATAAAATGTTTTGTAATAGCATATCTCATCATAAACATGTAAAATAATCATGGGCAAGTGCATGCTAATTGTGCATTTTCGCTTGGTTCGAAAAACCGCTTTCTCTTTGTCCTAGAAGCCTGAGACTTGCGGAATCGCTTTTTCAGTGTCTATGAAACGCATTCTTTACAACACGTACAAGGCTTTGCCAAATATGTGCTGTTGTTTTGTTTTTGATTAATTATGACTTTCTAATCAATTTCCATTTACTTTTTGCAGTTTTTAACAATTTTTATGAAATTTTGATAATTAATATGAAAATTAATATTTTTGAAATAACAAAAAAATGTTAATGAACAAATGTCATAATTTGGTCATAAAATGTTTTGGAATAGCATATCTCATCATAAACATGTAAAATAATCATGGGCAAGTGCATGCTGTTTGTGCATTTTTCCTTGGTTCGAAAAACCGCTTTCTCTTTGTCCTAGAAGCCTGAGACTTGCGGAATCGCACTTTCAGTGTCTATGAAACGCATTCTTTACAACACGTACAAGGCTTCGCCAAATATGTGCTGTTGTTTTGTTTTTGATTAATTATGACTTTCTAATCAATTTCCATTTACTTTTTGCAGTTTTTAACAATTTTTATGAAATTTTGATGATTTATATGAAAATTAATATTTTTGAAATAACTAAATTTTTTTAATAAACAAATGTCATAATTTGGTCATAAAATGTTTTGTAATAGCATATCTCATCATAAACATGTAAAATTATCATGGGCAAGTGCATGCTGTTTGTGCATTTTCGATTGGTTCGAAAAACCGCTTTCTCTTTGTCCTAGAAGCCTGAGACTTGCGGAATCGCACTTTCAGTGTCTATGAAACGCATTCTTTACAACACGTACAAGGCTTCGCCAAATATGTGCTGTTGTTTTGTTTTTGATTAATTATGACTTTCTAATCAATTTCCATTTACTTTTTGCAGTTTTTAACAATTTTTATGAAATTTTAATTATTAATATGAAAATTAATATTTTTGAATTAACAATTTTTTTAATGAAAAATTTTCATAATTTTTTCAAAAAAAGCTTTTAATGAAATTATCCTAGTGAATATAAAAATTCATATTTTCTCAACCATTTTATGAAAATGTAACTTTTTAAAAATGTTAAATAAATTATTTTGGATATGAATATGAAATGTAATATTTTAATAAAAACAATAAATCTTTTATAAAGGAAAGTCAGATTTGTTTCAAACCACTGTTTGTCATATCACTTTTTTCAATACGATAGATGATGCTTATGAATATAAAAAAAGTCAATTTCACAATAACGTGAAAAAACTTTTTGTTGTAAAGTTTTTCATGAAATTATTTCTTTCAATATAAAATTTATATTTTACCAATTAATTTCATTTTTATATGAGAAAAGTCATATTAATGTCAAAACATTGAATTTTTTTTAAATAAATATGACTATATTTTAACAATAACTTAAAACTTGATTTGTCATTTCACGGCTTTCATAAAATTTTTGCACTTTTTAACAGTTATTTATAGTAACTAGTAATTTATAATTTCCAAATTCATTTCATATGTTTTTTTTTATTTTTTTCCAGACCATCATTCCCAGGCCATGTTTTTTAATAGGTTTTTTTTGCTTGCATAGATGAATTTTTTAGTGTATTATCTTTAAATGATGCTTATAAATATAAAAAAAAAAAAAAATCACAATAACTATACATTTTTCAATCAAAATGACATTTTTGTCAAATTATGATTTGTATGGTCACTTTTTAGTTTTTTGCTTCTTAATGGCAATTTTTTAAATGTTTTTCGTGAACATATATAATATTTTCATAATGACGATCATATTTCGTTATGTAAAAAGTCATATTTTTGTCAAACCATGGTTTGTCACCAAGTTTTTCATTCTCGGATTGCACTTTTTAACGTGTTTTCATTTAATTGTGCTTATTAATATGAATATTAATATTTTTACAATTACTTTTTTTATGAAAAAACATCATAGTGCACTTATTAAATCGTTTTTAATGAAATTATGCTAATGTATATGAAAAGTCATAGTTTTACAATAAATCATATTTTTTATAAAAATATACAAAACAAATTATTAGCATTACCATGAAATGTTATATTTTAATAAAAAAACAATACATTTTGTATTAAAAAAAAAAAAATATTTAATCCATTGTTTTTGAATTTTTGCACTTTTAATGTTTTTTAGTTAAATGATGCTTATGAATATAAAAATTCATATTTTCACAATAATATTTGCATAAAAATGTTAAAGATTTTTTTGATAAAATTATTGTTATGAATATGATATGTAATTTTGTAATAAGTTGATTTTTTATAAAATAAAGTCTTATTTTGTTCAAACCATTGTTGTCAACACTTGTTGCATTGAATTGTTGTACCTAGAGCAGTTTTTAGTTAAATGATGCTTATGAATATAAAAACTCATAATTTCTAAATGAGTTGTAAAAACTTGATTTGTCATATCACGTTTTTATTAAATTCATGCACTTTTTCATGAAATTATTTGGATGAATATGAAAAGGTAAATTTTACCAATTAATTTCATATATATATATTTTTTATTATATTTTTCTCAGCCCATGTTTCTTAATATAAGTTTTCTGCTTACATATTGCACTTTTTAAACCTTTTTTATTAAATGATGCTTATGAGTAAGAAAATGTATATTTTTACAATAACTATCACATTTTTAATAAAAAAAAGTAATATTTTTGTAAAAACTTGATTTATATAGTCACTTTATTGTTTTGCATTCACTTATGGCACTTCCATTAACATATAATTTATTTTTTTACAATATCAAATTTTTATGATGAAGGTGTTTTAATTGAATTTTTGCACGTTTTTCATGAAATTATTCCTTTCAAAATAAAAAAATGAATTTACCAATTAATTTCACATTTATATGAGAAAAGTCATATTTATGTCAAAACATGGTATTTCATGAAATCTATTTCATTCACATTTTTACACGATTTATTTGGGAAATTATGAATATGAATATTGTCACAATAACTTGTAAAAACACAATATTTCGGCAATTAATTATATATTTTTATTTTAAAAAACGGTATTTTTTTGCTCAAACCATGATTCTTCATGTCAAATGTATATTTTCATTTTAACTATCACATTTTTAATGAAAATGTCATCTTATTTGTCAAAACATGATTTGCATGCTCAATTTTGATTCACCTATGGCACTCTTTTAAAGGTTTTACATGATCAAATGATTCAAATTTGTACAATTAATTATAGTTTTATGGTAAAGGTTAACGTGTTTTTATGAAATTATGATCATGAATGGGAAATTATATATTTTAATAAAAACAATCCATCTTTTATTTAAAAATGTCATTATTTTTAAACCATTGTTTGTCAATCATGTTTTACGTAGACTTTTTGCACTTTTAATGGGTTTTAGTTAAATTATGCTAATGAATATGAAGTCATATTTTTTCACAATAGATTTTAAAAACTTGATTTGTCATATCACGAATCTTTATTAAATTATTTCACTTTTTTAAACAGTTTTTCCTTACATTATCGCATTGTATATAAAAATTCATATTTAACCAAATTATTTCGTATTCATATTAAAACAGTCATATTTTTGCCAAACATGGATATTATTATTATTTCTTTATATATTAAAATTCATACTTGACCAATTTATTTCATATTCATATAAAAAAAGTAATATTTTTGCCAAGCATGGTTATTATGAAAACTTTTTCTTTCACTGATTGCACTTTTTTTCAACGGTTTTCCATTAAAATATACTTTTGTATATAAATATTTAAATTTTACTAATTAATTGCATATATATATGTAAAACAACATAATTTTGTCAAACCATGGTTGGTCACGTGAAAGGTTTTTGTTTACAAATTGCACTTTTTATTGGTTTTTAATGAAATTATGCTAAAAAAATTTCACATTGTCACAATAACTCATTTTCATGAAAAAGTTAGTTTTTTTTTAATGAAATTATGGTTATGAATATGAAATGTAATATGTAATATGTATTAGAAACAATATTTTTTTTTATAAAGGAAAGTCATATTTGTTTCAAATCATTGTTTGTCATAACAGTTTTTGCATTTTTTTTAAGACTTTTGTTAGGTTTTTATCATGCCCAAACTTACTGCTTGGAGAGGTTTTCCATACAAACGTGGTGCCTTTTCTGATATCAGGGAAGAATCACACAGCACACAGAATGGAGCAATGTTTTTCTTCGGTTTATTGCATGCAACAGACAAGTATATATGTACACATTGTATATATGTACAAAGCCTGACTGAAAGCTGTTTCCTGTTTGGATAAGGAGACATACTAGCTTGAGATATGTGAGCCGAGATAAAGACTCCCTGTATACCTTACGTACTAACATCGTAAATGTTCTATAGACACTGAACAGACAAAGGAATGCGTGTGAACCAGTGTGAGAAATGTGTGAGTGTTAAGTTTGTAATTTTGCGTACCAGTGAGACTCAAAGCACTTTTGTATGTCATTCTGGATGAGGGCGTCTGCTAAATGCTGCAAATGTAAATGTAAATAAGACCTATCTTAACACTAACAATGGCCACTTTAAATCATTTATGGATTCAGCATCACACACACCAATAAAATAGGATGTTCTTTTCTGGGAACAGGATCGGTGATATAAACTGCAAATGAAAAGATAAAGACAAAACAAAAACAACAGATTTCATTTCATTCCGTCACTACATGCATATAATCCTTCATCATTACCACTCCAATTGAGGCCTTTATGGCCTGTCTTACCATCGTCATCAAACATGGCAACATACAAAGTACAATTTCAACAATCAATACAAGAATCAATTCTAAAACAAAGTAGTGTTCAACACTCATGAAATAAATTCCTAATCTTCTCAAAAACCGCTGTCAGAAGTTATTTCACGTTCTCCAAGACATCATGAGACAATTGTTTTTTACTTGTTCAATATGTCTTTAAGCAGTATTATCAGGTATACGTAGCAGTTTCTTCTCTGTGAATGATGTGATCAAAGAGAATAAGGACAAATTGGAGTGTAATTACAACTATGCACATATTGTTATAGAATGTTATGAATATAAAATGGCCCCCTTTCTACTATACAAGGATCTTTCCGTGGGCTCTCACATATTTCCGCCCTGAATACTCAGTTAGGCAGGCTTCTTAGGCCAACAGACCAAGTAGTGCCGAGATTAAGGGGATGCTGTTTTGATCCTGCGTGCGTGTATCCACTGTGGCTGATAATCAGTCAGAACTCCAGTTCTGGTTACAGCTAGAACGGTCACTGGACTCCGATACTTCGGTTTACCCACCTTGGTAGGCTTCAGACTGATCGGAAGGGGTGAGCAAAGCAGAGCAGATACAGAGGATGATCTACAAGACAGTAGCTCTAGATTGCACCAAGTGGATTCAGTTGAATTGGTCCAGAAGTTTAGTTTTTGGATATGTTCAGCCCAGTAGTATATTTGAAAATTTGGGCAAAGCAAGCCCACCACTGAGCCTACATCTCTGCAATAGAGTCTTACGGATTCTGGGCGGTTTTTAACCCAAAAAAAAAAAGAATTAATCATTCTATCTAGAGAATCAAAAAATACTTGGGTAAAAATAGTGGAAAAGATTGAAAAAAATAAAGAAATTTTAGCAGAACGTTCATTTTAACTGCATTGATTTTTCCTGTTAAAGACAGAGGTAGACTGCTCTGCCTCTGAAAATCCGACTTCATGTCTGTAATAAGCGGATCAAGAAAGGCATAAAAAAGTTTGGGTAAGGAACGGATCACCGTAATACCAAGGTATTTAAAGCCTGAACAGTTGAATTTGAATGGCAGATTCAGGTTCTGAAGTTCAAGTATTGTTTACTGGATAACACTCACTCTGAAACTGAAAATTTAGTTTGTATCCCTAGCAATAGCCCAAACATCCACGATAGATAATATGACAGGAACAGAGGCTGCAGCATCTGTAACATATAGCAACAAATCATCAGCATATAAGGATACCTTATATTCGCCCCCTTTCGAGTTGTACCTTTAAAGGCTAATGAGGATTTAAGTTTAATGGATAATGGCTCAATGGTAAGGATGAATAGCAGTGGTGACCCCTGCTGGGTTCCACGCCCGAGACTGAAATAATCAGAGCTAATTTATTTGTACGAACACTGGCTTGTGGGGATTTGTAAAGGAGGCGGATCCAGGAGACAAATGTATCACCAAACCCAAATTTCTTTAATATTGCAAACAGGTATTCCCATTCGACTCTATCAAACGCTTTCTCAGCATCCAATGAGACTACAACCTTAGGGAAAGGAGATGACTGCTTAGAGTAAATTATATTGAAAAGAAGGGCTATTGAGGCTTGATTGAAAGTGGGCGTTAGCACGCCCTGATCCAGAGATTCACTGAACACACCAAGGAGCAGCGGTGACAATTTATTGATAAACTTTTTTAAAACTCAACTGAAAAACCATCTGGGCCTGGGGCTTTATAAGAATGCATTGCCTTTATTAAAGCTCTGACTTTGTCAAAAGATAGTGGAGAGTCCAAGTCCCTTACAGAGACCGTATCAATAACAGGAAAATCGACACTTTGAAGGAATTCACCCAGTCTCTTATTATCAGTAAGGCATTCAGATTTATAAAGAGCAGAGTAATATGACTTAAATACTGCATTGATCTCTATGGGATAGGTAACGGTAACATTTGAGTCATTATTAATCATATAGCAGAGTATTAGGCGTATTTTTTTACAATATCAAATTTTATGATGAAGGTGTTTTAATTGAATTTTTGCACGTTTTTCATGAAATTATTCCTTTCAAAATAAAAAAATGAATTTACCAATTAATTTCATATTTATATGAGAAAAGTCATATTTATGCCAAAACATGGTATTTCATGAAATCTATTTCATTCACATTTTTACACGATTTATTTGGGAAATTATGAATATGAATATTGTCACAATAACTTGTAAAAACACAATATTTCGGCAATTAATTATATATTTTATTTTAAAAAACGGTATTTTTTGCTCAAACCATGATTCTTCATGTCAAATGTATATTTTCATTTTAACTATCACATTTTTAATGAAAATGTCATCTTATTTGTCAAAACATGATTTGCATGCTCAATTTTGATTCACGTATGGCACTCTTTTAAAGGTTTACATGATCAAATGATTCAAAATTGGACAATTAATTATAGTTTTATGGTAAATGATAACGTGTTTTTATGAAATTATGATCATGAATGGGAAATTATATATTTAATAAAAACAATCCATCTTTTATTTTAAAATGTCATTATTTTTAAACCATTGTTTGTCAATCATGTTTTACGTAGACTTTTGCACTTTTAATGGGTTTAGTTAAATTATGCTAATGAATATGGTCATATTTTTTCACAATAGATTTTAAAAACTTGATTTGTCATATCACGAATCTTTATTAAATTATTTCACTTTTTTAAACAGTTTTTCCTTACATTATCGCATTGTATATAAAAATTCATATTTAACCAAATTATTTCGTATTCATATTAAAACAGTCATATTTTTGCCAAACATGGATATTATTATTATTTCTTTATATATTAAAATTCATACTTGACCAATTTATTTCATATTCATATAAAAAAAGTAATATTTTTGCCAAGCATGGTTATTATGAAAACTTTTTCTTTCACTGATTGCACTTTTTTTCAACGGTTTTCCATTAAAATATACTTTTGTATATAAATATTTAAATTTTACTAATTAATTGCATATATATGTAAAACAACATAATTTTGTCAAACCATGGTTGGTCACGTGAAAGTTTTTTGTTTACAAATTGCACTTTTTATTGGTTTTTAATGAAATTATGCTAAAATAATTTCACATTGTCACAATAACTCATTTCATGAAAAAGTTAGGTTTTTTTTATGAAATTATGGTTATGAATATGAAATGTAATATGTAATATGTATTAGAAACAATATTTTTTTTTATAAAGGAAAGTCATATTTGTTTCAAATCATTGTTTGTCATAACAGTTTTTGCATTTTTTTTAAGACTTTTGTTAGGTTTTTATCATGCCCAAACTTACTGCTTGGAGAGGTTTTCCATACAAACGTGGTGCCTTTTCTGATATCAGGGAAGAATCACACAGCACACAGAATGGAGCAATGTTTTTCTTCGGTTTATTGCATGCAACAGACAAGTATATATGTACACATTGTATATATGTACAAAGCCTGACTGAAAGCTGTTTCCTGTTTGGATAAGGAGACATACTAGCTTGAGATATGTGAGCCGAGATAAAGACTCCCTGTATACCTTACGTAACTAACATCGTAAATGTTCTATAGACACTGAACAGACAAAGGAATGCGTGTGAACCAGTGTGAGAAATGTGTGAGTGTTAAGTTGTAATTTTGCGTACCAGTGAGACTCAAAGCACTTTTGTATGTCATTCTGGATGAGGGCGTCTGCTAAATGCTGCAAATGTAAATGTAAATAAGACCTATCTTAACACTAACAATGGCCACTTTAAATCATTTATGGATTCAGCATCACACACACCAATAAAATAGGATGTTCTTTTCTGGGAACAGGATCGGTGATATAAACTGCAAATGAAAAGATAAAGACAAAACAAAAACAACAGATTTCATTTCATTCCGTCACTACATGCAATAATCCTTCATCATTACCACTCCAATTGAGGCCTTTATGGCCTGTCTTACCATCGTCATCAAACATGGCAACATACAAAGTACAATTTCAACAATCAATACAAGAATCAATTCTAAAACAAAGTAGTGTTCAACACTCATGAAATAAATTCCTAACTTCTCAAAACCGCTGTCAGAAGTTATTTCACGTTCTCAAGACATCATGAGACAATTGTTTTTTACTTGTTCATATGTCTTTAAGCAGTATTATCAGGTATACGTAGCAGTTCTTCTCTGTGAATGATGTGATCAAAGAGAATAGGACAAATTGGAGTGTAATTACAACTATGCACATATTGTTATAGAATGTTATGAATATAAAATGGCCCCTTTCTACTATACAAGGATCTTTCCGTGGGCTCTCACATATTTCCGCCCTGAATACTCAGTTAGGCAGGCTTCTTAGGCCAACAGACAAGTAGTGCCGAGATTAAGGGGGTGCTGTTTTGATCCTGCGTGCGTGTATCCACTGTGGCTGATAATCAGTCAGAACTCCAGTTCTGGTTACAGCTAGAACGGTCACTGGACTCCGATACTTCGGTTTACCCACCTTGGTAGGCTCAGACTGATCGGAAGGGGTGAGCAAAGCAGAGCATACAGAGGATGATCTACAAGACAGTAGCTTAGATTGCACCAAGTGGATTCAGTTGAATTGGTCCAGAAGTTTAGTTTTGGATATTTCAGCCCAGTAGTATATTTGAAAATTTGGGCAAAGCAAGCCCACCA